>OY998246.1:20059128-20659128 GCA_963922005.1 Cornus suecica
CCATGTTGTCTTTTACATTATATCATGACTTAATTGAACTTGGGTGTGAATTCATGACTGCGTGATTATAGAGAACTGAGATATTTGTAGGTACCATCACTGGAAACCTTCACGAGACTTCACTAGTCCACTAGGGGTTTAAAAGGCTTGTTACACGTGCTAAGTGTAATCGTCGACCCTCACGAAAGCAAGGGATTAGGTTAGATTAGTTAGAGTAGTTAGATTAGAAAGATCATCACAAGAAACGTTCCCTGAGTTTATTGCTAAGGGACTAGCAATATGTAAGTTTGGGGGTGTGATGGGTGTCAAATATTAGACGTTTTGACACCTTAACTCACTATTGTTACGTTCTTTCATTCTATTATTTGGTATTTTTATGTTGTTTGCGTGTTAAAGCATGTTTCAGGAGCTTAATGAAAAAATGGAGCTAACTTCGGTGAATTAACTAAAGAGTGTTCTTTTTATCTAAGAGGAGAGTCAAAGAGGCATTCCGAGACAAAAATGGCTCTCAAAGGGCAAAAACAGCATTTCCAGAAGCCGTTATCTTCAGCAAAAAGTATCGTGGATTCAAGGTGTCATTTTGGCGCATTCATGGAGAAAAATGGTTTTTCATAAAATACCTACGTTTATGCCTACGCTTCCAGTTTCAAAAGGTTGCTGGAAATCACATTTTTACACTTAGACCTACGCTTGTGGGTACACTTGGACCTATGCTTGAAGCGTAGGCCAGGTATGTTTCAAGCGTATCTACAACAAGATTTTGCTTGTTTTTTGAGGACCTATATATCAATACCTATATATAAACGATCATATATCAAAGGTGGGTCTGCTGGTTTTGTGGGTTGTCCAGTCGTGAGTTTTGGAGGTTCACGTTCGTTCAGAGAGGTTCATTCATTCAGACTTGTTGCTGTTGAAAGCCATATTCAAACCTAGAGATCTGGAGAAGAAGACCATGGAAAGCGTTTCTACATCAACGATGCAGTCACCTTCCACCATGGCCAACTAACTCGGTATCTAGGGTCTTCTAGCAAAACCCTAGCCAAGTAATGTAGTTTTTTCATTGTTTTCAATTGTAATGAGGGAAAACTTTTGACCATACTGTGATGATTGTAGTAGTTAAGAGACAGTACTGATTTATAATATAAAATTATATGTTTATTCTAAATTCTTGTTTTAGATGGAATAAATGTATTATTTTGCACAATTATGATTATTCACTATGGGATGGAACACGGATGCTTAATCATGCTTTTCTACACAATGGTGGTAATGAAACATAAAACCCTAGGTTGACATAGGCCATGCCTTGACGATTTAATATAGACATGCTTTAGTTTATTTTCATGCAGTAGGAGTAGATTAGAGTAATATAATTGGCATGTACTAGTTAGGTCAGTCTTGAGATAGGTTGTTGCAATCCGGTTGATGATACTCCTTTTTAGGATCGTATTTAGCTATTTGCGGTATGACCTGATTCACGGTTATGAATCGTCCTCTTACACTTGATACAATGAGGAACTATATTATGCGGTTAGTGGTGGAGTGATGAAAACCCTAGTTTTCTCTCTCATCTGAATCACAACCAGTTTACTTTGCTTTCAAGATAATTTTAGTTAAAATAGATAATCACAACCAATTTACCCTAGTTTTCTCTCTCATCTGAATCACAAACAGGTATGCTTCAGGCATATCTGTGGTAAGATTTTATGGTTTTTCGAGGTTTTTACTTGTTTTACCCCCGGTTCAATTTGAAGACGTGCCTATAACTCCAGACTTTGGTATACATGTATATACATCTATATATATCAGAAGTTAGGGTTTGCATGAGTTGAGAGTGAAAAGATTGAAAATGACCTCTCTATATATTAATATCTATATATCACGATCATATATCAGAGTTGGGTCTGTTGGTTTTGTGGGTTGTTCAGTCGTGAGTTTTGGAGGTTCACGTTCATTCAGAGAGGGTCATTCATTCAGACTTGCTGCTGTTGAGAGCCATATTCAAACCTAGAGATCCGGAGAAGAAGACCATGGAGAGTGTTTCTACATCAATAATACAGTCATCTTCCACCATAGCCAACTAATTCGGTATCTAGGGTCTTCTAGCAAAACCCTAGCCAAGTAATGTAGTACTTTCATTATTTTCAATTATAATGAGGGGAAACTGTTAACCATACTGTGATAATTGTAGTAGTTAAGAGACTGTACTGATTTACAATATAAAATTATATGTTTATTCTAAATTATTGTCTTAGATGGAATGAATGTATTATTTTGCACAATTATGATTATTCACTATGGGCTGGAACTTGGATGCTTAATAATGGTTTTTTTACACAATGGTGGTAATGAAACTTGAAACCCTAGGTTGACACAGGCCATGCCTTGGTGATTTAATGTAGACATGCTTTAGTTTATTTTCATGTAGTAAGAGTAGATTAGAGTAATATAATTGGCATGTACTAGTTAGGTCAGTCTCGAGATGGTTTGTCGCAATCCGATTGATGGTATTCCTTTTTGGGGTCGTATTTAGCTATTTTCGATATGACTTGATTCACAGTTATGGATCGCCCTCTTACACTTGATACAGTAAGGAACTATATTATGCGGTTAGTGGTGGAGTGATGAAAATCCTAGTTTTCTCTCTTATCTGAATCACAACCAATTTACTTTGCTTTCTAGATAATTTGGTCTTTGACCACCCAAACAAACCAATTTTCAGAAAATATAATTCAGTGTTTTTGAATTGCTAAAATGAACAATCTCAGTCTCTGTGGGATCGATATTCCTTACTCAGGCCATTCGCTATTCTATAATCGATATGTGCGCTTACGTAGGGTAAAACCAGACCGTTATTAAGGAATTGTTTTTAACACATATTTTTGGTACAGTCCGACGGACATCACCTAAGGAACTTAGCAACCACACAGCCCGTTAGAATCATCTATATGATATGTTAATCACTAATTATCCCTAGAAGTGGGGATTATGGTGTTTAAAGAATTGTTAAATTCTTTTTAGAAAAATATAGCAATATCTACAATTCACTAAATTTGTTATACAAATGAATTTTCAATGAAGGATTCAATTTAATTTATCAAGATAATTTCCACAAGATTAATAAGCATGTAAGGCAACAAAATAAGGAGATAGATATAGAGAGATTGACACTGTGATTTTTACAAGGTTCGGTAGCTCCTAGTCCTTGGCTAAAAGAATCCCCTTCCTTGAGACTTTCTCAATCCTCACACTATGGCTCTTTCTTCAATAGATGGAATAGCAAAACCTTTATACACGAGCTAATGAGCTCGTCACACAATCAAGAGAACAATCCTCCCTTGAATCAATGGGCTTCACTTACCCAAGATTACAAATTTGTGTATGCAATCAATATATTACTCAAGAAACAAAACCCTCAAAAACCCTAAGGTTTTTATGGAAGATAGATCGATATAAGCTCAAGTATTTTTAAATGATATTTCAAGAACTCTAGATGTGTATTCTCAAAGGATGAATTCAATGATAGAATAAGAAAATAGCTAGAGTTTAAATCTTCAAATGATTTGAGTGAAAAATGAGATTTCTTGCTTTTTTCTTTCAAAAACTTTCCAAAGAGTGCTAGAGAAAAAATAAGATATGAAGATTTGTAGAAATTTCTCACCATAGAACTACTCTTTCAATCCCACATCTCATTCTATATATAGTGAACATTAGGGTTTGGAAAGTGAATCTCACTCTAGGAGAATAGGAGAGCGAGTTTTGAAAAGTAGGCAATAATAAACACCAAGTGATGGGCAAGAACATTTTTAAAAATTACTTTTTCTCAAAAAGCTGAGGCACCCAGTTGACTGCCTATAGGTACCCAGTCGACTGCCTCCAAGCAGTAATTTAAAAATATTTTTCCCTACGGTCATTCTAGTCGACTGCCTCAAGAGAGCCAGTCGGTTGCCTGGGTTTGGCCAGTCGACTTCCTCAGGCAATCAAAATTGTTTAAAACTCTCTGTTTCATCTAGTCGGCTGGGCCCTTGGCCAGTCGGATGCCATTGCTTGGCCAGTTGGCTGGGTGACTCAGAAATTTTGATTCTTAGTCCGTTTTTGTTCCATTTTGAGTTCGGTTCTTTAATCACTTGAGCTTATAGGACCAATTAACGTATAGAATACCTTGTTACAATATTCACACACTGACCTATCTACCCTGAGTCTTGAGTCTTCAACTTTTGCCTTTCGTTGACCATTTTGTCCTTTTCCATTTTTGCGCTTGAATTTCTTTGTCACTTATCGCTTTTTGTGTTTGCATTCTTTCCGAATCATTTTCCTGTTCTTACTGAAACACTTAGCTCAAAATTATATTAGTATCAAACACGCTTTAAATGTTTTGTTAATATCAAAATAGGAATTATTGTCCGAAATAAAATTTCAAGGCCAACAATCTACCCCTTTTTTATGTTGACAAAACATTTCGTGTTTGCGCATAGTTGGTGAAGTATCAAGTGATATTCCCCCTTAAAATGTGCACCTTTAATTTTTCTTTCAATGCTCCCCCTTAGGAAATAAATTTTGCAATTTGATAGACATTGAGATAATGCATTGAAAGATAATAGAAACAACATTTTCATTTAAGTTTTGCAATATTCGATACATGTTGTTTTACTAGGTGTTACCCGGTAAATTCTTGAATTAGGTTGTGGCATGCCAGTATGACATGGGAGGATGGCACAGTGGCAAGTTTGGTAAATAAGTCCAATTTTGGAAGTCGGTCTTAGGAGCATTGAAAAATTATGGGAATTTAATTGGAGATGCTCTATATCATAAGAAGATGACCTGTCAAAGAAAATCCGGATTTGGAATTCGGGAACTTCGAAAAAGGCCATTATGACTCCTCAAGCAGGGTTGATGTTCTGGTCAGAACTGTAGTTGTGAATTCTGCATATATAGGGAGGGGTGGGTCTCTGACCCAAGTAGGCATTCAACCACTTAGCAAGGCCATGGGTAAGCCTTGGCTAAGTCATGTGTTAGAAAGCTTGTTGGCTTGTAAATACATGATTTGACATGGTTCGGTGGCACGGTTGGCAAAGACGGCTCGGTTAGACACTATGGGTTGTGCTAGAGCACGCATGGCTTGGCAAGCTATGTGTACATGCCCACGAGTGTGCCAACTTGCCTTTGGCAAGGTGATGTCTTAGCTTGGCATGCATTGGTGTGCATGCAATGCATTTGGCTCGGCAAGCCATATGCACACCAAGCTTTGGCTAGGCCAACTTGTCCTTTGGGCAAGGCTGTGACACGAAACAAGCTATGGTTGGTGCTGATTCAAGACATAGGCAGGGCGCGGCATGGCCTATGTGCCAAGGTATTAACAGAACCAAGACATGGGCGTGGCTAGGTGTTGGCTCAATGGTGAAGGCATTGGTTCAAACTTGGCAAAGCTCTCAAGTGCGTGTAGGCTTAAGAGGAGCTGGGACAAGGCATTTGGCTCAGCAAAGGCAAGCATTATGTAGTGTTGGCATATGCTTGACATTGAATTGACTCAAGATGGTGCAACATGGTTCAGACTAAGGCAATACAAAGACTGGTCAAGGCCAATGTGTGACTCAGACATGCAGTTTGGGCAGTTTGGTGACACACAACTGATCTAACCATCAAGAGGCAATGTGGCATTGCAGGGAGATGCCACAACATCCTGAAATTTGGGAGTGCAACTGTGTGTTAAGTGTTGGCAACCTCTGATTGGTGCCAAAATAGCCTAGGTGGATGGGGCTGTCATCCACATCAAATATAGGCAGTTTTGTATATTGGCCTATATAGACACATATGTATGGCATTGTATAGACAACGAATTTTAGAGAGAGATAGTGCTTGTAAATGCTGTAGTGTGGCCTGAGTGAGAGAGAAATCCTTTGTGCTATTTGTGTTTATAGTAAAAGGTTGGGGAACCATTGATTTTGGTTGCCTGTAAGTTTGTGGGTGTTGTTATTTTATTGCATTTCATATACTGTGTGTGTGTGTGTTTGTGCAAGACTGTGTGTGAATTGGCTGACTTGATTGGTGTCAAGTGCCATCATAGGGTGAAAATTTCGTGTTGAAAGATAACCCCTGTGACACTAAGTAACGCATATGCTACTCAAAATATAAGCTACGGCCAAACACATAATAGCCCCCAAAATTCTCCCCCTTTGGCAACATAAAAAACGTGGAGGATCGCGACGAAGAGCTTCCATGGCAGTGGTGATGCGATCGACTTTCTCCTCAAGACGCTTCATGTCCTCGGCAGTCTTCTTGTAAGCCTCCTCATTGCGCTTAACGACTTTGAGAATTTGATTTATGGTGTCGGGATTCGCACCAAAACCAAAGTCGGGAATGTTGAAGGAGCTACCCAATGAAGGAAACGAAGATACGGGAGCTTCGGGATGAGGATTGGAGGGGCCGACTTGGTCCTTTGGAGGAGCACCTTTTAGAGAAACCAACACACCATCGAAGTTCTTTCCAATATGCATTTGCTTGAGATGTTTGCGATCAAGAAAAATGGGATTATGCTCGGTTAGTTCATTGACAAGTGGAACATTGTAGCATGCGGGGAGATAGGAAATATGTGTGGGAAAGATAAGAACACCACTAGATTTCTTTTCGCACTCAAGAATGGTGGAAATAAAAATGAAGGCTAAATTTACCTTTCGACCAGTCATTACGCAAAAGACAAGGAAGGCTTCCATTATCAACATAAGACTGCGGCTGCTGGACTTGGGCAATATAGAGTAGGTGATAATATTGTGCACAAGTCGAGCCTTGGGAGTAAGCGAGGAAGATGGAAATTCCGCAATTGTAGTCATCGTTTTGTCAACGGAGATGGCCCGAACAGCTTCAAGAGGGTCGAAATCATTGGCGGAGTACTAAATTGAAGGGCAGTAGTAGGTAATACCTCCGGGTGGAAGCTTGAAAATATCATTGATGTCGGATTCAGTGATATTGAAAGAATTCTCGGCAATCTTAGAACGGAGAGATGTGGCAGGGGCACTCGGTGGAGTCGGATTCCTAAGCTTGGTGTAGAAAGCTTTGACGACA
Source organism: Cornus suecica (assembly GCA_963922005.1). Taxonomy (NCBI): domain Eukaryota; kingdom Viridiplantae; phylum Streptophyta; class Magnoliopsida; order Cornales; family Cornaceae; genus Cornus; species Cornus suecica. Next base: position 20,066,188 of record OY998246.1, read on the forward strand.
CGGGGGTAGTGAAGAACATTGAGGGAAATGAAGAAATCCCAACCCATATTTTGGAAGAAATTGAAGGTATTTACACTAATTTCTTCGCATAAGGATTGAGTGACAATACGACATTGAGCGAGCTTTCGATGGAAGAACTTTATCTCATAGAGACAAATACTATCTATATCATTATCGAGAAGGGCCGAGATGGACATTGGAGCAGGCTCTCCATCGGAATCGGTTCCTTTGGAGACAGGGGATACAGGGCGTGCAGAGGCAGTCGATTGGCCAAATGGAAGTAGTCGACTGGCTCAAGACCTAGTCAACTGGCCAAAGGGAGGAAGTCGACTGGCTGAAGTAATTTTTAAAATACCAAAACCTTCTGTTTCACCCAGTCGACTAGCCCTTATGAGGCAGTCTACTAGCTTTCAGAAATTTTGAAAAAATTTTGAAAGCCGAGATTGTAGACGAGGTTTTGAGAAAATTAAGCTATTACTTCAATGTCCATTGCCATTCCAATTTCCTTACGAATTTTCGAAAAAAGGTTCGTCCGCGAGGGGTTTTGTGAAAATATCCGCTAATTAATTTTTAGTGTCAATAAAAACCAATTCAACATCGCCTTTAGCTACGTGATCACGTAAGAAATGATGCCAAATCTCAATGTGCTTGGTGCGTGAGTGTTGGATAGGATTCTTTGATATGCAAATAGCACTAGTATTATCACATTTAATAGACACATGATTGAAAACAAGACCGAAATCAAGTAATTGTTGCTTAATATAAAGAGTTTGAGCGCAACTACTACCGGCTGCAACATATTCAACTTCGGCCATAAACAATGCAACATAATTTTGCTTTTTACTTGACCAAGAAACTAAGGAGTGTCCTAGAAAATGACAAGTGTCGCTAGTGCTTTTTTTATCCACTTTGCATCCCGTAAAGTTGGTGTCCGAATAGCTAATAAGATCAAGTGAAGTGTCACGTGGATACCAAAGTCCTAAGTTAATCGTACCACTAAGATAGCGAAAAATACGTTTTACGGCTAGCAAGTGAGATTCTTTAGGACAAGATTGAAAATGAGCATATAAGCATACACTAAACATTATATCCGGTCTCCTAGCGGTTAAGTAAAGCAAACTTCCAATCATGACTCTATATTTAGGTTTATCAACACATTTTCCATTTTCGTTTTTGTCTAGCTTAATAGAGGTACTAATAGGAGTTATGGCATGTTTGGCTTCCTCCATACCTAATCGTTTTAGCAAATCTTTAGTGTACTTGGATTGGCTAACAAATAAGCCATCTGAGCTTTACTTGATTTGCAACCCTAAGAAGAAGTTCAACTCTCCCATCATACTCATTTCAAATTCATTTTGCATGCTTGTAGCGAATTTTTTGCAAAGACAAACATTTGTTGATCCGAATATAATATCATCAACATATATTTGGACAAGCAACAAATTATTTTTAACTGTTTTTGTAAAAAGTGTATTATCAACTTTACCTTTTGTAAAACCATTTTGAGTCAAGAAAACACTAAGCCTTTCATACCAAGCTCTAGGGGCTTGCTTCAAACCGTACAAAGATTTAGATAGTTTGTAAATGTGATTTGGAAAAAGTTCATTTTCAAAATCGGGTGGTTGTTTTACAAACACTTCTTCATCTATAATACCATTTAGAAAAACACTTTTGACATCCATTTAATAAAGAGTAAAATTTCTAGATGATGCAAATGCAAGAAGAATTCTAATTGCTTCTAATCTAGATACGGGTGCAAAGGTTTCATCATAGTCAATGCCTTCCTCTTGATTGTAACCTTGAGCTACCAATCTTGCTTTGTTTCGAATAATCACTCCATTTTCATCCTTTTTATTTCGAAAAATCCATTGTTCCTATTATAGTTTGATTCGCGGGTTGAGGAACTAAATGTCAAACTTGATTACGTTGAAATTGATTTAGCTCCTCTTGCATGGCCACGATCCAAGAATCATTACATTGAGCTTCGTGGAAGTTCTTGGACTCGATTTGAGACATAAAAGCCATGTGATTGCATAAGTCTCTAAGTTGAGATCTTGTACTAACACCTTGTGAAGGATTACCTATGACTTGGTCAAGAGGATGGTTGTGTACAATCCTCCAAGATTTAGGAATTGAGCTTGTCAAGTCATCATTAGATTGATTCCCAACTTCACTCTTTTCCATTTGCCTACTTGATGAGTTGGATATATTAAGGTTATTTAAGCTATTCTCAATCCCTACAACTTCATCATCATCTAGGTCAACCCTAGGTAATGGTAGTGGTGGTGATTCATCAAAAATAACATGAATAGATTCAACCATGGTTAAAGTCCTTTTGTTAAAGACTCTAAAGGCTCTACTTCTTGAAGAATAACCTAAGAAAATTGTTTCATCCGATTTGGAGTCGAATTTTCCCAAGTTATCTTTATCATTTAGCACAAAACATTTACAACCGAACACTTTAAAATACCCAATATTGGGCTTTCGACCGTTCCATAACTCATAAGGTGTTTTTCCCAATTTCATTCGAATGATAACTCTATTTATGACATGACAAGCGGTGTTTACCACTTCTGCTTAAAGGCTTCGGGGAAGGTTGTGTTCATTTAACATGATTCTAGCCATTTCTTGCAAATACCTATTATTTTTTTCAACCACTCCATTTTGTTGAGGGGTTTTTGGAGCCGAGAGATCATGAGATATACCAAGTTCGTCACATAATTTCTCTATATCTTGATTTTCAAATTCCCTACCCCTATCACTTCTAATTTTCTTAATTTTTATATCTTTTTCATTTTGATTGACTTTATAAAATTTATCAAGAATAGAGTGAGTTTCATTTTTATGAGCAAGAAAGTGAACCCAAGTGAATCTAGAGTAGTCATCAACTATAACAAGTACATAGAGTTTCCCGACTAAGCTATCTATTCTCTCCGGTCCAAAAAGATCCATGTGAAGTAGTTCTAATGGTCTAGAAGTGGTAATGTCTTTCTTTCTCTTGAAAGATGACTTTACTTGCTTGCCTACTTGACACGCACTACATACTTTATCTTTTGAAAATTTAGTCTTCGGGAGGCCTTTGACTAAATCATTTTTAGATAAGCGATGAATGAGGTCTATACTAACATGTCCTAAGCGTCTATGCCATAACCAACTATTTTTGCTAGATGTGACAAAACACTTAACATCTTATTCATGCAATTCACAAAGCAACATAGTATACAAATTTTCGTTTCTTTTAACATTGAACAATTGTTTTCCATCTTTCTCAACTAAACATGCATTTGACCTAAAAATAACATCATAACCTTTGTCACATAATTGACTAATTCTAAACAAGTTATGCTTCAAACCATCAACTAAAAGCACATTATCTATAGATAGAGATGAAGATATACCAATTGAGCCAATTCCAATAATTTTTCCTTTAGAGTTGTCTCCAAAAGTGACTTTCCCTCCTTCATAGGACTTTAAAGACATGAACTTTGATTTGTCTCCTGTCATATGCCTTGAGCATCCGCTATCAAAAACCCATTTTTATTTTGAGGAGGACTCCAAGCATGACTACAAAACAAATTTAAGTAACGTTCATTGGTACCCAATCTATTTTGGGTCCACTAAGGTTAGAGAGAGATGAAATTGTTCCTTTTGGAACCCAAAACATTTTTGTTACTACATTTTCCTTTCTACGTAAGCATGCAATGGTTCCTTTTGGAACCCAAAACATTTTTGTGGTAACTTTCTTCTTTCTTTGAAAGCATACACTTGCCTTATGACCCTTTTTTTTGCAATAATAACATGTAACATGTTTATGATCATTTGAGGGTGTGTGAGATAATTGTTTTCAAAATGTATGCCTTAATGATTTTATCTTTTTCAATATAAGTGCATCTTTGTTAAAAGCATCATACCTTAAACCACTTTTATTAAATGATCTTCTTTGTCTTCCTAGTATAAAACTTAAATTTTATTTTCCTTTTGTGAATTTTGCTAAGATGTTTATTTGATCATCTATAATTTTTTTCAAGAATAAATTTTCCTTTTCTATCTCAATACTTTTGTTATCCATTATATTTGAATAAACTACGGTGGGACAAGTAGAACTACATAAAGATTTAGCTTTTTTAAGTAAAATGTGTTTACTAGCTAATCTTTCAAATTCATCATGCAATTCTTCAAATGCATCTTGCAATTTATTATTAGAGAAAAGGAGCTCATCATATGACATTTTTTATTTATCTAATACTTGTAAATTTAAATGTACCTCATCTTCATTTGCCATGAGGCAAAGGTTTGCTATTTCCTCGCAATTTTCTTCCTCATTCGACTCACATGAGTCATAGTAATCCCATGTAGCATTCATGGCCATCTTGTTTGGCCTTTTCTCGTTCTCCTTTTTGAGCTTGAAGCACTCGTTTCTATAGTGCCCCGGCTTTCCACAATTGAAGCAAGTTGGAGGCTCCCTCTTACTAGACTCGCCTCTTTGCTCATTTCTTCTTATGAATCTCCCGCCGTTGGTCTTCTTTCTTTGAATAAATTTCTTAAATCTTTGGGTGATCAAGGCAATGTCTTCATCTACCACTTCTTCAATTTGCTCATTTGTTTCATTTTTGGTAGAGGCTTGCAAAGCTATACCTTTTCTAGGCTTGGTGTCTTCTTCACGAGATTTTAAGGTGATTTTCCAAGTGAAAATAGAACCAAAAATCTCATCAAGGATCATTGTTCTAAGATCATATGCTTCTTTAATTGCCGTCACTTTTGCATCCCATTTGACCGGAAAGCTTCTAAGAACTTTGCATTCCGTATCGGATCTAGGAATAATTCTACCAAGATGTTTTAGTTCATTCAAAATATTAGTGAAATGAGACATCATAGAATTGATATTTTCATCATTCTTCATGACAAATAATTCATACTCATGCATGAGTATATCAATTTTAGATTCTGGAGCTTAAATAGTACCTTCATAAGTTACTTCTAGCTTATCCCACATTTCTTTAGACGTGGAGCAAGTAGAAACACGATTAAATTTATTTGGACTTAAGGCATAATTTAGATTTACCTTAGCTTTAGCATTAAAAGACATAAGCCTACGCTCATCATTATCCCATTTGTTTGACAATTTAGGGATTGTTTTTCCATCTACCACTTTGGTTATAGTAAAAGGTCCATCAACAATAACTTGCCAAATTTGATAATCAGTAGCTTTCTAATCTTTCAATAGCTATAGTTTGAACCATCAAACCATGGTGGCCTATTGTTAGATTGTCCTTCAACGTGAGTGACTACATTTGAGGCCATGATCGTTCTCTAAGACAGTTAATTCTAAAACAAGTAGAGATTAGGCTCTAATACCAATTGTTAGTCACTAATTATCCCTAGAGGGGGGGTAAATAGGGTGTTTAAACAATTGTTAAATTCTTTTTAGAAAAATATAGCAATATCTACAAATCTCTAAATTTGTTATACAAATGAATTTTCAATGCGGGATTCAATTTAATTTATCAAGCTAATTTCCACAAGATTAATAAGCATGCAAGGCAAAAAAAAAAAAAGGAGAGAGAGATATAGAGATTGACACCGTGATTTTTATGAGGTTCGGTAGCTCCTAGTCCTCAGCTCAAAGAATCCCCTTCCTTGATACTTTCCCAATCCTCACACTATGGCTCTTCCTTCAATAGGTGTAATAGCAAAACCTTTACATATGAGCTAACGAGCTCGTCACACAATCAAGAGAACAATCCTCCCTTGAATCAATGGGCTTCACTTACCCAAGATTACAAATTTGTGTAAGCAATCAATATATCACTCAAGAAACAAACACTTAAAAACCCTAAGGCTTTTATGGAAGATAGATCGATATAAACTCAAGTGTTTTTAAGTGATATTTCAAGAACTCTAGATGTGTATCCTCAAATGATGAATTCAATGAGAGAATAAGAAAGAGCTAGAGTTTAAATCTTCAAATGATTTGAGTGAAAAATGAGATTTCTTGCTTCTTGCTTTCAAAGACTTTTCAAAGAATGCTAGAGAGAAAATAAGAGATAAAGATTTGTAGAAATTTCTCACAGTAGAACTACTCTTTTAATCCCATATCTTATTCTATATATAGTGAACATTAGGGTTTGGAAAGTGAATCTCACTGTAGGAGAATAAGATAATGAGTTTTGAAAAGTAGGCAAGAATAAACACCAAGTGATGGGCAAGAACATTTTTAAAAATTACTTTTTCTCAAAAAGTTTAGGCACCCAGTCGACTGCCTCCAAGCAGTAATTTAAAAATATTTTTTCCAACGGTCATTCCAATTGACTGCCTCAAGAGAGCCAGTCGACTTCCTCAAGAGCCAGTCGGTTGCCTGGGTATGGCCAGTCGACTGCCTCAGGCAATCAAAATTGTTCAAAACTCTCTGCTTCATCTAGTTAGTTAGGCCCTTGGCCAGTCGACTGGGTCACAGCGAGTCGTCTTCCATTGCTTGGCCAATCGACTGGGTCACTCAAAATTTTTGAATCTAAGTCCGTTTTTATTCCGTTTTGAGTTCGGTTCTTTAATCACTTGAGCTTATAGAATCAATCAATGCATAGAGTACCTTGTTACAATATTCAAACACCGATATATCTACCCCGGGTCTTGAGTCTTCAACTTTCGCCTTTCGTTGACCATTTTGTCTTTTTCCGTTTTTGCGTTTGAATTTCTTTGTCGCTTATCGCTTTTTGTGTTTGCATTCTTTTCGAATCATTTCTTGTTCTTACTGAAACACTTAGCTCAAAATTATATTAGTATCAAACACGCTTTAAATCTTTTATTAATATCAAAATAGGAATTATTGTCCGAAATAAAATTTCAAGGCTAACATGATCCACAACGGGTCCACCCCTCGGGAGGTGGAGGAGGTTAGCAGGTCCCAAATGCGTAAAGCCCAGAAGATAAGAAGGATTGGTATGGTAAACCATGTCCACAGCAATGCAATGAAGGCTCAAATCATTTTATCCGCGGCCGACCTCCATAATGTTCAGACCCCCCATGAGGACCCATTGGTCATCACCTTAATGGTGGCAAATTGCTTAATCAATCGGGTCATGATCGACCTGATAGGTGCTCAAAATTGTCCATTTTAAGCCTCTATCTTGCATTAGTTATGTCCTTTCATTCCATTATTTGGTATTTTTATGTCGTTTGTGTGTGTAAGCATGTTTCAGGAGTTTAATGAAGAAATAAATATAACTTTAGTGAATTAACCAAGTTCATGTTTGTTTCTATCCAAGAGGAGAGTCAAAGAGGTGTTTTCAAGACAAAAATGGCTCCCAAAGGACAAAAACGACATTTTTCGAAGCCGTCACCTAAAGCAAAAAGTCTCGTGGAATAAAAAAAGTCATTTTGGCATAATTCTGGAGAAAAATGGTTTTCATAAAGAATTTACGCTTAAGTCTACGCTTACAGAAGCAAAAAGTGGCTAGAAAACACATTTCTACACTTAAAGCGTAGCTACAGTATTTTCAGCATAAAATTTCAGTCAACTTCAGGAGCTCATATCTCAGTCCAGAATGGTCCAAATGGGGTGATTCTTGATCCTATCATCAAGATCTTGAAGTCAGCTTTCCAACGATATATGACAAGTCTCCATCCAATATGTGTAACTCCAGATATTATCAAGAGAGTGAAAGGTGTCATGCAGAAAAGGCTGGAAATTTCAAAATCGGGCCAAAATCCTATTTTGACCCGGAATGATCCGTTTTGAGCTGGATGACTTAGACTTCGACCCTAGCACCTATATGGACATGTTTTAGAAATATTATACATCAGATTGAAGGTTTTTGCTTGGAAGAAAAGTCACACCAAAGGGGAATCTTATTCTAAATAGGAGTCTAACACAAGTTAGGGTTTCCCTCAGCTTTGCCTATATATATCAAGGTCTGCTACAGATCTAACAGACTCTTCTTCATATAATTTTTAGAGCTTCTATTCACATATCATTCAAACGGAAGAGCCATTCAAGACCTAGAGATTCGGAGAAGAAGACCATGGAGGGCGTTTCTACATCAACGATGTAGTCTCCTTCTCCCATGAGCAACTAATTCGGTATCTAGGATTTTCTAGCAAAACTCTAGCCAAGTAATATAGTTCTTATTTGTTTTCAATTGTAACGAGGGAAAGCTGTGACCATACTTTGATGATTGTAGTAATGAGAGGCCATTTTTATTCTTAATATAAGTTTATATATTTGTTATGATTCTTATCTTAGACTGAATGAATATATTTATCTTATACAATCATGGTTATTCACTATGAGCTGGAGCTCGGATGCTTAACTTATGATTTTCTACACAATTGTGGTAATAAAACTTGAAACCCTATGTTGACACAGGTCATGCATTGGCGATTTAATATAGACATGCTTTAGTTTATTTTCATGCATTAGGAGTAGATTAGAGTAATGTAATTAGCATGTACTAGTTAGATCAGTCATGAGATGGGTTGTCACAATCCGGTTGATGGTAATCCTTTTTGGGGTTGTATTTAACTATTTGCGGTACAACCTGATTCACAGTTATGGATCATCCTCTTGCAGTTAAGCGAATTGAGAATTATATTATGTGGTTAGTGGTGGAGTATGGAAACCCTAGATTTTATTTCTATTGTTCTTCTCTTAATTTATATTTACTGTTTTATTAGTTAATTAGTTCAGAAATCAAAACCAACAAATCATATTTTTATAACAATTTAAGAGTATTATTTTACGAGAATTCAGAATATGACTTAGTCTCTGAGGGATCGATAACCTTTCACAGGCTGAACTATACTACAATACGATTCGTGCACTTGCGATAAGTAAAACCTAAGCCGTCATAAGGGGCCGTTTTTAACACATAATTTTAGCACACCCCGATGAACATCAAGTTTTTGGCGTCGTTGCTAAGGACTAACAGATATTCTGAATTTGAGTAATTTAGTATCCTTGAATTGTTTTTACTTGTCTTATTTTTATTTTCTTCTTTTAATAGTTGGATTGTGTGTTTTTGCGAGGTACACTAAAAAGCGCGAAGGGAATCAGTGGAGCAGTGACGATTGCGTCATTGGACCACTTATGAGTTTTAGTGTGACTTAATTTTACGTATAATCTTAGTTTTATTTTCTATCCATAGTTTTTATTTTTTTTAAAAAAAATCTGCAGTTTTCGTGTAAACTGTCAGAAAATCCATTTTTTGCAAAACAGGAAAGGGTTTTTGAGTGGAAAAGGGTCAATAAACAAAACTCTCTACATATAGTGAGCCCAGTTGATTTTCGGCCAAAACACATCGTTTAGGACATCAAAACTCCAATTTTGTGATTGTTAGAAATATATATATATAATGGTTATACTAATTCGGCGAGTGTTCCATATTATAATTCATACAACCCGGATTGGAGAGATCATTCCAATTTCCAATACCAACAACCAGGTATAGGAAATTTATATCAAAGCTTTAATGAGGATCAACAATATTCTGATCATGGATTAGGGTATCGGCTGTATAGTCAAGATTATTATCCTCAACAATTAAATCAATACCAACTTGAGTCAAATGCATATTTGTGTCCGGAGCCATTTTCTTATGATAAATGCTTAGCAAATTTGAGTGAAATGAGAGAAAGTCTGGAGTCAATCTTCTTTAGAGAAAAATTCCCAGCATCTTTAAGCGAAATCGAGACCCCTCAAAATTGTGAGGAGATCACATACAACAGAGACAATTCATACTTTCCTAACACTAAAAATCCTCAATCAAGTTTCAATAAAGGTCAATTACCATTCAGTATTCAGGATTTTCAGTCCAATAATACCTAATCATTCCAACCCTCCAACCAAAATCCAGTCCAGTTCCAAATCAAAATCTGATGCCTAGATTAATTGGTGATGAAGACAAAATAATGAGCACCTTGAGAGAGATTAAAAATAAATTGAATTCTAATTCTCAAGGTTTGATTAGGTTAAGGCAACTAGTTGATTCTATGAGAATAGAGGATGTACAAAATAAAGTGGTAGATAATTTTAAAGATGCGAAAGATTGGGACAGTGAAATAGAGGAAACTTTTGAAATTAAGAGTGACATTGCATATGATGAAAGTACATAAACTATTCCTTTACCACAAGAGCCAAAAGAGACACCATATGAACCTAAATCAATATTTACCCAATGTCTCCATGAGCTGTGTTTTGAAGATAAACAATGAGGGGATGAGTACTATATAATTGATGGGATTGATAAGGTGGTGAAGGACCCATTACCTTATCTGGTGACAGAATAATCGCTGGACATAAGTATTAACCATGGGATGAAGTTAGAGCATGACAAAGGAGAAAAGGTATGTGACGATTATTATGTGTTTTATGTCTTGCTCATTGCTGAGTGTTCATAATGGACACTGTGGACTGATTTACTTCCCACACTTGCTTCAGCATGTGGTGGAAGTGTCGAAGAGAGGAAGGATGTTGGATAACCCTTTGCGGAGTCGTCATGCCAAAGACGTTAAACATTGGTGTTAAGTTGTGAAAGTTAGATTCTAGCCTAGGGTTGTAGAATAGTGGGTCATTTAATGTATGCAATTTTCAAATTTTAGAGATTGTAGGCCCATAAGGCCAAATCATTACAATTTCAAATTTGTAGGATTGTAGGCCTTTAAGGCCAAATCATTGTTTATTTTATTAAAAAATAAAAAAAATCATTCCTTATGCAATATTGAGTAATGATTTCCAGAAAACGATGATGTATTTCTTCTTCCCTTGCTATGATATTGGGTACTTGTGCTTTATTGAATATTTCTACAGGTGGCTCGATTCAAGTTTAGGAGGGAGAATGAGCATAAAGAGTTGAAATTTCGGATATGCGCTTCAAGGGTAACTATATTCTTTCTCATGATTATGATTGTGAACCATGAGAAAATGGTTTAATTTAAGTTTGGGGGGAAGGAATAGTTGGTTGTATAGATAGTATAAGGAATGATTGGAAAAAAAAATTTTAATTTTTTGAAGAAATTCTTTGTTTTCATGTATGAGTGTTTTGCATTACAAGTTGATTAAGTTTGTGTTTATGATGTATGAGTAGTGTGTGATATTATATATTCCTACTCATGAGAGTAATGATTATATTGAGCTACGTGAAGTGATGTGGTTTTACATGAGTGATTGAATTAGTGAAATTGAAACTGAAAAGGACAACCTTGACCTATAAGCACAAGCACATATTCACTATAGGAAAACAGTTGATCTTTGACTATGTAGTTGAAAAAATAATTTTGCCACAATAAAAGGGGAGAAGGGGAGATGATATGGTTGAAATGGAGAAAAAGTTAAAAATTTATTTTGAAAAATAAAATGCAAAAAGTAGTCTTTTGATCTGAGTAACTGGGCATTGGTATCACCAATATTATTGTTCGCGTAAAAATGGGAGAAAACTAATGAGCATAAATCTCAATAAAGAAGCTAGGGCCCAGTTAGTTGGGACAAAAAATCCTCGCTAGAAAGACCGGAGCTTAGAAAGACAAAGGGATAAAAGTGGAAAGATGGAAAGATGAGTTTTTTAAAAAAAAATGGTAAAGTCTGATAAATGAAATAGGAGAAGAGAGATTGGGAATACCATAACAGAATGTTCATAAAAAGACGGAAGGTTGTCTGGATTAGGACTAGAGAGTAACGAAGTCATTCACCATAGTGGGACCATTCATGACACAAAACTCGAGATAGTTATTATTCGGTAGTGAGTGGGAGTATTTACATTCATATTATCTTATGTATTGTATCATGATTTGGTTGATGAGTATGTGAATGCATGACTGCGCGATTACAAAGAATAGAGAAGTTATGGGTAATACAACTAACCCTCACGAGACTTAACTTGTCCACTCGGTGTTGCCGAGGGGTTTAAAAGGCTTGTTACATGTGCTAAGTGTAATCGTTGACCCTCACGAAAGCAATGATTAGGTTAGATTAGAAATCATCACAAGGAATATTTTCTTAAATTCATTGCTAAGGGACTAGTAATATGTAAGTTTCGGGGTGTGATAGGTGCTCAATATTGTTCATTTTAAGCCCCTATCTTGCATTAGTTATGTTTTTCATTCCATTATTTGGTATTTTTATGTCGTTTGTGTGTTTAAGCATGTTTCAGGAGCTTGATGAAGAAATATAGCTAACTTTGGTGAATTAATCAAGTTCACGTTCATTTCTATCCAAGAGAAGAGTCAAAAAGGTCTTTTCAAGATAAAAATGGCTCCCGGAGGGCAAAAATAGCATTTCCCAAAGCTATCACCAAAAGCAAAAAGTCTCGTGGAATCAAGATGGTCATTTTGGCGTAGTTGCGAAGAAAAGTGGTTTTCATGAAGAATCTACGCTTAAGCCTATGCTTACAGAAGCAAAAAGTGGCCAGAAAACACATTTCTATGCTTAAAGCGTAGCTACAGTGTTTTTAGCATAAAATTTTAGTCAACTTCGGGAGCTCATATTTTGGTCAAAAAAGGTCCAAATAAGGTGATTCTTGAACCTATCATCAACTTTGGGAGCTCATAACTCGGTCAACTAATAATAGGCTCAATAATGGGGTCATATCTCAGTCTCCTTCTACCATGAGCAACTAATTTGGTATCTAGGATTTTTTAGCAAAACCTTAGCCAAGTAATGTAGTTCTTATTTATTTTCAGTTGTAACGAGGGAAAACTATGACCATACTTTGATGATTGTAGTAGATGAGAGACCGTTTTTATTCTTGATACAAGTTTATATATTTGTTTTGATTTTTGTCTTAGACTAAATGAATATATTTATCTTACACAATCATGGTTATTCACTATGGGCTGGAACTCGGATGCTTAACTTATGATTTTCTACACAATTGTGGTAATAAACCTTGAAACCCTAGGTTGACACAGGGCATGCTTTGGCAATTTAATATAGACATGCTTTAGTTTATTTTCATGCATTAGGAGTAGATTAGAGTAATGTAATTGGCATGTACTAGTTAAGTCAGTCATGAGATGGGTTGTCGCAATCCGGTTGATGGTAATCCTTTTTGGGGATGTATTTAGTTATTTGCGGTACGACCTGATTCACAGTTATGGATCATCCTCTTGCAATTGGGTGAATTGAGAATTATATTATGTGGTTAGTGGTGGAGTATGGAAATCCTAGATTTTATTTCTATTGTTCTTGTCTTATTCTATCTTTACTGTTTTATTAGTTAATTAGTTCAAAAATCAAAACCAACAAATCATATTTTTACAGCAATTTAAGAGTATTATTTTACGAGAATTCAGAATACGACTTAGTCTCTGTGGGATCGATAACATTTCACAGGATAAACTATACTACAATATGATTCGTGCACTTGTGATAGGTAATACCTAAGCCATTATAAGGGGCCATTTTTAACACATATTTTTAGCACACCTCGACGGACATCATGACCCTGGTAGCAGTGCAAATATAATCACTAAGTGGGCCTTCGACAAGCTCGAGATGGATCCCAGGGCAATAGTGCCCTCCCGAAACCCCATAGCCGGATTCGATGAAAGACTGGTTGACCTGATCGGGGAGGTATGATTGCCGGTGTCGGTCGCTCTAAGAACACTTACAAAAACTTTCATTGTAGTTGATGTGAACCCTTCCTAAAACTTGATAATGGGAAGGGGTTGGATCTATCGGATGCATGGGGTGCCATCATCACTCCACCAGTTGATGAGGTGTATGGACCCAATGGAGTTGATATCGTGGACATCAAAGGAGACCAGGTAGCGGCTAATGAGTGCTAGGTTGTCGCTCTGAAAGAAATTAAGAAGGAGAAAGGCTCGGAGCTGACCCATATAGGTCAGGCATCGGGAACCAAATAGCAATTAAAGGAAGGGGCTTTGGGTCCCCTGATCGTGGTGGAACCTCTACAGCAGATATCTGTCATACCCGATCAACCCGAAAAAGTCACATATGCCGGTACAAACCTCACCACTCTTGAGTTAAATGAACTAACTACATTTTTATAAGGCAACTCTGATGTTTTCGCATGGGAGCTCATGGACATGCCTGCTATTGATCTAAATATTGCTCAACACTCCCTCCACATTGATTCGAATATTAGACCGATCAGGCAAAATCAACGGCATATGGGGGACATAAAGTAATCAAATTATAGCTGAAGAGGTGTCCCGACTGTTCCAAGCAGGGTTTATTAGAGAGGTAAAATAATCCGAGTGGCTTGCAAACATTGTCGTAGTCTAGAAGAAGAATGGGAAATGGAAGGTTTGTGTGGATTTCACCGACCTCAACAAAGCATGCCCCAAAGATAGCTTCCCCCTGCCAAAGATCGATCAGATAGTGGATGCTACAGCTGGATACGAGCGACTGACCTTCCTTGATGCCTACTCGGGCTACAATCAAATACGAATGAATCCAGCTGATAAGGAGAAAACATCTTTCATCACCGAGACAGGTACTTATTATTTTAAAGTTATGCCTTTCGGACTAAAAAACGTAGGTGCCACCTTCCAAAGACTAGTCAATAAGATCTTTAAGGGAATGATGGGAACCGTGATCGAGGCATACATTGATGATACTGTGGTGAAGAGTAAGAAAAAAAAAAGTCATTTGGGACACTTGCTGCAGGTGTTTGACACCCTCCAAAAGCATGGAATGAAGCTTAATCCCGCTAAGTGCTCTTTCGGTGTATCGTCTAGTCAGTTCCTAGGACACATTGTGGATCGGACAGGGATACAAGCAAACCCAACACATGTCAAATCCTTGATGGAAATGAATGAACCCTGAACACACAAGGATGTCTAGGTTCTAACAGGAAGGGTAGCAGCTCTCAATTGATTTGTTACAAGGCTAACCGATCGATACAGACCCTTTTTCCATGCTATCAAAGCAAAAATGGGTGAAGTCTGGGGCCTTGAACAGTCCGAAGCCTTGCTCAAGTTAAAGAAGTATATGGCAAAGCCATCGATCCTTGCTGCCCTGGAACCTGATGAAACTTTGTACCTGTACCTGGTGACATCAGTGTTCTCAACCAGTGTAGCCCTTATCAGGAAGGACAGAAACTTGCAAATGCCTGTTTTATACACCAATAAGGCCTTAGCTGAAGCCGAGATCCGTTATAGCAAACATGGAAATTTGGTGTTGTCCTTGGTAAACGCAAAAAATTGACTTTGGCATTATTTGAGGCTCATACTATTATTGTCCATACCTCCACTCCCATCAGGGTTATCATGTCGAATCCTGATCTTTTAGGGAGAATCTTAAAATGGGCCATCAAATTAGGTATCTATGACAGAACCTACGTCCCCCCAATGACCATCAAGGGGTAGGCAGTGGTTGACTTCCTGTTGGAAGAAGAGACCGAAGATGCTTGCCAACCAGAGGAATTAGCTTGTGGAAATTATTTGTCGATGGCTCACTCAGTACGAGCGGATCGAAAGTAGGCTTGGAAATTCAAACGCCCGACGACACTCATCTCCAGATGTCAATGTAATTACAATTCCTAGCAACCAACAACGAAGCTGAGTACGAAGCGATCATATCAAGACTCCGGTTGGCCAAAAGTCTCCAGATCCAAAATCTTGCAGTGCACAGCGACTCACAGCTGGTTATACGACAGATCAGTGGGGAGTATGAGACCAATGACCCCAACATGGAATCCTAGCGGGTACTCGTGTTAAAAGAAGCCGAGTACTTCTAGAAAATAACTTTCAATCGAATCCCAAGGAATGAAAACACTGCAACTGACCACTTGGCCAATCAGGTATCCTTAGTTGGCGAGGACTTGGCCCGAGTTATACTAGTAGACTTCCTGGAAAAACCTAGTATTCAGAAACTCGAGCAAGTGTTACTTATACCTTGGGAGCCTGGTGGATTACCTAAGGAAGGAGATCCTTCCGGAGGATAAACCTGAAGCTCGTAAGATCCGCATGAAGTCAGCCAGGTACTCAATCATCAGAGGGCAACTCTACCGAAAGTCATTCTCGGGACCGTATCTAAAATGTGTAACCCCCTCCAAAGCACGAACGGTGATGGATGAGATACACGGTGGGTCATGTGGAAACTATTCCGGAGGCAGATCTATCGCCCACAAGATCCTCTCCCAAGGATACTTCTGGCCATACTTGTCAAGAGACGCCGAGGATTACGTCCGAAGGTACAAAAAGTGTCAGATGTATGGAGACGCCATCAACCCACCACCGGAGCTCTTGCACCCGACCATAATCCCCCATCCTTTTGCCAGGTGGGGAATGGATATAGTCGGTCCGTTGCTGATGGCAATACAATCTATTACCCAAGTACTCCTGGCCATTGAATACTTCACCAAGTGGGTAGAGGCCGAAGCATATCCCAAAATCAAGAGTAGCCATGTCATCAAGTTCATTTAGAACCATATAATATGTAGGTTTGGTTTGCCTAGGACAATTATGATGGATAATGAGAGAAATTTAGACAACAAGAAAGTAAGGGCCTTCCTTGCCGAACACGGTATCAACCAAAACACTTCATCGGTTGGGTACCCGCAGGGAAATGGCCAGGATGAAAGAACTAATTGAATAATCTTTGACACTCTCGAGAAAAAACTTAACAAGGCTAAAGGGGCCTAGTTGGAAAAGCTACCTGAAGTGTTATGGTCATACAGGACCATGCCGAGGCAGCCCACTAGAGAAACTCCTTTCGCCATGGCATATGGTGTCGAGGCTGTAATCCCCACCAAAATTCAGGTACCAACCCTGAGAAGCAAGGCATTGGAAGAAGGCCCCAATAACTAACACTTAGCCCATGAACTGGACCTGCTGGATGAAAGAAGGGAAACAGTAGGTATCAGGTTAGCAGCCTATAAGCAACGCGTTTGAAATTACTTCAACCAAAAGGTTAAGAGAAAGGAGTTCCAGGTTGGGGACATGGTCCTTAGGTGGAAGATCGAGCTCGTAGGCAAACTCAAAAAAGCCTGGAAAGGTCCGTATACCGTCACTGAAGTGATCGGGCGCGGGGGATCCCGCATTTGAAAAAATGAAGACGTTCGAATGGAGCCCAAATCCCAGAATGCCTTTCGCCTGAAAAGATACTACCCATAATCGAGTGATGAAATCTCTATTTCATTTTGTTTTGTTCATTTACCTTTGTACTAGCTTCACTAGTGGAGTTGTTCATCAGTAAAATGTCTTTTCTTTCAAAGAGATAAATTCATGAATGATTGAAGATAAACAAGCACTCACCATCTTTCGCATAGCCACTAGTACCCGAAAGACATCAAGTTCAAAAAATGAGTCAAGCACTCACCATCTTTCGCATGGCCACTAGTGCCCGAAAGATATCAAGTTCAAAAAATGAGTCAAATACTCACCATCTTTTGCATGGATACTAGTGTCCAAAAGATATTAAGTTGAAAAAATGAGTCAAACACTCAACATCTTTCGCATGGCCACTAGTGCCGAAAGATATTAAGTTCAAAAAATGAGTCAAGAACTCACCAAGACATCAAGTTCAAAAAAATGAGTCAAGCCCTCACCATCTTTCGCATGGCCACTAGTGCCTGAAAGACATCACTTCAAAAATGAATAAAAAAAACTCATTATCTTTCGCATGGCCAAAAGAGCCCGAGAGACATCAATTTTCAAAAATAAACCAAGTGTTATAGCATCTTTCACAAGGCCACACAATCCTGAAAGGACAAAACTATCTTGGGAAGAGTTTGCATCCAATCTCAAAATATTATATTAAAATTTTAAGGCTCCGGTGGACAAGGCTTGCAGCAAAATTACATAAAAATAAAAAACTAGGTCCTATCCCTGCTCCCTAAACTGGGGTCCAAAACTATTTACTATATTAGCTCCCCCAGCAGGATTAGTCACTTCAAAAGGATTAGCTGTTGCAGGAGGATCAACCGTTGCAAGAGGATTGATGAGACCAGAATATTCGATATTCTGGGCGTTAATATACCCGTTGTTAGTCTCTTTATTTTATTTATTTGATATTTTTACCCTAGTTGTGTGTTTAAGTATGTTTTCAGGGCTCTAATGCAAATATGAGTTAGTTTCGAGTTTTTAGCAATTATGCCGGATTTGGATGGACACTTTGAAGAAAAATGCACTCAATTCAGAGCAAAGTACAATTCAGTGAAGCAGACTACAAGTGGATGAAGCACAAAATTCGTATAATAAACAATTATTAAAATCCAAGAACCACTGATTGATCGGTGGAACCTGCGATCGATCGGCCGTCACTGCCTTGGGATCTGTGCAAATAATATTGCAGAATTCTAACTTTATGTACAAGCATATAGGGGGGCAGAATCGTCCATTTACCATTAATACTTGGTCCCCAAGTCATCTTGGAGTGCAAGCAAAGATATGTCGTATCTGCACCAACTTTTGTCTATAAATATGGGTAGAATTCATGAAGAAAATATATCTTCTTCATATCTTTCCTATCTTTGAATTATCTTGGAGATCGTTCAACAAAAAGTCTCTCTCTAAAGAAGCTATATTCTTCAAGAACTCAAGAACCAACCAACCAATCATGAAGATGGTGGCTACATCAATGATGGAGTTTTCCCTTTCCATGAGCGGCTAGTCGGTATCTAGGGTTTCCAACGAAACCCTAACCGAGTAATGTAGACTTTTATTTATTTTTATTACAAAGAGGGGAAGTTGAAGAACACTTATATGATGATTATGTAGTGAGAGACCAAACAAATAACTTAAATAAGATTTATTATTGATTTATTATCATGAAGATGGAGAAGATGATTATTGGTGTGCTTTTAATTTTATGTTTTAGGAGTAGTTGTAGTATAGATGCATGCAATAGTCATATTAATCAAAGATAAATTGTAGCGAATCGAACCTATTGCATTCTTTTTGGGATTAGGCAACTGCTTGTAGTGTTACTAATCTGATTCATATAAGTTGTATCGCCCTTTAGCAATATAATAATTAAAGGAATATATTATAAGGTTAATGGTGGAGTTGGAACAAAACCCTAGACTTGTTTATTTTGAGTGAAAACCAAAACAAATTATATTTTTATTTATTTTATGTTTAGTAGTTATAAAACAATCCAATCAAAACAACGTTTATAAATATAATTCAATTTGCTACTTTATGATTATTTGAAATATGATTTTGATCTCTATGGTTTGATACCCTCTCTATCCAACTATATTATATACTACTCGCGTACTTGCGACTGAGAGTTTAAAATTAGATCATGTTAATTCCTTATTTTAAACACTTTTATTTTCACACGAATGGAACCGATCAAGGATCAACAAGAGGATGAGCCACTACAGAATCGGGGTCTGGAAGAGGGGCAGAACCAGGTAGAGGCTTTGTAAGAAACTCCCCGAAGAGAATGTCACTCAGACCAGGAGCCGGATCGTTGTAAAGAGGGGCAATCTTAAGGAAAACATTCAACTCCTCTATGGATTTGAACTCTCGTTCCTCAAGAGAAAGCTGGGATTCCTCCAGGCACATCCATCATCCGTGGCCGAACCGGTACGAGGATATACTGCTGAACCTCTGATACATTTTGTTCCCTCCCCAATGACACATCTCAACAGTGGACCTCTCCATTGCCAGAAGGTTCTCCAGCTCGACCTTCTCCTCTTGAAGCTTAAGCTGGGAGGCCTTTAACCCCTCATTCCAGGCCACCAAGTCTGCATTCTGAGCCTCCAAGGTCTATTGGCCCTTTAGGGTCTCTTGAAGGGATTTCTCACTAGTCTCATCCCGTAGAGTCTGATCATCTAGTTCCTTCTTTAGCAACTCCACCTGCTTTTAGAGTTTCTGCTTAACATTCTCCTTTTTCTACAACAACTCAACCGGGGTCCGAAGCTTCCTATTATCCTTCTCAAGCTTGGCATTATATGTCTGAGTATAGTACAACATCTGTAGAAATTTCACAAGTATCAACTGGTCAGTAAGCAAACACATGCTAGCAGAGCACAGTAAAACTGTAACATTTGTTAAAAAGGTCACTCACCTTCATGCCTATCTCCAGACCAGTCATAACAAGATGTTCCCTATCCATCTCATAAATCGCCTTACGGTCCCCCGGGATCTATATCTCCAGACCCATCGTTTGAAGGGCATCCCCATTGTCAATAGTATACTGCCCCACAACAAGTGTCTTATTCCCAGGAAGAACCAAGGTCGGGTGCCAGGCGATAGCCTCAGTAGCGGTGTGTGACTCCCCAAAAATATTAGGAGATGCACCAGTCCTCATCCGAACCCGACGTTCGGGTTGCCCTTCACCCGAAGGCCTTAGATGTGGATCCTTATACTTCCGGGTACCTTCAGTACCCGAAGAAGAGACAGTAGTTTCTTCGATCGGTTGGGAAGGAACTACGGGAGCATCCCCGGAAGGGGGTGTGGATGAATGACAGGTGACTCCCCGAAAAAGAGGTGGCGGAGGAGCATCCCCGGTAACAAGGGGGACTGTGATTGCAGGGGTAGTTGTACTAGTGGAGGAGCCCGATCTGGGGGCCTTGTTCCTTCTGAGGTTGATTTATGGGATCCTCAACATAATTACTACTCCAGACTCTGATATTTCCTGCAAAGCACGACAGTTAGGAACTGATTGGACATCCTTAAAGGCTTACCCCAAACTTTGGATCGAAGGGGATCAAAGCGGGATTGAATAAAATAGGGGGACTTATAACTATCAGGAGCCTTCAAAAATTCATAAACGCATTTTCCCCTCTTGTCATCATAAAGCTGACAGAAGCAGGCCCCTTTGTGAAAGGGCCTGAAGAAATGAAATATGTGTTTTTTAAATGATTTAGGGATCGGGAAGGTAAATGAATGAGGATATCCCCAGTTTCCCCCCACGAGGATCATTCTCTCCTTCCAACCCTTGTTTGACCTATCCAGACCGTCACACATCTTTCTTCCTTGGAAAGGGAAGAGGTTGTAACAGCCTTTGCAATCCCTAAGGTCATGTAACTTGTAAGAGAAAAGGACTTCAGCCAAGCCCAGATCCAGACTGAGGTCCCTATTAAGCAACAAGGTCATGGCTAGGATCCTAAAGAAGTTTGGCCCAACTTGGAGTGGGGCCAGACCGAGGACAAACAACGCTAGGAGGAAGAAAGGGTGGATGGGAAAGCGAAGGACCTGCAGATGGTAGGCTGAAAGTAAAATCTGGTCATCACCCACTCCCTCACCCCTCCTAAAATCTAATTTCTTGGGATAGTGACTAAAAGTCACATCAGCGGGTATGTTGTACTTGTCTAACACGGCATCAACCCTATATTTAGAGGGAAGAGGGTCAGCATAAAACTGTCCCGATGAACCTTCACCGGCTTGGTTAACATTTTGAGTAACATCAGGAGGGATGGCCTCCGTGACCCCGACGACCTCAACGGATAGAAAACTAAGAGAGGCATCAAGATTGACATAGGAAGGGACATGATCACTAACCGACCTAGTATCATCGCTATTAGACATGATGACAGAAATAAAGAAGAGCTAGAAGACAGAACTTACTCTAAGGATGACTCCGATGAGAATTTGGTGTCTCCGAGGAACAAAATCGAATTTCAGTGAGAAGGGAACAAGGAAACTTTTGCAGAGAAATTTTTGTAGAAAGAAACAAGCCAAGAAATGTGAGAAGTGTTTTATGTGTGAGAAATGGGGGTATATATAGGGGTTACTGAAGAACACAAAGAGTCTCCTTTTGCGTATTTCAGGGCATGGAGCCGTCTCCTCAGCCTCCATTCTGAAATTCAAGGCCCCATGGGCCGTGTATTTGAAATCCTAATGATGGACACAGCTGCTCTATTTAATACTCATGCCACGTCACCGATAAGGGAGAAGTATGAGCCTTCCACACGTTGTTTCTGGACACGGGCTTAGTTAAAGGCCCAAGCCCAAAAAGGGGCATGTGTATATGTGAAAATTCTCAAAGCCTGTGAAGCACTCTCTTGTGCAGGCCTGCCAGCCCAACATGGATGGCTAAAGCCCGAGAACCAAAGCCCATCCCAATCGGCCCAAAATTAAGGGCCCACTTTCCGGAATGTTCTAGGACAACTTGAAGATCAAACAAATAGCATGGGCAAAAGAGGAATTGATTGTAGGGCAAGTAACTCAACCCTAATGGGCTAAAAAGCCCAGGGAATAATGTATATAAGGGAAAGAAAATTTTCAATAAAAAGATCTTCTTGTGTTGTAAAAATTTTGGCATCTACAATATGTATAAAATAAATTTATCTAAATATGATTAGATTTAAGTTCGGGTTGAGCATAAATTACTAGCTCCTCATCCTGAATTGAACCTAATTAAATTAGGGGTTAAGAGGGTTGGGAACTTGGGACTTCAAAATTGAAATGCCGATTCAAATCAAATAAAGAAAATGAGAATTCAATTAAAGTGGTCTCGCGTTAAAGTCAAGTTGCTCAATGTTAATATTTGTGTGAATAGTATGTTCACTTTAATACTAAATGGTGCTATTCAGGTCATTTTCAAATTCTTTAAAGGTGTATCTTGCACTTTTGTCATTTTTTAAAAACGAAAGGAAGTGATGTAATTTATTTAATATAAGAATTTTAGGTACTTTTGGAAGCACTAGATTCAGTTACATTGATTTTTTTTTTTATGCTTATCCAAATAATATTTGAAATTGCATTATTAGAATAAAAAATTATTATGAAAAATCTAATTTTAATACAATTCCAATACATGACAACAACCTGTCGATCCAGAAGCACCTACGGGGATGATTCTTCATAGGCAACCGCTTGTTAATTCGAGCAATGCATATTCACTAATGCGATATCGATGGCAGTGAACAGATGGACCAGGAGGCGTTGGACTCCTACCCTGACAGGGCCCATTCTCTTATTACTATTCATTGCATTAGCGGGTGTGTCCTTTCTAATCTTTAATCCCGTTGTTTTTTAAAAAAATAAAATAAAATACTGATTTATTATTTTCACCCAAAATATATTTGACAAGGCTGAGTGAACTTAAAACCCAATCGAGGCCCGGACTAGACCCATCACTTTAAATGATGGCTTACACGTGATTGCATGCATGCCTGGATATGATCTTATCAGTTGAAGGTTAGGTACGTATAAGTCACTAGTAAATTGAAGAATGACAATTAGAAAATAAATATGGAGGTCTTCAAGCGAATTTAAAAGTCTGATTATTAAATGAACAAAAACCGATTAGATACGATAGTAACCATTAACATATTTTCCTAAATTAGTATTAAGTCAATCTTGTTTTGTTTTTATTCAATCAAAAGGCAAGGTGCAAACACCACCTCTATATCTTTTATGAGCAATAATATACATCATGAAAATAATTTCATATTAGTATCATGAATTAAAAAAATATTAATGTTTGATATTAATTAATTTCCATCCTAATACTTGAATTTCAATTTTAAAATAAGTTCAATCTTTAATTACTAGAAAAGCACTCATCCTTCTCACTTTTCTTTTTATTTATTTAATTTTAGATTTTTATAATATACACGTTTCAATTCATGGATGCATTCACATTATTCATGATTATATCATGAAATAAAAGTCATGATGTTTAGCATTTCTCCTTTTTTATATAGGACAATACTTGGGTCTTCCCCGGGTAGGCACGGATTTACCTTGTGCCCAGTGGGGGCGCCAGCCCCCACTGATTTTTTTTTTTAACTTAAATTACCCTTAAATTTAAGATTTTTGTAATTATGCCCCCACTGAATTTTGTAAAAAATATCCTAAAACCTCACTAAAACTTTTATATTGTAATTACGCCTCCACTCACTCGAATTTCTAGGTTCGTCACTATCCCGGGGACGATGAAATTGATCATTCCCTCTTACTTAGCCTCATAGATTGACGACACATGGCTAGAATTAATTAAAATATATATATTTATGGATATTATCCATTATGTTATGGATCTTTACCAAATCTGAAATTTTTCTTTTCTTTTTTTTTTCCTACTCATTTTTCACCCTTCCAAATTGATTATATAATTATATATTATATAGAAAATATTTATTAAAGACACAAATTTATATTTTTAAAAATTCATGCATTGCCACAAACTCTTGTTGTCAATGAAATTACTTTTCCATTTTTCAACATATATATTATCCAAAGATGTTGGAAATTTATAATATCAATTAGCAAGTGTTAATTTTTTTTATTTATCCTTGACTAAATGAGATTTTTAATTCCTGAAATATACAAGCCAATATTATAATTATATACTGTATAGAAAATTTCCCACATATACTCCAAATGTGGGAATAAAAACTAGTCTTATTTGATGGGAAAGATACACTGATGAACATTTTTGACAAATGAATTTACTATACCTTATATAATTACATGAATCAATTTGGAAGGGTAAAAAGAAGAGTGGACTGAAAGAAACCAAAAAAAAAAAAAAAGGAAATTTTCATATTTTCTAAATTTATAAAGTAATGGGTAATATCCCATCTATATTTTTTAATTAATTATAGTTATGTGTGTTAATTTTATTGGGTCAAGTAAAAGGGGGGATAAACTTCATTTTTCATGGAGAGGACCCAAGTATTGTGCTTTTTATATTTAGATTTCTGGTCGAATTGAGGCTTTATTTTAAAAATTGTTAATTTAAAAAAACCCCTTATACTATCTAGGGTAATTTGCACTAACACCCCCTCAGGTTTCGGTCAAACCCACTTAGCGGTTGACTTTCAATTTTTTTGCACTAACACCCCCTCAGCATTGGTTCCTTTTGCAATGACACCCCCTGAGCCAATAAAATGACCAAAATACCCTTGATTAAATTCAAAAATATTATATGAAATGTGAAATGACCTTTATGCCCCAACCCCAAATATATACAATTTCAAAAAACATATATATAAATTCAAAAAAATATATAAAATTCGAAAATAAATATTTAAATTTTGAAAAAAAATATAAAATTAGAAAAAAAAATATAAATTTCGAAAAACATATATAAATTTCAAAATATATATATAAAATTAAAAATATATATATAAATTTTGAAATATATATAATTCGAAAATATATATAAATTTTGAAAAATATTTTAATTCGAATATATATATATTTCAAAAAAATATATAAAATTCAAAAAATATATATTTTCAAAAACAAAATTCAAAAAATTATATAATTTTGAAAAACATATATAAATTTCGAAAAACATATATAAATCTCAAAAAATATATATAAAATTCAAAAAAAGATAAAAAAATTAAAATAAATATATAATTCAAAAATATATATATAATTCGAATATATATATAATTCAAAATATATATATATTCAAAAACAAAATTCAAAAAATTATATAATTTCGAAAAACATATATAAATTTCAAAAAATATATATAAAATTCAAAAAAATATATAAAATTTGAAATATATATATAATTCGAAAATATATATATATATAAAATTCGAATATAAATATAAATTTTGAAATATATATAAATTCGAAAATATATATATATTTCAAAAAATATATATTTTCAAAAACAAAATTCAAAAAATTATATAATTTTAGAAAAATATATATATTGATAAAATGACATATATTTTCTAATGAAGTGAATCAAACTATTTACCACCAACATCAATTAGTGGTCTTCTTTTATATATATTTTTCCAAAATATATATATATATTTTCTGAAATTTATATGATGTTTTTAAAATTTATATAATTTATCCGAATTTTATAAAAACAATTCAAAATTTATATATATTAGTTTCAAAATTTATATATATATTTTGAAATTTATATATGTTTTTCGAAATTATATAATTTTTTGAATTTTGTTTTTGAAAATATATATTTTTTGAATTTTATATATTTTTTTGAAATATATATATATTCGAATTAAAATATTTTTCAAAATTTATATATATTTTTGAATTATATATATATTTCAAATTTTATATATATATTTTTAATTTTATATATATTTTTTGAAATCTATATATGTTTTTCGAAATTTATATATATTTTTTCTAATTTTATATATTTTTTTCAAAATTTAAATATTTGTTTTCGAATTTTATATATATTTTTTAATTTATATATATGTTTTTCGAAATTGTATATATTTGGGGTTGGGGCATAAAGGTCATTTCACATTTGATATAATATTTTCGAATTTAATCAAGGGTATTTTGGTCATTTTATTGGCCCAGGGAGTGTCATTGCAAAAAGAACCAATGCTGAGGGGGTGTTAGTGCAAAAAAATCAAAAGTCAACCGCTAAGTTGGTTTGACCGAAACCTGAGGGGGTGTTAGTGCAAATTACCCATCTATCTAATTTAATCAACTAACTCCTACTGTGTCCACTTTGCCCCCTATACTATTCAATTTCATCATTATATCCTCTCACCTCACATTTTGAGTCAAAATTCCTAAACTATCCTCAATAGTATAAGGGGGTTTAGTGAAATCAACCATTTAAAAAAATTATTTTTAAAAAATTAATTATATTTTTTGCAAAAATTATAAATTCAAAAAAATATATATTTTTTTTTGTAAAAAAATTATTTTTCGGAGGGAGTATATTATTTTCCAAAATATGAATTATTTCGAAAAAATAATATATATTTTTTGCAAAAAAATTATTTTTCGGAAAAAATTCATATTTTGGAACATAATATATATTTTTCGCAAAAAACTATTTTTCGGAAAAGATCATATTTTTGAACATAGTATATATTTTTAGCAAAAAAAGTTTTTTTCGGGAAAAAAATTCATATTTTGGAACATAATAAATACTTTTTCGCAAAAAAATTATTTTTCAGAAAAAAAATCATATTTTGGAACATAATATAAATTTTTAGGGAAAAAAATCATATTTTGGAACATAATATATACATTTTCGCAAAAATAATATTTTTCGGAAAAAAAAAATCATATTTTGGAACATAATATATATTTTTCACAAAAAAAATACCTTTCGTCAAAAAATCATATTTTGGAACATAATATATATTATTGGCAAAAAAAATATTTTTCACAAAAAATCATATTTTCCGAAATATATATATATATATTTTGAAATTTATAGTTTTTACGAAAAATATAATTTATTTTTGAAAATAATTTTTTTAAATGGTTGGTTTCACTAAACCCCCTTATACTATTGAGGGAGGGTAGTTTAGATATTTTGACTCAAAATGTGAGGAGGAGGGGGCATAATGATGAAATTGGATAGTATAAGGGGTAAAATGGATACAGTGGAGATTAGTTGATTAAATTGAATAATATAGGGGGTTTCTTGAAGTGAACCCTTTCAAAAATTGAGCTCAAAATATTCTAAATGTGTACACATTGTGTGAAAAGATTCCTTTTGATAATTTTTAAACCATTTATTGTCTATTTTTGTCTTTTGAAATTTCAAAAAATGCTCCAAGGTTGTCCGCAGCAAATCCATAAAATATTATACGAGATGTGCACATTAAGTATTATCTCTCTCTTGTTTTTTTTCATTTGTATGTTCGCCCCCACAGAAAATCCTAATTCGCCCACCACCACCACTTCGGTGCAATTGTCCCCCAAAATTTTATTTTTTATTTTTTTTGTTATTTTTAATACAAATACAAGTTGTTTAAAGGAAATATAAGAAAAAAATAAAAAGATTTATCCCACATTAAATTTTTAAAAATTCAGCTTATTTCCCTTAATATCATAGATTGTCTCAATTATAATTCTTTTTGGTTTGGTCCCTGACCACCACCATACCGCAGTCAATGGTGAGCCTACAATATAATAGAATTTTAGTTACGAAAAATTCTGTAGCGAAAATTCCAAATTTCGTAATAAGAAAGCTTGACGTTGTTACGAAAAAAAATTTAATAGGAAATAATCTATTTTTTTACAAAAAAATTTGCGTAGCAATCAGTTCCTTATTTGCTACGAAAATTGTTGAAACAATTTAAAAGAATTTTCTAAGAAGTTATTTGGGAGCAATAGTATATAAGAAGTTATTTCGAGCGATAGTATACATTCGTTGGCTACGGAACGTTCTATATCTAATACCTGTATTATCTTCAAAGATAATTTGTACCAAATTTATGCACTCATTGTCTATGAAAAATTACATAATTTATACTTTATATTCTACAAAATAATAATGTAGCAATTACATATATAAATATATATCAATTTACGTTTACCAATATATTGAAAATCAATAGTTTTTGCATATAAAAACTTGTAAAAAAAAACATAGCTAATAACTTCATTTTCTACAAAAACATCTTGCAATTACATATGCAAATATGTGTGTGTATATATATATATATATGCGAATACATAAAAATAAAAATTAAAAATTATTATGAGTGGTGGTTCTGCTGGGTGGGTCTACAATGGTGGATTCCTTTTTCCTTTTTTTTTTTTAAAGTACAATGGTGGATTCTTTTGTTTCTACTTTATAAAGATTGGGCTCAAAGTGGAAGCAATTTTGGACATGATGATTATGAACGTAGCTTGTACAGCCCTCACATCACATGTAACTGTTAGTGGAAAACTTTCATGTGGTGTATGCATTTTGCTCGTTAAACAAAACAAAAAATATATATTTACTCCGTATTATACAAATGAATAAACTAATGCAGTGTTTTCTTTTAAATCAAATATAATTAAAATGGACCCATCAATTTATATTGGCTTTGCCGATTCTTTATAATTTTGGACCAAAATATCTCTAGAATTTAATGAAAAATAATTTAAAATTCAAAAAAATATATAAAATTCAAAAAAAATATATAAAATTCATAAAAAATACATAAATTTTGAAAATATATATATAAATATCGAAAAAAATATAAAATTCGAAAAAAGCATATAAAATTCAAAAAAATATATAAAATTCAAAAAATATATATAAAATTTGAAAAAATATATAAAATTCAAAAAATATATATAAAATTCGAAAAAATATATAAAATTAAAAAATATATATAATTAGTAAAATATATATATAATTCATAAAAATATATATAAAATTCGTAAAAATATATAAAATTCATAAAACAATATATAAAATTCGAAAAAACATAGAAAATTTGAAAAAACAAAAAGATGTAAAAATAAGAGAATATATTAAGGTTACAAGAGAATACAAGTAAGAATATATAAATTTCGAATTTTATATATTTGTTTCCAATTTTATATATTTTTTAAGAATTTTAAATCATTTTTACAAATTATATATATATTGTTTAGAATTTTATATTGTTTTTTCAAATTTTATATATATTTTAAATTTTGTATATTGTTTTATGAATTTAATATATTTTTCCGAATTTTATATATCTTTTTATGAATTATATATATATATTTCTAATTTTATATGTTTTTTCGAATTTTATATGTTTTTTTTAATTTTATATATTTGTTTACAAATTTTATATATTGTTTTCGAATTTTATTTATTTATTTTAATTTTAAATCATTTTTTATTAAATATCAGGGGTATTTTGGTCCAAAATTATAAGAAATGGGGCAAGCTGATACAATTTGATAAGTGGAGGAGAGTTTTCTGTATAGGAGGTCTTTCTTAATTAATAAATATTTTGTGACTGTTTCTTTTTCTTTTTTAATTCTTTAGTTTTTTAATCGATCTAACTCAATATTAACAATTCACCAGTAAGTCTCACCTTCCCAAATTATTATTCATAATTTTTTGTCTTTTTAAAGAAAAACACAAAAACTGAGAGTGAGAGAGAAAGAGAGAGCATTTGTATTGTACTGGTACTAGGTAAAATGAGTTAATAAAATATTGGTACCTTAAAGCCTGAGCGAATACCGTATCTACCATTCCTAATTTTAACACCACTTCAAATTTTTATTTACCAAAAAAATTTATACTTTACCATTTTATTTTTATTTTACATACATGTTTGGTAATATATTCATCCCTGTCAATGACATTATTGTATCATAAAATTAGTTTCAAAATGTTTAGCATTTTTTAACCAAAGAATATCAATTATGATGAATTACAGTCCATTTAAGTTATTGAAATTGCCCATAGAGAGTTCTTGATGATCTTGAGGTTGTTCGATGAGTTAATAAAAGTTAATTAATTAGACGAGTTAATCAAAATTAACACCTATAATTTTTGTAAAAGATTTTTCTTTTTTTGAATGGTAAGAAACATCCACACTCACATATGAGTCTCATGGGGCCTGAACCCCTAATCTCCCCTTTAGGGAGGAAATGTGATACCATCATGTTACAAGGTCTTTGATATTATAAAGGAAATTTTTTTATAATGAAACTTGTCCAAACATAATTTCGTTACAAGATGTAAGATGGTTTCTCTTACTAAATATTGGAGTATCAATATTGACAAAAAAAAAATAAAAATTGTTTAGACAGATTCTATAATAGATGATTTTTATTTTTAAAAAAAATTGAGTTCAAAATTTCTCTTACAATTATTACTATTTTTTTTTTGTAATTATTAGATAGAGGATAATTACATTTTAAAAAATAAATAGGCAAACATTTAACTAGTTATATATATATATATATGTGAATGCTTGGCCTTGGAATATATTCATATTATATAAATAAAATTGGTACTAGTTCGGGCCCTAACTTTTAATCTTGGCTACGCCGCGGTTGATGACAGATGTAATGCATGCATGAATATATTTATATGTGGTATCAGAGCACTAGTTTATAAACTTATCATTAATTTTGAAGGTTGATGATAGACGTAATGCATGCAAGAATATATTTACACGTGGTATCATAGCACTAGTTTATAAACTCATCATCTCATCATGTCCTAATAATGTTTTCTTATAAATAATATCTATATTGAAACTGTAACGTCCGGTATTTTTACGGGTTAATTTAAAATTTTTATTTAAACAATTATGTGCTTATGTGCTTAATGTGTTTAATTGTTTTAGCATGCCTTACATGTTGTACGTGTTATAAAAATTGTACGTAGCATGTTTTATTTTCATTTTTAAATTAATGAAAATTATTGAGAACGATTTCGGGAAAGAAATGACCGAGGGGTAAAGGAGTAATTTCACATTTAGAACAATTAGTGGAAAATGTAGAAATTAGGGCAAGAATGGCATTTTAGTAATTAGGGAGGATGACAAGGGGTAAAAGGGTAATAAAGAGTCTTGATGGCACTCTTGTAATTAACCCCAACTTTGGATGAATTTGGTCATTTCCACCTTTCATGTGTTGTCTCATTCCTAGCCCTTGATCTCATTCTCCCATCTTTGTTTTAAGCCCTTGGATCATAAGGCCTTGTTTGGTTGGCACTTAAATGGAATAATCCATTATTCTTGGTCATCCACTTGACAAGACTTTTTCTCAACCATTGGATGGTTTGTTGATTTCCATCTTTTTTCTAAGCCCTTGGATGATAAGGCCTTGTTTGGCAAAATAATGAGTTTTGTGAATTGTGTAAAAAGTCTTCCACTTGGCAAGACTTATTCCAAGCCATTGGATTCATTCTTTTCTTTCCTAGCTTCATTTTGGACCCTTGGATTTGAGTAGGGTTAGTGGAGAATCTCTACACTTATGAGTTCTCTCATTTGCAAGACTTCTCACATACACCACACATATCTCTCTATCTCCCATATGTTTCTTCCTCTCTTGCTCTCCCTCATTACACTCCTTCAACTTCTTCTTGTCAAATTCTCTCTTCCTTATGATGAGAATTTGAAGAAAGTTTGTGCATGGGAGTTGATGTTGGTGCTCCAAGCTTCCTTTTGAGCTAAAGCTTGGTAAGTAATTCTTTCTCCTCTAGAATTTCTAGTATCAAACCCTAGTTTCTATTATTGAATTCTTATATTCAATTTTTGATTTATGGAGTTGTCTATATATAGCTCTTGCTTGAGACTCCATTAAAGTTTAGCTATCGGTTGAATTGAGCTATTTGTTGGGTTTGGAGGAGGTTGGGTTGATTCGGTTCACCTTGGAGGCTTTGCTTGTTCTTGGTGTTCTTGCTTGGAATTGAGGTAGGGGAAAAACGATTTGTATTCGTCTTTGTATGAGGGTGTGTGCGTCTATATGTATATATGCCGTATATATATATGTGAGTTGGTCTTGGTAGTTTAGACTATGAAATATGCCTTTGAGAACATGATTTGTGCTATAAATTATGTTGTGATTCATTGCTTAACAAATGTTAAATTGTAAGCCTTGTGAGAAATTGAATGCAATATAATGTTATTTGATGGAAGCATGTATTGTGATAGCATATGGTTATGATAAGAACCTTTATGCATTTTGGGGTACACCATGTAGCGTTAAAAACATGGGTGTAGGGTTTATACGGATTAGGTATTCGTAAGTGTAAGTAGTCTTGTGTCGAATCGTCGCAACAACTGGCCAGGGGGTGTTCCCATCCTACGGAATAATGAGCCGTGAATGGGGTATAGGGTGAGTCGTCTCATTCTCGAAGTCGCGGGTCGTCTCGTGCATTCGTTATACGAATCTTTGGGCACGGGTCGTCTCGTGCAAACCGCCTTCCTTGTTGAAGTGAGAAGTTTCAAAATCACTTGGGAAGGGTCGGTGCGGTACTCTTTCTCGTTATAAATGAGTAGGGTATGTATTCGTTAACCTATATTGGGCAAGCGCATATTATGGGGTGTGTTGAGTTATATTGTACTTGAACTATCCCATATGTGTGATTATGATATTGTTATTAAAGCATGCTATGATAGTGATAAATTATATTATGAGCATGTTGGGGAAACTTAATTGTGGGGTTCGATGGGGTTCCGGATTGGCGTGAGAGCCATGTGGGACAAGAGACCGACCTAGGGTTGGTAGCATGAACCTTGGTTGGGTTGAACCACTCGGACTACCGAGATGGAGGCAATGGCGCTTCCTCTACTGGGCTAGTGAGCTCACCCCACGCCTTTTAAAATTTTCAGGTGATGATCCCGTTGGGAGAGTTCCATAGTCTCTTCGCGGACGTGTGGTCGTATTCCCGTCCTTTTGTGCATGAGACGGACCACACTTATTTTGTTGGACATTTAGTTGATAAATATGTATTTAAATGTTCATTTTGTCCATGTAAGTTGAATTTGAAAAACTATTTTATTTTAACCCGGCTAGCATGTTAGCCGAGGCGTTATTCTCAATGTACATCCCTTGGAGCGCTATGCGCGGGGATTATATTATTTTGGGGTACTTCGGTGCCGAATTGTGGAAATATGTAATTTTGGACAAATTCTAGCATGTTTCGCCTTAGAGCGCTTTAATATCATTATTGAATATTTTCCCTTGGAGTTATGAATGTGAATTGGATGAATTGCCATGAATTGCGAGTATTAGGTGTTTGGCCGAAAACGGCGTTTTTCTAGGTTTTCAAACTAACCCTTTTTTGATTCGAATGGAAAAACCCGTTTTCGCTTACCCCCGTAGCCCCGGTAAATTTCCTTGCTTTTAGAAACGGATTTAATTAAATTCGTTTTCTTAGATATTTTAAACTTTAGAAACCGGCGGTAGTTAAAACGGATACCGGGGGCAAGACGGAAGATTTTATGAAAACTTACAAAAATCATTTTTTTTATTTTGCTAAGTTTACGTTTTTCGCGTTTCCCGAGGTCTCGGAAACTATTTTTGGGTTCCGCCAAGGAAAAACTCACTTTTCCAATACTTATGATTTTTCGGGACCGACGGCGCGAAAAACAAAGCCATATCGCAAAATCTCGCGTTTTTGCATTTTTAAACTTTAAGCAAAAATGCAGATTTGGGCAGAGGCTAAGCTATTCTATACTTAGAAAAATTTTCAGATTTTCAACTTTGCCAAAAAAATCCCATTTTTTTGGCTTTGGACATGCCAGCCGCAGCAGGCCGCGCATGGCTGCTGTGCGCGCGCGCGCGGTGCGCTGCAGCGCGCAGCGCTGCACGCGGCATGGCATGCCATGGCCTGCTGCAGCGGCATGAAATGTCCGATGTTTGGAAAATCGTATTTTCCTCCTCGGATGTCGGAATGGACCCCCGTTTGTTTCTATCGATTGTCCTATGTCCAAATTGTATAGATAAAATTTAAAATGATTAGTTTGGACCTGAAATGACTATTTTACCCTTGGTGAAAGAGGGGTACCTCAACTTTAGTTTTAGGTCGGTGTTGTCTGACGCCACTTTTGAAAATTCATATCTCCTTCCTCGTGGCTTCAAATTAGGTCCCGTTTGTTCGTATTGCTAGTTTTAGGTACAAATTTTGTATTTGTAGTTGGAAATTATTATTTTACCCCTGATTTGACCATTTTACCCTTGGGTGAACATGGTGGGTCAGAATGATTCGATCAAGGTACCGAGTGTTTCGGTTTGCCTCCTTTTGGATCCCGTGTGATCTTTTTGACATCTTTGAGATGTTTTATGTCTATTTTACCCTTGTATGGGTATTTTATGACTGAAATGGATTTTATTTCATTTTTATTTCTTCCGCATTCACTCCCTTAGCTCTTAGGCTTGGGTTTTGGAGTCCTAGGAAATTAGGGGCGTGACAGAAACCCTAATTTTGAAATACCGATACTAATAGATTATTGCAACCTAATATTGGGATGATTATTGGAAAACCCTAATATTGGTGTCGCAAATAGATTGTGATAGGTCTAGAGATCTGAAGTTTTGCGTGTTCCATCCATCCCAATAATATTAGGTTATGTTGCGTATTAGGTTGTCGGAACACAATGTATCCCACAATCACACCCAACATCAATGGCAAGTTTACTCTGTTAAATGTAAGATTAAGATAGGATTATATCTTTTATGTGTGTATTAATTCTCATGGTAAAAATTCTATTGTGGGCAAACTGTAATGTTTGGGTTATTAATTTCCACCGTAAAAATCTTTAACTTTTCATATATTTATGATTATTGTTGGTTATTATTGAGTTAGGATAACCTTATACGAACAGTGTGCTTATAAAGTGAAAAAATTCATATATTTTAAAAGAAAAGCGTGCTTATAAAGTTAAAAAATTCATATATTTTAATGTAGACTTCCGTTCAGACTATTTTTTTTATATGTTATGTTTAATATGAAAATAATTAATTCTGGAAAATTTCGTACAAAAAATCTAAGAATTTTATTTTTAAAAAATAAAATATGATTTCTAGACCAGATTCGTATTTTGACAGTTTCTTTCTCATTACTGGGTTTTATTGCATGAAATTATAGTATTAAAATCCTCATTCCGTAACTTTTTCGTGCATATATTATTTCCATTTTTTGGATGAACGATTGGTGAGATATGAATTTTAGAAAGTTTAATACAAAATTGGGGTTTAAATAAGAATTTCTAGAATTATGTGTCAATCTAGAAAATTGATCATGTTTGAAATGTACAATAAGAATTATTTTCGTGCTCATGCCTGCATACATGATAGCCAATAAATTTTATTGGTTCAAGTACAAAAATTTATTTTAAGTATGTGTGCATAATGATTAATGTATTAATAATTAATTAATTAGTCACTACGTAAATTAATATTCATATTATAGGGTTAGTTAACTACCAATGTGGCCTAACCGAATTAATGAATATAATTTTTAGTAGGACATAATGTTAAATCAATTAATTATTATTTAATTAGTCACTATCTAAACTAATATTCATATTAAAGGGTTTGTAGCCGTAAAAGTGGCTTAACCATAATGAATGAATATTAAATTTAGTTGGATGGATAATTATATTTGTGTATTAATTAGTCGGTACCTAATTTAATATTTATTTTATAAAGTTTGTGCCACCAAAGTGGCCTTACCAAAATAAATGAATATTCAATTTAATGGAACATAATGTTAAATGGACTATTTATTGATTATTAAGTTACTATTTAAATTAAAATTCTTATTATAGGATTTGTAGCCGTGAAAGTGGCATAATCGAACGAATGAATATTTAATTTAGTAGGACGCATAATTGCAATACCTCATGAATTATTGATGCTTATAATTTAGTTGGAAATTCATGAATATTGTGTTGATTTAATCACGAGAAAGAATTCTACACAGAGATTAATTTTGATTAATTAAATGAGCATAGAGATTGTATGTATTTTTAATTGGCTAAGTATAAAATGTCCAAAAATAATTTGCTTAGTTTAATTAATTAGTACATCACCCAATAAAGTCAACTTAATTTCAATCAACGAAGATGGTTTTTAGATATAGTAGTCATCCAGATTTCAGGCACTAGTGATTTAAAGGTTACTTTTTTGTTTTCCGGTAATTAAATTTAAGGGGAATTTGCACTAACACCCCTTGAGGTTTAAGTCTATTCCACCTTTGTGCTGATTTTTGAAAATTTGAGACTAACACCCCCTGAGGTTTGATTTTTCTTGCAATAACACCCCCTGGGCCAATAAAATAACCAAAATACCCTTCATAAAATTTGAAAATATTATATGTAATGTGAAATGACCTTTATGCCCCAACCCCAAACATATAAAATTTCGAAAAACATATATATAAATTCAAAAAAATAAATAAAATTTGAAAACAAATATTTAAATTTTGAAATAAATATATAAAATTAGAAAAAAATAAATATATTTCGAAAAACATATATAAATTTCAAAAAATATATATATAATTCAAAAAAATATATAAATTTTGAAAAATATTTAAATTCGAATATATATTTCAAAAAATAAATATAAAATTCAAAATATATATTTAAAAAAAAATTAAAAAAATTATATAATTTCGGAAAACATATATAAATTTCAAAATATATATATAAAATTCAAAAAAATATATAAAATTTGAAATATATATAATTAAAAATATATATATAAAATTTGAAAATATATATAAAATTTGAAAAATATATAAGTTCGAAAATATATATATTTCAAAAAATATATATATAATTCAAAAAATATATATTTTCAAAAACAAATTTCAAAAAATTATATAATTTTAGAAATATATATATATTGGTAAAATGTCATATCTTTCCTAATGAAGTGAATCAAACTACTTACCACCAACATCAATTAGTGGCCTTCTTTTATATATATTTTTCCAAAATATATATTTTTTCCGAAATTTATATGATGTTTTTAAAATTTATATAATATATCCAAATTTTATAAAAATAATTCGAAATTGATATATTTTTTTGAATTTTATATATATTTTTTTAATTTTATATATTGTTTTTGAAATTTGTTTTTAATTTTATATATATTTTTTGAATTTTTACCCAACAACTCGGCTTGTCATGGATGAATTGTCCATGAATTTTTTGAGATTACCCATTTTATATATATAAATTCGAAATATATATAAAATTATAAAATAAAATTCAAAAACAATATATAAAATTCGAAATATATATAATTCAAATATATATATAAATTTTGAAATAAATATATATTAATTTTGAATTGTTTTTATAAAATTCTGATAAATTATATAAATTTCAGAAAAAATATATATATTTTGGAAATATATATATAAAGGAAGACCACTAATTGATGTTGGTGGTAAGTAGTTTGATTCACTTCATTAAAAAAGATATGACATTTTAACAATATATATATATTTTTCTAAAATTATATAATTTTTTGACTTTTGTTTTTGAAAATATATATTTTTTGAATTTTATATATATTTTTTAAATATATTTATATTTTTGAATTTATATATTTTTCAAATTTTATATATATATTCGAATTATATATATATTTCAAATTTTATATATTTTTTGAATTTTATATATATTTTTTGAAATTTATATATGTTTTTTGAAATTTATATTATTTTTTTTCCAATTTTATATTTTTTTTTCAAAATTTAAATATTTGTTTTCGAATTTTATATATTTTTTCGAATTTATATATATGTTTTTCGAAATTTTATATATTTGGGGTTGGGGCATAAAGGTCATTTCACATTATATATAATATTTTCGAATTTTATCAAGGGTTTTTTGGTCATTTTATTGGCCCAGGGGGTGTCATTGCAAGCAAAACCAAACCTTAGGGGGTGTTAGTGTCAAAATTTCAAAAACTAGCACAAAAGTGGAATAGACTTAAACTTCAGGGGATGTTAGTGCAAATTATCCTAAATTTAAAGCATACTTTTCGTACAAGGTTTCTTGGATTTTCATTCTCTCTTCAACGCTATTTGAACAATCAACGAGGACATGTGAAATACGCATACATAATGTGTTTGAATATTTTTTTGTTGGTATGTTGTCTTAAATGAAAGAAATTTCTTATGATTTCGTCAAATTATATATGAAGCAATTCTCAAATATTTATTTGTAAGACCTTTGTCAAACATGGACAACAACAAAAATGAAAAATAAAAAATATTTTATGTTAATCTGAATATTTTACCAGAGCGCCCAAATAAACAGAGTCTTCATGAGTATTAAGTATCATCTATATAGTTACATATGGTAATTATGATTCATGTTCATTACACTAGATATTCCTATTACATTAAAATTCAATATAATTACTTTGACCAAATAAATTTTTTTTTCCAATATATTATGTTTTGTGTAGTATAATTAAAGAATATTTATGTTTTTATATAAAATTTCACTAACTGATTAGAGTCTAAAATAATGGGAGGAGATCATTAAGAATGTGTCAAAATTTAAGAATATAAAATATAATAAATGATAAATATAACCCCATGAATTATTGAACGAAATCCAGAGGAAGGTAATTGTATTTTACCCTAATTAATTTAATGAAAAGGAGCAAACAACCAAACTCATCAAAAATTATGTACACGTTTCTGGCAAGTTACTAATGGTATATAATACACATGCATATGTATTGCTGGAACTTTGAAAGAGAGTACAGTTAATAATTGTAAAATATAGGGTTAATTCCGGTCACTCCCTCAAGTTTGAGGAAATTATAACCAGATGTAACGTTGTATTTTGTGAACACTCAGCCACTGTCACTAAAATTATTTTCAAAAGAGTGTGAAATGTAAACAATATCCTTGAATGAAATTAATGAAAGAACAATAAAAGTATCAGGCCATTAAATGTCTATAATATCCCTTCTTAATTATATTAGTTTACACCACTCAATTCATTGACCTCAATTGGAATACTCAATTATTTTTCAAATTGGGAATTTATTTTTTTAGGAATTAATTGAAGAAATTTCACTCGATTAAGGTTGGCACGTTTGATCTTTTTATTTGTTACACTTAATACATGAGATTTTGCCCTGTATATTATTTTTTGCTTGGGAATTATTTATGTAATTTTACTTATTTAAAAGAGACGGAATATGGTTTGTGATATTGGAATTTTATTTAAGAACATATATTTTTTTATCCATCTAGGGTTGATAGCTTGAGATTTTTTTTTTAATTTCACTTGATGAAATTTGATCTTATCTAATATTTTGAAATTATTTTTTATTTTATTTTGTTATAATTAGGGTTAAAATAGATCATTTAATTAGTGTTGACAAATTAGGTATTTATGTTTAATTGAACTAATAAATAAAATTTGACCCTATGTAGTTATTTTATATTGGAATTTTTAATTTTATTACACATAAATTTGTTCTCTTAATAAAATTTGACTCGATAATTAGATTTGATCGATAGTTTGAATTTTTTTTGTTTAATTGTAATAAATTGTTGAAACTTGACACAAATAAATATTATTAAATTGAAGACTTTGTTTTTAGTGACATGTAACTGATGAAATTTTACATTGTGTGTTCTTTTTATATTTGAGTTGTTTTTTCTTAGTTGCATGATAAAATTGACACCATTCTGCATTTGACCCGATAAAGGTTGAAAGATTAAAAATCTTTATTTAATTACATAGTTTTTGTAAAGGGGGCCCGCGGTGACATGACCCGCGGATCCAAGGATTTATCAATGGAAAGTTGGAAAAGGCCAATAAGGTATTCCATGATGAAATTGGATATGTAATGGAGCTCTATAAATAGGTGATCGTGGAGGTTTGACAGAAGGGGTCATAGCCAAAAAAGTCAACCTCGCGACCCTATGAGCTGATCGCGTAGGGGTTATTATTTGACTATTCTAGGAAAACATTTTGAGGTGATAAATGGTGGGTTGCGACCTTATTTATCAAAATCACTCAAAATAAAGTACTGGGAATACATCCAATAATACTCAGGGTTATGTAAACGGAAAATATGTATAAAAGGACATGATCCAAGGAACTATGGCATCAAATCAAAGGATTCGCAGAAAGAGACTTTGTGTTCTTGCAAATTGGATTTCTCAACATGGGTAAAATATAAAAGACTCCCGCGGATTGATGTCGCAGATAACCATGCTGACATGGCAATAACTTATACCTAAACCAGTGCCTATAAATAGGAGGCCAGTGACTCATTTAGGAGGATCAGACACTTAGAAAGAGAAACTTCTAAAGAGAGAAAGAATGATTTTTTAATTGTGGTATCATGCTATTCTTCTTCTTGGATTCTTTTTCTGCAGTTCTGTAATCAATAAAACATAAATCAATACAGTTATCATTTTTGGTTGAGTATTAGTTTGTGTAGATATTATTTCCATTTCACTCTAAATTTGAACCCCCTTATATTAAGGCGACTCTGCTGGGGAGGAAATGTTATCAACATAAGCTAATCCACCCAAAACTCATCAAAGAGGGCATCCTCCCACGCAACATACTAAATGAGATGAAGAGCAGGAAGCAGAACAAGGGGTAGAAAAAAATCAGGATGCTGAGCCAGTTCCCCCAACACGAAAGCAGCGTCGTCGTGCAAACACTGGTGTGGCTTAAGCAAAAACTTCTCCGGTGATAAATTCAATGCCAAATTTGCTGGAACTACCACTAGTTCTGCTACAAACTCTACTCAGCATTCAGGAGACACAAAAAGCCATTCTTACCTTTATGGAAGCTACGCATGCTTCAGCATTAAGGTCAGGGTCGCCATAAGCTGAAAATCAAACTTTGCCGAGAACAGCAACACAAAGCCTCCCTCAAGAATTACCACACACATAGACAGAATCGCTAGAAAATGAAGCCTATATCACCAGGGAGCAAGTACGAGCTATTCTGAATGCGAATGCTGATGTAGACGAAGTAGAAATAGCTCCGTCATACCATCCAAGCATTATGACTTTGTCGTACCCCGAATATTATGGGGTACCGAGTTTTCAGCAATTTGATGACAGGGAAGGAAATGCGAGGGAACATATCTCTAGGTTTGTGGATGCTTTGGGGCCTCACATAAATGATGAGTACTTAAAGCTTAGAGATTTTTCCAAATCTTTAACAGGAACCGCATATACTTGGTATACTAGTCTTGTCCCAGGCTCAGTGACAAGCTAGACAGACATGGTAATCAAGTTCTACACAAAGTTCTTTCAAGCAAATGAAGAGGTGTCGATGCTCTCACTCACAAGATAAAGGCAACGCCTTGGAGAGGAAGTTGCTACTTATGTCAAGAGATTTTACGAGACTGCGTTACAATGTCATGAACCTTTCTCCGAACTACAGTTGTTCAAGATCTGCATAAAAGGAATGCTACGAGAGTATATGGTGCACTTGGTCAACCATGAATTCAGAACTTTTTCTGCACTAGTTGACAATGCACGAAGATTGGGAGAAGTTCTAACGCCTCCGACGCGACCAAGTATCACCACAAGGCGAGTAGCAATGGTAGCAGCCACGCAAGATGAAAGGACAAGCGGAGATCGCACTAGAAGATCTGAACCACCTCCTTTACCATTTGGTGAAAAGCAAGCTATTGTTTTGCTCAACTAGTGGATTACTGATGATGTTATATCATTACCGTTAGTACAAAGGGCACCAACAAGAGAGGAGAAAATGAAAAGTAACTATTGTCCTTATCACAGATCCATCCGGCATTCCTTGACCGGGTCTTGGGCATTCTGCGGAATAGTACATAAGAAGATAGCGGTAGGTGTTTTGGATGTCGCAAAAAATATAGCCAATGATCCTTTCCCCGGACATGTGGCAGTGGTAGGAGCTCATGATAATACTGAGGAAATGGTGTGTACCACCAAGTGTGAATGTTCTCCTGCTCGTGAGATAATGGAGTCTGCCAGGTTTGAGGTTTTCTTTAATGAGCTTCTGATCCAGGAGCATGTGAAGGAATTCTTGAAAGAATAAACTATCGCTGCCCTCAGTCATACTATAGTCATCCTGTAAAAAGGCGGGACCACTGGAGAAATCACATTCTCAGAAGCTGACAGATAAATTTTATTTCCTCATAATCTGCCTATGTATGTACCTGCTACCGTTAATGGTCACGAAATGAAACAAGTTTTCCTTGATGGTGGAGCATCTGTCAATTTAGTCACACTTGCAACCTTGCGAATGATCAATTTTCCTGAAAATAAGATTGTGACTCACGCTATCTCAGTCATAGATTTTAATGGAGACCAACAAACAACCGTGGGATTTGCATCATTGGATCTCAAAATTGGAAGAATCAGGGCCCCTACCAAGTTTCACATCATCAAAGAGGAGCCATCATATCAGTTACTGCTTGGAAGGCCATGGTTACATACATATGGTGTTGTGCCATCATCATATCACCAAGTGATGAAGGCTAACTAGGGAGAAGGAATAATGACACTTAAGGCGTCCAAGAACCCATTTTGTGCTTCTGAAGCTCATTTCGCGGATACAGTATACTTTTCAGAATATGGGGAAGAAGATGACCCTGGTGTTTATGCCACACCATTACCAAAATGGGAAGATTTGGAAGCTGAGGGATTACTTAAGAGAAAGCCTAAGGAGGTGAGCTGGTCACGAGTCAAGATGCCTGATGGCCATATAGTATACAAGTTGTGACGGAGTGGGGAGTTAGAGGCCTATGCAGATGGTAATGACCCCGAGGCGTTGAAGCTGAAACCACGATAGAGCATGGCTTGCATAAGGTTGATATTGGAGATGGAACAACACCGCGACCAACTTTTATAAGTAGCACTCTATCTGAAGAAATCAGAAAATCTATAATAGAGTTACTTAAAGAATACCGCGATGTTTTTGCTTGGGATTACAGTCAGATGCCAGAATAAAGTACTGGACTAGTTAGTCATCATCTCAATGTGCATCCCGCATCGGAGCCAAATAAACAAAAACAACGGGTATTTCACCCAAACTTGGAAGTATAGATTAAGGCGAAGGTGGAAAAATTGTTGAAAGTTGGCTTCATCAAACCTACTCAACACTCAACATGGCCCACGAATATAGTACATATGAAAAAGAAGAATGGGCAGATTCGAGTCTGTGTGGATTACCGTGACCTTAACAAGGCCTGCCCAAAAGATGATTTTCCTTTGCCTAATATTGACACTATGGTAGATGCGACTGCAAGACATGAGATGTTTTCACTTATGGACGGATTCAGTGGGTATAACTAAATCAAGATGGTGCTAAAAGATGCTGAGAAAACTGTTTTCCGTACCTTAATGGGGAATTTATATTATACGGTCATACCATTTGAACTTAAAAATGCTGGGGCTACATATCAACGTGCTATGATAGCTATCTTTCATGATCTAATGCATAAAACCATGGAGGATTTGGTGGTCAAGTCCAGAGCCGTGCGGGATTATGTGAGTGACTTGAGAAAAGAATTACAACAATGTCACGAGTACAATATGAAAATAAATCTTTTGAAGTGCACATTTGGAGTGCCAGAAGGAAAGTTTTTGGGGTATGTTGTACATCGACAAGGGATTGATATGGACCCGACAAAAGCGAATGTAATATTGGAAATGGCTCCGCCCACAACCCGTAAATTGTTGAAAACTTTCATGAGAAAAATCTCCTATCTCAGAAGGTTTATCCTAGCGTTAGCAGAAGTTACTCACCCACTTATGCCTTTGTTGAAAGAAAAGTCCGTATATGATTGGGGGGAGGAGCAACAAAAAGCCTTTAAGAAAATCAAGCAAATTCTAGCATCTCCAAAGACAATGGTGGCACCAAAATCAGGGAAACCATTGATAATGTATCTCACTTCTACCAATAAATCTATAGGGGCGTTATTGGCTCAGTAGCATGCTGGAGAAGAAAAGCCTATTTACTACATCAGTCATGTGCTCAAAGGACCAGAGTTGCGATACACATCTTTGGAGAAACATTATCTAGCTTTGGTATTCGCAGCTCAAAAATTTAGACATTATTTGTTGGCACATCCATTGGAATTACT
Organism: Cornus suecica; assembly: GCA_963922005.1. Classification (NCBI taxonomy): domain Eukaryota; kingdom Viridiplantae; phylum Streptophyta; class Magnoliopsida; order Cornales; family Cornaceae; genus Cornus; species Cornus suecica. The sequence continues at coordinate 20,110,342 of OY998246.1, forward strand.
AACCAAAAGTGACCCTATCCGATATTTACTCACGAAACCCATACTTAGTGGAAGAACAACGCAATGGTTGCTGGCATTATCTGAGTATAAGATCACATGTTCTAGGCCAAAGGTAGTAAAAAGTCAGGCCTTATCGGATTTGTTGGTTTTATTCCCTGGAGGAGCGGAGCCTAGAGTAGAAGAAGTGGGAGTAGTAAGTATGACATAAAGCACAGAATTTACCTTGGAATTTGATGGTTCTTCCACATAAAAAGGAGGTGGGGCTCGTTTCGTACTAAGGAATGAAGAGACAAAAGAGAACATGGTTATGGCCTATAAGCTTGACTTTCCTTACACTAACAACATAGCCAAATATAAAGGTTTGACATTGGGATTGATGATGGCTCAACAGTTAAAAGTAAGGATCCTGCATGTAAAAGGGGATTCCAAACTTGTCATCAAACAAGTTAAAGGCGAGTATGCTGTTAAAGAGCCTCATCTGGTGCCTTACAGAACCCTCATTCGACAGATGATAGAATACTTCGAGTCTGTAGATTTTCAGCATAAGCTGCAAGAAAGTAATTGACGATTTGATGCATTGACAACACTAAGTTCGCGATTATAGTTTGAAAGGATGGAATCCACTGTGCAAATTTTGCGAAGGGCCAACTCTGTGGTTAGTCATGAGATGGAACCACAGGCTTATGCAGAACAAGATTGGAGGGGATAGGTTGTGCAAGCTCTATTAAGAAATGATGATAAAACTTTAAGACAAGGTTATCAGATCATAAAAGGGGTGTTGTATCACAGAACAGCTAAAGAGATCCTAGCCAAATGTATATCAATGAGTGAGACAGAAGGACTAGTACAGAAAACTCACGAGAAAACATATGGGAAAACAGATATTAGTCTCTATCGAATTTTGTAGCGGGAAGGTTTCTTTTGGCCAAGTATGAAGGATGATGCAGTCAGATTGAAAAATAAGTGCCAGAACTGTAATGCTTATCCCTCTGCCAGTGAAGGGAACTTTGCATATATGATAGACTGACAAGATAAGTATATACATTATCTGACATAAGGGGTATTGCCTGAAAAGGATCTGCCGCGGTTCAGAAAATTGGCCTCGCGATTCGTCTTACATGAGGGAAAATTATTTCGCAAAAGTTTCGAAGGTAAACTACTAAGATGCATTGATGATAAAGAAGTAGGGGAAGTACTAAAACGGACACATGAATTTGGGCATCAGGGCCAAAGAAAGGCGTTTCAGCAGTTTATCCTATTTGGGTATTACTAGCCAACAATGGAGAAATACGCCGGTGATTTTGTCAGGAAGTGTTACATATGTCAAGTGCATGGGAATCTTATTCACGCTCCAGCAGCAGAATTGTATAGCTTATCCACCCCTTGGCCATTCCACGTTTGGGCATTAGATATAATTGGGCCAATCAAGTCACAAGCTCAGGGATATGCATAGGTGCTGGTAGCAACAGATTTGTTTACAAAATGGGTGGAAGTTATTCCACTACGACGAACAATAGCAGATAATGTTGTTCGATTCATAAAAGAGAATATCATTTGCCGATTTGGGATACCAAATGTCATATTGTCAGATAACGGGACTCCTTTTATCAACCATAAAGTCGTGGATTTATTAAAAAGGTATTCAATGATCCATCATAAATCAACACCATACTATCCTAAAGGAAACGGACACGCTGAAGCTTCTAACAGGGCATTAATTCGAATTCTATATAGGTTGGTGCATAATAATCAGAAGAAATGGATAGAAGAGCTTTCTATAACATTATAGGCACACCGAACATCATACTGTACTGCTACAGGGATGGCACCATATGCTCTAGTCTATGGAGCAGAAGTAGAGTTACCATCAGAACTAGAAATTGAGCCTAAGACACTGGTCGCGGATAGTAAATTAGAGGAAAGAATGTTACAGGTTGAAAGCTTAGAAGGGAAAAGGGATTAAGCATTTATGAATCAAAGGATTTACAACAACCAACAGGCAAAAGGGTACAATAAGAAAGTGCGGTATCGATGGTTCAAGGAAGGGGACAGAGTGTTAAAGACAGTATCAGCAATAATGCGAGGGCAAAGGGTGAGAGAATTTGAAACAAAATGGGAAGGCCCTTATGTAATCACTAGTGAAAGTAACAGTGGGTACTATACATTGGAGCATACGATTACTCGCGAAAGGACAGGGCCACTCAATGTAAAATGGATAAAGTTGTATCAATCTTAAGAGTGAAAGATAGATTCACACACAATATATACACAACAAAGGTATGAAACACATGTATTCATAAAAAAAACTATCTTATATTAGTACAAAATGTGTGAAAGTTAGCAAAATGAGTGTACAAATACATTAAAACACTAGTATAAACCTCTGCTAACAAGAGATGAAACATGAAGGCTTTCATGTTCCTCTTGAAGCTCGCGAGAATGCAGTGAAAATGCTACATCTTCCTTTAACTTTTGACTATCCTTTTCTACAGCAGCCAAGAATGCACGGGCCTCCTCCACCTTCATGATGCTTGTCTAATATTCATTTAAAACTTTAACCTTAGCACAATGTTTGGTATATAGACGTTACACCTTTTCCAAGCGTGCTTAACACCAGGACACATTCATTTTCATATTTTTCCAGTCCCTGATCCGAGTATAGCAAAGGGATAAGGTATCAGGAGCAAAATCCTTTGTGTAAATTGATATCAAGGAGGTAAAGGTATCCGCGATAATATGGAGGAAAGTGGGCTAGAGAAGCAGATCATAAAGCTTTATATGCTTAAATGTTTCTGGATGATGGTTGTGAACGCGGTCTAGAATGACAATATATTGAGCATAGCATAAGAAGTTATGCCAATATGCAAAATCATGTTGAGAAGGATTTAACATAACCGATATTGATGATGAGCCTGGAATGGATGAAGGCTGGAGCGGGGGAGGTAAATTTGGGCCTTGAGGAAGGTGACTTGGAGGAATGTGTTGAAACTGTGATGTCTGGGCTGGCTAAGAAGTTTGCATCTTAGTTTGTTGAGGATGAATGGGAAAGAAGAATGATTCCGAACTTGGGAAAGTGAGATTCTGCAAAGTAGCCCGCGAATAAGAAAAATCATTAAAAGTTTCATCATTGAGCAATAGTTCAAGATCCTGAAAAGCAGATTCTAGAAATATGAGACCATGAGAAAGCTCAGTGTCCACGACATGAGACGGCTCAGTATCCGCGACACGAAAAGGCTCAGTATCCGCGACATGGGGGTGCTCAGTATTCGCGACATGAGAAGGATCATTATGAAGGTCTTTAGCTACGTTTGCATCTTTAGAATTTTGATGGGTATTAGAATTATTGTTATTACCCACAGACCCGTCTTCAATAACAATTTCAATGTCAATAACAGCAGCCCCAAAGAGGGACCTTTGAATTCGCAGACCATCTTCCATAGTAGCTGCTATTTCCGTCTCAAGATCACATTCGAGAGGTTCCATATGTCACGTATCTAAGTCTTCATCACTTGTCACCTCCTCCACATGATCCTCCTATGGGAGATTAGAAACCAAATAATTTTTCAAAGAGGGATCTTCGGTAATAGATCTTGGCATGTCAGGATTAGGATTGGTGCTTGTTATGTTAGAAACTTCCGCGGATTGAATATTCTTTGAAGGATTGTGAATAACTATGCTCATTTCAATTTGAGCATCTTAGTAGGATCCTCGCGGATAGAGATGTCCTCAGAAGTTTGAACAGTTACTGAATGATCATCGTAGATGCTGGTATCCTCAGTAGAATAAATAATACCATGGGTTATCTGGATAGGTGGGTCTTCAGTGGGTCGGGTATCAGAAGTTAGTCTCTTGGTAGGTGAAGATATAAGAAAGTTATCCTCCTCATCCGAGTCATCCACGAAACCGCGAGATAAGCCTGTTGAAATGATTCTTGTTGTAGAAGAAATGGGTATGTGGAGGTTTTGTGAGTATTTTGTGGCATGATATGGGAAATCTGAGAGGATATCAGCCACCTCATGGTCTGAAGTGTCAATTGAGATATCAATATCTATGTGGGCTTTTGGATTCACGAACTCAGTAGCATCCTCAATAGTCTCGCGATTTAAAATATTATCTTCAGCAACATCTTTATGAACTATCGGATTCGCGGTGTTGGTAGTATTATCATTAGCATCGCAACCTGGGACATTATCAATAAAGGTTTATTAGCTGTCATTAAGATAAAAATGGCATTAATCTATAACAAATAAGATTTACTTGAGAATAAAGGATCTGAAGTTTGGATGTCCTCTACCGCCTGGACAACAGTATCAAGTAGTGGTCTTTTCTTGAGGGGTGATAAGGAAGCAGCGAGTATGAGCCTTCCTTTTCATGAAGCTTGAACTTGAGCATGATTATTACCCTGGGAAAGGACAACATCATATGAAAAAGGGTCTAGAACATGAAAGTCTGACTTTTTTTTACGGATTAAAGGAGTGACGTCTACCTCGTCATCTTCAGAAAAAGTCCGTGTAACAGATGCCAGGATGTTAGCTCTTTGTGCACCTCTTCTCTGAGACAGAAGAATGTAGTCCAAATCATCATTCGCGGTGGTATCTCTTCGATGAGCCAAAATAATATTGTCCATGTTATCATTTGATGTAGGAGGAACTCGAACACTTTGGGCTGATCTCACGGAGAAGTTCGAGGATCTCTGAAAGCAAAACAAATATGGGAAATATTAGTATTAGTGATAATGATGATGATGGTGAGGAATGATGAAATAATGATAAAAATATAACGTAAGTAATGAGAGATATTATTACCAATCTTTTAGAAATAGGTTCCTCGCGGATAGGTATGGCGGTAGGAACTTTAATACGCTTAGAGCGTCTTTGTTTAGGTGCAGCAGGAGGAAGTTTTGTTTTTCCTTTTGGATCTTTTGAAGTCTTCCTTTTCTTAGGAACAGGGTTTGAATGTTCTGGTTCATCTCGCGATTCAGCAACAATATTAGGAGACTGCAAGGCCAATTTACTATAAAACCTGCGAGAGCCATGAGGTTTATGAAGTTTTAAGGATGGGTCACCAGGATATATGTTCATTGGCTCTATAGGTACAGGAGATTCCATCATGAAGGTCTAAAAGCTAGTAATAACTTTGAGCCAGAAATCCACATATGCCGCGGTCCGTCCCCTTGCTTGCAGCCTTGAAGGAATATGGATCACAAAAGAAAAAGATTATTTTTCCTTTTCATAATCCTCGTGAAACTTTATCATGGCATCATCATACAAGTTGTCTTCAGTAGGGAAAAATAAATAGGAACGGCCTGGTCAAATCCTAACTGGCAAGCAACGCGTGATGGATTATAAACAGTAACATTTGAGAAAGATTCTTCAAAAACAAGAAGATGACACTCAAAAGCAGCAGCAACAAAAATCAAAGCCTCTTGAGAATTATAGCCATAAGTAGCAACATCTTCATTCGGGTAGAATAGAGGGAAATGGATGCCCTCTAAGGGAATAGAATAAGGTCTCCATGAAAAATGACGGCTAGAATCAATAAAGGCATTAAGGATCTTTGTGGAGAATAGATCGGACCAGCGAGAAACTCGCGATTTGATAAGAGGATGATCTGCGGTTTCTGATTCTGGGATTGTTGAAGACATATTAAGGGGCTTTGGAGCATATTTAGGAAATCTTTCAAAAAGAAAAAGGATCAAAAAGGGTGCCAATAGCATGGGATATATGTTCTGATGTCATATTTGCCCATGGACCTGGAAAATTCAATAGCAAGAGTGTCTAGTTGAGAGTAAAGGGTGCCAAGAAAGAGCAGGGCTAAGGGCAGTTGGATACCCTGCGACGCTATAGAGGCCATGAGGAAGACCAATTTATTGGGACTATCCTCAAGACGCCTTTGGAAAATGTATTGGTCCAGCTAGTATGCCAAAAAACTTGCTAACTCATATTTACAGTTAAATTCTGGACCTGGGACGGTTCTGCGATCTTGGCCACGAAGAAGAGGAAGTTTGGGTTCATACTCTAAATAGAAGTGATGGCACCAGTTTGAGTACTTAAGCTTTGCGTTTTTGATTAGGGGAGCTTCAGAGAGGATAGAACCTTGTTTGAAACAAATTCCCTTTTTCGCGGCATAGACAACACATGATTGAAGGTGCAAATGAATATGTTGATCTTTTTCATCGAAAGGGCGGGTATCTTTAGGCCGCAAATAAAAAATAGGAAGACGAAACAACACATAAACATCTTATAGGGTCGGAGTAAACTCATCCCAGGCTGTGGTAAAAGTATGAGAGTGAGGACTCCATCGTGAGACTAAAAGAGTAAGCACATCAGCATCATGGCGAATAGAGAGGTCAGAGAATAACTTAATGGATTATAAAAGGCCCGCCTATCGAAATGTCTCACGGTGCCTTTCTTGACTCAGGATATGACTGTACCACATCTTCCAATCTGTGATTGGAGAAACATGACCTTCGTACTTGAGAAAAGACAAAGGAATGTCTTCTCTTTCAATAAGCAAACGAGGAATAGAGGACGGTGGGATAGTAACTAAGGGAGCCTCGCCATCATGATGTATCAATAGAGGTTCTTTAATAACATTTCCCGCGGGTGGAAGGTTTTCTATGGAAGACCAAAAAACATCATGGGCAGTATTAAAAAAGGGGTTTTTTCTCCATTCCTGTGGAAAAGGAACAGAAGGGATGGTTCCAGAAAGAGGAGCTAAGATTTTAGGAGTAGAGGATGAGGCCTTTGACATTATCAGGATCCGCAAAAGGATGAGGAGATAAATGGGGAAATAGAAAGGAAGGAAAAAGATATGACACCGCGATTAAGGAAGTTAATATATGTGTAGAGACGATCAGAAGGGTGTATGGAAAAGAGTTAAGGAAAATAATTAGGAAAGGGCGAAGAAGTTTGGAAAAAGAAAGAAAAATGGGAAGAATGAAGTGAAAAGGGTTTCTAAGAGAGAGGGCACGAATTTCGAGAAGGTACAATTCATGCCCGCGGAAGGCGAACTAACGCCAAGGCTGCCGTAAATGAGGATGTCGTGGATCATGATCCAAAAGGAGTATTGATAAAACAATGACATATTTGAAAAGGGAAAAATGAGAAGGTTAAGAAAAATGGTTCAAAAACCTGAAAAACAAGAAAAATATGAAAATGTATATGGGGGATTCATGCGGATTTAGCATAAAAGTTTCCCGTGAATCTAGGGAAAAGGGAAAGGGGGTTTGAGGTTTAGGGTTTACTCTTTAGTACTTGGCTAAGTACTAAAGTGTAAAAGGAAAAAAATGTAAAGGGAGTCTGCAGTGACATGACCCGCGGATCCAAAGATTTATCAATGGGAAGTTAGAAAAGGCCAACAAGGTATTGCATGATGAAATTGGATATGTGATGGAGCTCTATAAAGAGGTGATCGTGGAGGTTTGACAGAAGGGGGTCATAGCCAAAAAAGTCAACCCCACGACCCTATGAGCTGATCGCGTAGGGGGTATTATTTGACTATTCTAGGGAAACATTTTGAGTTGATAAATGGTGGGTCGTGACTTCATTTATCAAAATCACTCAAAATAAAGTACTGGGAATACATCAAATAATACTCAGGGTTGTGTAAACGGAAAATAGGCATAAAAGGACACGACCCAATGAACAATGACATGAAATAAAGGGATTCGCAGAAAGAGAACTTTACGTTCTCGCGGATTGGCGATGTTGTGGATTGGATTTCGCAACATGGGTAAAATATAAAAGACTCCCGCAGACTGATGTCACGGATAACCATGCTGACGTGGCAATAACTTATGCCTATAAATAAAAGGCCATGGACTCATTTAGGAGGATCAAACACTTAGAAAGAGAAACTTCTAGAGAGAGAAAGAGTGATTTTATAAGTGTGGTATCATGCTATTTTTTCTTCTTGGATTCTCTTTCTGCAGTTCTGTAATTAACAAAACATATATCAATAAAGTTATCATTTTTGGTTGAGTATTAGTTTGTGTATATACTATTTCCATATCACTCAAAATTTGAACCCCTTACAGTTTTTAAATTAATATTATTATTTGAGCAACAGCCGATCCAACCGATTAGTTTATAGAAGAGTTATTTTAATTCATTAAAGTAAGGACCAAGGATAAAAAAGATATCATATAGATGGGGTGGTTCAAGACAAAAGTCAAAGTGTAAAAATAACTTTTCATTGTATGTCCAATGGGAACTTGGATAGTTAGGGGAGTGTTGGTCAACTTTTTCAAACCTTAAGAGACGATTGAAACTAGGGCTGGCCTTAGACGCAGGCGACCTAGGGTGTCGCCTAGGCCCCCTGTCTAGTGGGGTCTCAAAATTTTGAATAATAGTTAGTATAGATCTAACAAAATTTTTTAAAAAAATTAACCAACTCAAATTTTTAACTAAATAAAAGTTATGCTCAATTTGATCTATTAAAAGTTACATAAACCCCATTATATCAAATCTAAATGAAAGGTAAGTCCAATTAGACTAATTAGAAATTAATTACACAGATTCTTTACTCTATCATCCCAAGTAAAATTTAAGTCCATTATATCCCATTAAAAGTTACATAACCTATAGGCGTTGGTGAGTCCATTAAATTTTATTTTTTTATTATTTTAATAAGTTATTCAAGCAGAAAAATAATATATGTTTTTTAATAATTCTTTACCAAATGGGATTTAAATTTTGTGTTTCAATATTGATATATTTTATATCATTTTAATAAAAAAAATTTAATTTAATATTTTTTTAAGGCCATGTTTGGTAGGCGGTCTTATTTGGTGTGGTCTGGTCTGATATGGTTTGATCCGGTCTGGTATGGTCTGGTCTGGTCTGACTTGTCTAGATCTTGAACTTAAAAGTCTGTTTGGTAAGCGGTCTGGTCTTACTATTTATTTTTTATAATATTTATTTATGTATTATTTATTTCTTTTATTTATTATTTCTTCACTTTATAATATATTTTATTAATTTATTGTTTATATTATTAAATTATTATTTATTCATTTATATATTAATTGCTAAATATATTCTATTTATTTATTATTTAATTCATTTTATTTATAAATTATTTATTCATTTTTAATTATTTAAAAATATATTTTATTAATTTAATATTTATTTATTATTATTATACTCATTTTTCGTTATTATTATGAAGTATTTATTTATTATTATTTATTTAATTTTGTTTATTATTTATTGTTTTTATTATATTTTTAAATATGTTTTATATAATTTATTATTTATTTTATTCATTTTTAATTATTTACGATTATATTTTATTAATTTATTATTTAGTCCATTTTTTTATTATTATATTTTTTTATTATTATTGTATTCATTTTTTATTATTATTATTTATTATTTATTTTTAAATATGTTTTATTTAATTTATTTTTTATATTAATAATTATTCATTTTTAATTATTTATAAATATATTTAATTATTTATTAATTTATTTTTTATTATTATATTCATTTTTTTTTATTATTAGGTATTATTTAATTCATTTTTTTATTATTTATATATTTTTTTAAAAATATTTTATATTTAATTTATTGTTATTATTATTATTTATTCATTTTTAATTATTTATAAATATATTTTATTAATAAGACCAGACTGGACCAGGTTGAACCATAAAAAAATCTGGTTCCAAAAACACCCCATTTGGTTCAATTTGGTCTGGTTACAAATTTTGAGACCAAATCCAAAGAAACATGGTCTGGTCCCTGAAAATAAAAATCAGACCAAATAAGATATAAGACCTAAACACGTCAAATCTTATATATAAAGGGTCTCATGATAACCTCTCATCTCGTCTTGTCTAGGGCCCCTACCAAACAGGACCTAAACACGTCAAATCTTATATATAAAGGGTCTCACGATAACCTCTCATCTTGTCTTGTCTAGGCCCTCTTTAACATCTCGGGCCGGGCCTGATTGAAACACACTCTGCATCTGGCCGTAATTTGTAAATAACCCTAAAATATCTCTCTTAAAGTTCTTCACGTGATGCTACCCCATTGTCCATTGAGTAGCTTTCAGTTACTATGCTATGTTCCTATACAAAAGAGTTCCAATCCTCTACAGTACAGCACATGTGCCACGTGGTACCATCAATATGTGCCTTTCAACGTTGCCACATGTTTGAGTACAGCACATTCGATCCAAATATGACTTCCAAAATTTGAGGAAAGCCGAATTGCATGTTGTGCATGCATGCATGATATTTACACCACATACACAAGCAATACGTGTATATATCACAATCTCAGAATATATATATATATATATAAACTAAAGGAAACACGTTCAGAATTTGAGTTCTAGACTAGTTTGGTGGATTATTTCCCCGTTCAGAGCTTCAGTATGGTTTGGTTGACTATTAGATACAAGGTTTAATTAGGTGGCGAAGGGGTGAATACCTGAATAAATTAACAAAGTTAATAAAGGTTAGTTTAGGCAATTATATATATATATATGGAGATACATATGTATATGATGTTGAAATTGTGTGGTGGCGGAGATTGTATGTAACACCCCGTGTTATTTTCCTTTTTCCTGAAATTATATTTAATTTAATTTCGGTAATGACGTCACTTGTTCGTGACGTATTATTTATTCTTGGTATTTGATACCTGTAAATTTTTCGCGTTTATTTTAAAGTCGACTGGACGACATTACGGTTTCGCTTTGACGAGTTCGTGAATTATCGTTATCAACTACACGGTATCGTTTCGATTATTTCGGTTACGGTATTAGTACTTTTACGGATCCGGTGTGAAGCGTATTAATTTACTTTCTCGGTGTTCCGGTTGTTGGATTCCTAAACCGGTGTATTTCTTTCGGACTAATTTGGGTATTTGGCGTCCCGTGGACTTTCGGGGTTGGACGATATTATTTCGAGGCTTCCGGTAATTGTGGGAAATTTTATTTCTCACTCCGCATTATTGAAGTAGTTTAGGGGTGCAAAACCCTTATTTAATTTAATATAGATATATTAAATCGTTAATTTAAATATCTATAATTCGTTTAGAATCGGAATTGGACTTAGGAATTAATTTAAGAAAATCAATTCAATTATTTCCTATGTAATTAAATATATTCCTAATTGAATTGAATAGGAATAGGCGGCTTAGAAATTCCCTTGAGAATTAAATGAGTTAGTAGAGATTCGTGAAAACTTAGACGTTGTGCTAGGTTCCCTTTGCGATATGTGAATTAATTGCTTTAATTTATTTTAAAGGCATGATAAGGGAATTTGAAATATTTTCTAAAGAATTAAAGAAAATATATATATTTGAAAACATGAGTTGTATATGAAATTGTTTTCATATGATTTAAATACTTTATTGTATTTTGAAAGCATGTTAAAAAGAGATTTCGAGAATTATATTGGATTCATGTGGATATTATATATAAATATGATGCATTACATATTTATATTGAGACATGATTGTCATTGAAACCTAGATGCATATAGTGTTGGTATATGCGGTTTATGAAATCATATTTATGTTGAGGCATGATTGTCATTTGGACCTGGATGCATATTGAGAATATCATGTAGTGTTAAATCATGGTATTGGTATATGTGGGTTGTGAAATCATGTGGGGTGTCTTTGTGTCGAATCGTCGCAACAACTGGCCAGGGGGTGTTCCCATCCTACAGAATAATGAGCTGTGAATGGGGTATAGGGTGAGTCGTCTCATTCTCGAAGTCGCGGGTCGTCTCGTGCATCCGTTATATGGATCTTTGGTCACGGGTCGTCTCGTGCAACCGTCTTCCTTGTTGAAAGTGTAGTGTCAAAAACACTTGGGAAGAATCGGTGCGGTACTCTTTCTCCTTGTAAATGGGTGGAGTGCGTATTCGTTAACCACGTGATGTGGGCAAAGGGTGGTATTGAGTCACATTGTATATGCATGGCATTTATGTGATTTTATTTGACATGTATACGTGATATGATTTCATGTGTTGTTGGAGCAGGTTTAATATGTGTTATTATTGCCTGTTGGATGTTGGAGCATGTTATTTATGAATATTGTAAATTAAATTCATATTTTATAAATGCTCAGTTGAAAATGAATAATGTGAAACATGACTTTAAATGGGAAAATTGTTAAAGTATAAATGGAACGTAATCTTTATACTTGTTGTATACCTTGTGCCCTTGGGGGAGGTTAAGTGTATTGATATAGTGATCTGTGTGGCTAGTTGAGGCTAGTGGTGGACCGTATTCTTGATTTTGAGTTGAGGCCTTAGAGAATATGGTTAATGGTCTTGTGATTGTGGTTAGCTGTGTGACCTTGTTAGAGATTGGAGGTAAGAGATTGATTTCAGTATCAGTTATGAATTGGGGCCTTCGAGAAGGCGGGTGATGAGATTGTGAGTTGTAGTATGGACCTTTAGGTGTCTTTCACTTTTGAGGAATGAGTTATCAACTGTAGTTGAGAGTTTGATTGGTGAGAAGAGGTTACGGTTGAGTGACTTTATTTAGTACTCGAGGTACCGTAGCTTGACAGTCTCGGTTCTTGTGCTTAGTTCATTCCCCTAAGCATTCCTTGTACGGCGTTTTGTACACTAGTACGTGGTCGTTGACTTGTATGTCATTCCTAGATTCCTTGGTTACGGCGTGGTGCCGAACCTCTTCCTCGTGGTATCATTTGATTTGGTGGAGTTGGAAACGGATGGTTGTCTTCCGTGAGTCCAACGTGTTGTTCTTCCTTTACTGTCCTTTTTTGCATTATAGCAATCCGTGGAGTTGTTCATTCTTATGTGGCTGTCATTTCGAAAACGGTGTTTTCTAAACCTTGAAACAAACTCTTTATATTTAAAAGGAAAAACCCGTTTTCGCCTACCCCCGTAAAATGAAAAGTTTTAATACTTATAAACTGATCTTAGGATCTTCCTTGAAAAGATTTTCAACTTTTAAAAGCCGGTGATGGCAACTGACGGAGACCGGGGGCAAGACGGTCATTTTTACTATGTGGTTTCTTAAAAGAAAACTATTTTATTACTTTTCTTGGGATTCTGAGATTTCGGGACTTCTTTCTCAATATCTCATCCTGTAGAGTTTTGAAAGGTGTTCCATTGTTTCACCTTTGCTTCCTATCATTTCTAAGTCTCGGGTATGAGGCTTGGTGTTGTTCAGTGCACACATATAGTGTTGCCCTTCCTTTCTTCTTGGTTTTGACGTCACCACTTAGGTGATTCGAGTTGTTCCACATGTTATGGGCATGGATACCGAGTGGATTGGGTTCCTTGTCCAGGTGTTCTCCTTAAACACTTGTGGTGTTTTAACCTTGACATTGTTGTCTCGGTTATCTGTTGGTTTAGCATTGGGAAGTCTTTTCCTTTGCTTTGTTTCGGTGACCATTAGGTGGTCGTTCTTGTGAGTTGAGTTCGTGTACTCCTAGTGATTTGATTGGGTTTTCCTCGCCTACAGTGAGAGCGTTAGTGATGTGATTGACCCTATCGATGATAGTATTATGAGGTCGATATGATTTATGGTATGGTGATATGATTGAGGTGATCTAGCCTTTGAGAGGTAGATTTTCCTTAGGAATGGGATGAGGCTTGTATTATATATATATATTGTACATTTACAATATATATATATATAGACGATGATTGTGTTAGTATGCAAGGACGTGAGCACTTTTCCTCCTGTGTTCTCGGGGAGTGAGTTATGAGTATTCCTTGGTACTAGTGGTGGATTATGATCCTTGTGGATATTAGAGGTGAGTGTGTTTTCCCTCTGTTGGATTTTCTGAATTGTGTTGTGAGTAATTGAGGAATTGTTAGATTGGATCCTCGTATCGTGTACCTAGTGTACGTTGGTGAGAGTAGTGTAGACTACCGGTGTGGGCACGTACGAGTCTTAGTTGTATCTTATAGACTCATGTTGTGTATTTGTACTTATGTAAATATGTGTATATATATATATCCCCGTTATATACTTACGTACGGTAGTATATGAGCGTGTGCCTTGGGTTTTCGTGGCTGGGTTATGTTGTGGGCTATGTATCTCACTGGGTGGTTTAGCACGATAATTTGGACGTAGGACAACCCATAGAAACAAACGGGGGTCCATTCCGACGTTCGAGGAGGAAAATACGGATTTTCAAACATCGGACGCCGTAAGCCGCTGCAGCAGGCCTGCACTTCAAAATTCGAAAATGCTGAATTTTTTCTAAGTATGGGAGGGTTAAGCCACTGCCCAAATCTGCACTTTCATTAAAGTTTGAATATGCAAAAACGCGAGATTTTGCGATATGGCTTTGTTTTTCGCGCCGTCGGTCCCGAAAAATCATAAATATTGGAAAAGTGAGTTTTTCCTTGGCGGAACCCAAAAATAATTTCCGAGACCTCGGGAAACGCGAAAAACGTAAACTTAGCAAAAAAACGATTTTTTTGTAAGTTTTCATAAAATCTTCCGTCTTGCCCCCGGTATCCGTTTTAACTACCGCCGGTTTCTAAAGTTTAAAATATCAAGAAAATGAATTTAATTAAATCCGTTTCGAAAAACAAGGAAATTTTACCGGGGTTACGGGGGTAGGCGAAAATGGGTTTTTCCGTTCAAAACGAAAGGGTTTGTTTGAAAGCCTAGAAAAATGCCGTTTTCGGCCGGACACCTAATAACCACATTCTATAACTATTATTCACATCACACTCAAGATAAAATAATTTATACATTTAATGATTACGCCGCACCAAGGCAAATAGGACATAGTTTTCATAATACGAACTAGTCTTACATTTCTGGCACCGAAGTGCACCAAAATAATTTAATCCCCGCACATAGCGCTCCAAGGGATATACATCGATAATAAAACCTCGGCTAACATGCTAGCCGGACAAAAATTAAGTAGTTTTACAAGTTGGTTTTACATGTGCAAAAGGAACATATTTATCGACCTAATGCCCAACAAAATAAAAGTGTGGTCCGCCTCCCATGCACAAAAGGGCGGACATACATCCACACGTCCACGGAGAGACTACGGAACCCTCCCAACGGGATCATCACCTGAAAAATATATAAGGTGTGGGGTGAGCTCACTAGCCCAGTAGAGGAAGCGTCATTGCCTCCATCTCGGTAGTCCGAGTGGTTCAACCCAACCAAGGTTCATGCCACTAACCCTAGGTCGGTCTCTTATCCCCCATGGCTCTCACGCCAATCCGGAACCCCATCGAACCCAACAAATAAGTTCCCCCAACATGCTCACAACATAATTTACCACAATTATAGCATGCTTCAACGTCAATATCATAATCATACATATGGGATAGTTCAAGTGCAATATAACTCAACACACCCCATAATATGCGCTTGCCCAATATAGGTTAACGAATACATACCCCACTCATTTATAACGAGAAAGAGTACCGCACCGACCCTTCCCAACTGATTTTGAAACTTCTCACTTCAACAAGGAAGGCGGTTTGCACGAGATGACCCGTGCCCAAAGATTCGTATAACGAATGCACGAGACGACCCGCGATTTCGAGAATGAGACGACTCACCCTATACCCCATTCACGGCTCATTATTCCGTAGGATGGGAACACCCTCTGGCCAGTTGTTGCGACGATTCGACACAAGACTACGTACACATACGAATACATAATCCGTATAAACCCTACACCCATGTTTTTGACACTACATGGTGTACCCCAAAACGCATAAAGGTTCTTATCATAACCATATGCCATCACAATACATGCTTCTATCAAATAACATTATATTGCATTCAATTTATCACAAGGCTTAAAATTTAACATTTGTTAAGCAATTAATCACAACATAATTTATATCACAAATCATGTTCTCAAAGGCCTATTTCATAGTCTAAGCTATCAAGACCAACTCGCATATATATATATATACGGCATATATACACATAGACGCACACACCCTCATACAAAGACAAAGACAAATCGTTTTTCCCCTACCTCAATTCCAAGCAAGAGCACCAAGAACAAGCAAGGCCTCCAAGAGTGATTCAAATCCACCCAACACCCTCCAAAGCCAACACTAAGCTCAATTCAACCGATAGGTAAGCTTCAATGGAGTCTTAAGCAAGAGCTATATATAGACAACTCCATATCAAAGATTGAATACAAGAATCCAATAATATAAGCTAGGGTTTGAAACTAGAAATTCTAAAGGAGGAAGAATCACTTACCAAGATTTGGCTCAAAATGAAGCTTGGAGTACCAACATCAACTTTCATGCACAAACCTTCTTCAAATTCTCATCATAAGGAAGAGAGAATTTGACAACTTAAGGAAGAAGGAGTGAAGTGAGGGAGAACTTAGCAAGAACCTTATGAGAGAAGATAGAGATGTTTGTGTGAATGAGAGAATGTCTTGCAAATGAGAGAAACTCATAAGTATAGAGATTTCCCACTCACTCTTCTCACCATCCAAGGGTCCAAAATGAATATGGGAAAAAAATGAAATGAATCCAAGGGCTAGGAATAAGTCTTGCCAAGTGGAAGACTTATTACACAATTCACAAAACTCATTATTTTGCCAAACAAGGCCTTATCATCCAAGGGCTTAGAAAAAAGATGGAAATCAACAAACCATCCAATGGTTGAGAAAAAGTCTTGCCAAGTGGAAGACCAACAATAATGGATTATTCCATTTAAGGGCCAACCAAACAAGGCCTTATGATCCAAGGGTCCAAAACAAAGATGGGAGAATGAAATCAAGGGCTAGGAATGAGACAACACATGAAAGGTGGAAATGACCAAATTCATCCAAAGTTAGGGTTAATTACAAGAGTGCCATCAAGACTCTTAAATACCCTTTTACCCATTGTCATCCTCTCTAATTACCAAAACGCCACTCATGCCCTAATTCTCACCCAAAATCTCTACACTTCCCACTAAGTGTCCCAAATGTGAAATTACTCATTTACCCCTCGGTCATTTCTTTTCCGAAATCGTTCTCAATAATTTTCATTAAATTCAAAATGAAAATACAACATGCTACGTACAATTTTTATAACACGTAAAACATGTAAGGCATGCTAAAACAATTAAACACATTAAGCACATAAGCACATAATTGTTTAAATAAAATTTTTAAATTAACACGCAAAAATACCGGACATTACAAGTTTAGCAATTTCAACACAAAATTTCTTTTTATTAAGACAAAAAGAACCTGACCGAGAGTTTAGTATTTTTCTCTCGTTCAATCGTCTGATCCCTAACAAAAAAGGATACTAGTTGTCCTTCATTTCAATCGATTCTTCAACAAATCTGGCACGCCCGCGCTCTTGACAAAAATCAGCGACAACAATTATACATTAGATCTTTTAATAAAAAAATCAACTCGCCACAAATCTGTTACTAAATCTTTGTCATTATAAACAAAATGGATCTCAATATGATCATCTGAGCTAATTTTACAAACCATATTCCTGCATATTTCTCAAATTTTCTAGAAATAGATATTCCAATCAAGTTCTGACGTAAACTAAAAATGGGTGAAATCAAAACCCTAAAAAAATTATTAATTATGACAAAAATAGTGAATTCCATACAAATACATAAAATCCTATACAAGAGCCGACCTGATCACATAGCCAATTAAGAACTTTTTAAATGGGTAGGAGCCAATGTTCATTAATCAAACAAAAATGGGTAAATAGCTTAAACCCCACCTCAATTTTACTCTCTTTCCCTACTATATCCCCTCAACTATGAAATAAGTTTAGAACCCCCTAAAGTTTCATAAAATGTTGCACCATGGGCTTGCACTCAATTGTTTTTACCCTTTTACCCTCCAAACTTTTTGTATTTCCACCTTACCTTTAATTATATCCTTACTATTATATTTCTTAATTATTTATATTACAAAAATATTATTTCTTTAAGTTAGAATATTAATTATGCCATTTACCTTTAATGTATTAGATTAAATATACTCTCAAATGTTAAATTTTTTTTTTTGTAAGTTTTAATTATTTTATTTGTAAATCAATTAACTTGTTATTAAATTTTAGTTTGATTTAAATCATAAAACTCAATCCTAATTAATATATTCATAAATAAATCACAATTTATGAATATATTTTTATGAAAATAAAGTTTCATTTGGCAAAAAAAAAATTTAATTAGGATAATGAGTTTTATGATTTAAATGAAATTAAGTTTTATTGGAAAATGATATATATTTTGGAATATATATATATAATTCGTCAAAAATATATATTTTTCGAATTGTTTTAAAAGATTATGAATTTTTTCCAAAAAATAAAATTTTTGGGAAAAATATATATTATGTTCCAAAATATGATTTTTTCCGAAAAATAATTTTTTTGAGAAAAATATATATTATTTTCCAAAATATGATTTTTTTTCCGAAATATATATTTTTTATATTTTAGAAAATAATGTATATTTTTCATAAAAAATTCATATTTTTTAAAACAATTCAAAAAATATATACTTTTGACGAATCATATATATATATATTCCGAAATATATATCATTTTCCAATATATATATTCCAAAATATACATATTTTTTCGAAAAATAATTTTTTTGAAGGTTTGATTTCACTAAACCTTCTTATACTATTGATGGTAGTTTAGGTATTATGATTCAAAATCATATTTCGGAACATAATATATATTTTTCTCAAAAAAATTATTTTTCGGAAAAAATTCATATTTTTGAAAATAATATATATTTTTCTCAATAAAAATTATTTTTCAGAAAAAATCATATTTTGGAACATAATATATATTTTTCCCAAAAAAATTATTTTTCGGAAAAAATTCATATTTTTTAAAAGAATTCGGAAAATATATATTTTTAACGAATTATATATATTCCGAAATATATATCATTTTTCAATATATATATATATATATATTCCGAAATATATATATTGTTTTCATAAATTGGATTTATTTATGAATATATTAATTAGGATTGAGTTTTATGATTTAAATCAAACTAAAATTTAATATCAAGTTCATTGATTTACAAATAAAATAATTAGAACTTATAAAAAAAAAATTACATTTGAGAGTATATTTAGTCTAATACATTAAAGGTAAATGGCATAATTAATATTTTAACTAAAAGAAATAATATTTTTGTAATTTAAAGAATTAAGAAATATAATAGTAAGGATAGGATTAAAGGTAAGGTGGAAATAAAAAACATTTGAAGGGTAAAAGGGTAAAAATATTTGAGGGCAAACCTATGGTGCAAGAAAATGAAAGTTGAGGGGGGTATAATTAATTGAGGAAGTATAGTAGAGATAGAGAAGAAAATTGAGGGGTATTTTTAGCTATTTACCCAACAAAAATCAACCCAAAGAAAGTTAATAATTGAGATTCCAAACAAGAACATTGAACAATAAACAATAGCGATTTACCCAAAAAAAACAATAAACAATAGCCACTCGTGGATTGCACTCATTCCCAAAATAATGAAAAATAAAAGTAAAGCACATTTAAATATAGGGTTATTAGTGAAAAACCCCCACAGTTTCTTGAAAGGTGCGAAAAATCTCCTACAATTTAAAAATATGTGTATAAATCCATTAGTTTTAAAAAATGTGAGATTTACCCCCAAAGTAATATGAAATTCCTAAAATACCCCTTCTAACCTAATAAAAATAATAAATATTGAATTATAATACTAATCTATAATAAAATATAATAAATAATAAATAAATAAATTGATTAAATTAAAAAATTTAAAAATAAATATAAAATTAGAAAAATATATATATAAATTTTGAAAAAAAAAACATATAAAATTAGAAACAAATATATAAAATTCGTAACAATATATATAAATTTCAAAAAATATATATAAATTTTGAAAAATAAATATTAAATTTTGAAAAAAAACATATAAATTTTGAAACAAATATATAAATTTTGAAAATATTTATATAAAATTCGAAAAAATGTATAAAATTCAAAACAAATATATAAAACTCATAAAAAAAAATATATAATTCAAATAGTTGTGCAAATAGAAGTATAAAAAAACAAATAACCAATGTACAATACACCAAAACTATGAACAGAGGCTAGACAACTATACAAGTATACATTACCTAAAACTTCAAAGAGCCAAAATACAACTTTTCTTTCGAATTTATATATTTTTTTCCAAATTATATATATATATATATTTTTTAAATTTATATATGTTTTTTGATATTTAAAATATTTTTTCAAAATTTATATTTACCACGAATTTTATATATATTTTTCCTAATTTTATATTTTTTTTTGAAATTTACATATGTTTTTCGATATTTAAAGTATTTTTTTCAAAATTTATATTTTCCTTGAATTTTATATATTTTTTTCCAAAATTTATATATGTTTTCGAATTTTATATTTTTTTTCAAAATTTATTATATTTTTTTCGAATTTTATATATACCCTCAAATTTTATATATTTTTTCCGAAATTTATATAGTTTTTGAATTTATATATGTTTTCCCAATTTTATATAATTTTTTGAATTTTATATTTTTCCTTTTCAAAATTTATATATTTTTTAATTTTATATATTTTTTCAAAATTTATATATATTTTTACAAATTTTATATAATTTTTCAAAATTTATATATGTTTTTCGAATTATTCTAAATATATTTTAAACAATTCATGTTAAAATGGAGGCAAAACGCACCTATTTGAAAATAATGGGATGTCAAAAAACAAAGGGGATTTATACGCACGTATTGCATATCACATGAGTTTTTCACATCTCACCCTTAAATATATACATATGTATAAGGGTGTATAACTTTGTGTGTGAGCGAGAGACATTTAAACAGGTTAGCAGCCAAGCCAAATATGTGTAATGTGTGTGTTCTCAAATTGAGATACCTCAGGCACAGGCAGGAAGGAACTTGAAAGCCATTGATAACTGAAAAACAAAGAAAGATAGGACAGAGAACTTGGGGCTTCTCGAACCTCTTCACCATCATTCCTTTGCTTGGATTCGGCTTCACCACCGTGGGTCAAAAAACACTTTGTAAGTATAAATTTTACTAATTATTTATGAGATATTTTTTTCTTGTTATAGTCTAAAATTACCCGTTAATATATAGAAACATTAATGAAATATTTCTCTCTCCGTAAATACTTGTTTTTACGAAATATTTATCTCTTCGTAAATACTTGTTTTTACGAGTATTTTATTAGTTTCCCGTAAAAATATCATTTTTATAAACCTATTATGGGAGCCTTGTATGTATCAACCTCGTAAAAAGCACCTTTTACGAACTAATTAAAATTATAGCCTCTTGTAAATATAAAATCGTAAAAACTTCTTTTTCTTGTAGTGTCGGTATCAAGATCCAATGTGAAACAATGAATTATGACACCAAACTTTCAGAGTTTAAAATAGGGTTAAGAGTTTAAGTTCTATAACAAACAAACAGGCTGATCACAGATTGTTATTTGTCAAAAAAATTTCATTATGTCACCGAGAATTAACTTTGACTTGTTATACATGAAAAACTCGATAGCAATAAGAAAATAAAATTTAAAATTAACACTATAAAGGTGGCTCCACATTTGCTACCTCTAGAACTTGTCCTACCCATATTTTGCTATTGCGGTTGCATCGTTGTGTGATGTCAAAATCTCTGGCCCACTAAGTCCAATTCATATCAGGGCCCATCTCAAGAACAGCCCACAAGAACCATCTCATGTGACTAAATTTTTATGTGTCAAGGAAGTACTTCGGACCAAAGAACAAGCCTTAAGGGCACCTGCCCTGAACAAAGGCAGATAAGCAATCCTCACCCGAAGACACCAAAGAGATCCCCTGAAGCAAACTCATTCAGATCCCAAAAAGTGATCTTCTGCTTCCCATGCATTTCGAAGACTTATAAAGAACATTCTAGAGAAAGCATAAACCTTCATAAATATCCTTTAACTTACTTGTTAAGCCCATTTTGCAACTATAGTGTTTTGAGTTGGAAGCCCACTATCAAAAGTTGAGAGGGAGCTATTTTGAGGCCAAAAGGCATAACAGTCCAAAAGGCATAACTATAGTAATTATTATTTGTTGTAATAATTAATTCTAGCAAGTAATATGCCTTGTTCATGTAGTTGCAAAGTTTCTCAAGGGACTGGAGCACATGCCTTCATCCAGCCATTTTTCTCAAGGGATTGGAGCATAGTTGCAAAGTGGGCTTCCAACTATGTGCCACAACAGATTACTGAGATGTAGTGTTTTGAACCCACTACATCTCAGTAATCTGCCTTGTTCATGTCTTCTCTGTTCTTACTTTCTTCTGTATACTATTTTCCTACTATATGTCTGTATATTGGCTCGGATACCAATATACAGACATAGAGTAGAAAGATAGTATACAGAAAAAAGTAAGAACAGAGAAGAAAGTAAGAAGATAAGAACAAAGTCTAGAAAACACACAATTTTATTTTTGGGTCTCTGCCCCAAACATACACACAACTTGGTCTTATATAGGCGAGAAAGACCAATACAAAAGACCAAAATATCCTTACACGTGAATCACACTGGCACACAATTACATAAATACCCTGGCTGGTGACATCAGCCATGACATCAAACCCTGAAAAGACTAAATTAACCTTACCGACAATCTAAATGGCAGAAAATATATATGTCAAGACAAATATACCCTTGCCGACTATCATTATTACATATATGCCTCACTACAACACTCATCACACAGTCATCACATAGACATCAGCACGGACATTACCAATCAGGAGGACTCCAATCATCAGTATGCCATTCTTCAGAATTGTATCCTGGAGCTTCATCTTCAATCAGAGGATAGGATCGGAGATGAACTCTATACATTAGATGATCAGGATTGTGGAGGTCCCATGAATATTGTTCTTCATGATCTGCAAGGATTTGGATAATTTTTTGGCGCCAATCTATTGGATAAAAGTCTGAATTTCTCCAATGAGCAGTATCTTGGTGGAAAAGAAAAGGCGAAATAGATTGTGTGGAGAGGCCATTGTGATGACATATTTGAGTTCTGAAGAAATGAAAAGGTACAACCAACTCATATACTATAATGTTCTCATGACCAATAAAAAAGGAGACATGAAACTGTTTCTCAAGAAGAACACCACTATCAGGAGTAGGCAGGAACTGTTTAGAACTCCAAAACACAAACATAGGTTCTGAAATGGATGACGATGAAGCTAATCTTGCCAGAAAGGAATATCACCAAAAAGTTCTAACCAGGAACAGAACCTTCTTTGATCAGGTGGAAGATTATTGAAGATCACTGTGCAAGATATTGTAATAATTGAGGTTTATCAAGGATAATCCCAATATGATATATGTCAACAAGGTACCAGAGGAGAAGATAGAGTTCTCGAGAAAAATGAAAATAAAAGGAAGGATTGATCTCAAAGTGGGTGAGGAAAGGGTAAATTGGATGGAAAGGCATAGTTCTGATAGGTCCAAACTCTAATCCATAACGATGAACATAGAGAAATTGGAGAGAATTTACTATATCATAACTACGGGCAATGAGGGTTTTTTCTAAAAGAAGAACTTGGAGGTGAAAAGGAAACTGCAAGGGTTCGAAACAGGAAATCATGGGGAAACAAATTGGGTTAATTTCCTTTTTCAGTCGAGATAGGAAGTCAGGAAGGACATTGGATTTTCCTTGGATGTGGATAGCATCAAAGGACCATTGTGAAAACCAATTTGCCCATCTTAGGAGTTGGGCGTTGGGAGGATGCTTCTATTTGAATTTCAACATGTTAGGGAAACTGCTGAGATCAGTTTCGATCAAGAAATGGTGACCAAGGAGATGGAATTCAAATTTTTCAATGCCACGTTTAATGGCCAGGATTTCTTTATAGGTTGAGTGATAGTGAGTTTCTGCAGAAGTGAAAGCACCACTTTTATACCCACAAATGGAGCGAGGCTGGTGAGGAAATTCTTCTAAAAGCACTGCACCCCAATATAAATCGGATGCATCGGTTTGAAGAACTCGTTTACTGCCAGAGGGAATTTGTAATGGAGGAAGGGTTTGGGAAATGGATTTGAGGTATTTTATGGCATCTGTGCATGAAGAGGACCAAGGTGGGGGGTTCTTTTTCAGGAGGTCCGAGAGGGGTTTTTGGTGAGGAGCAAGATTTGGAATGAACTTAGCCATATAGTTGACAATGCCAAGGAACTGCTGAATTTGCTTTACAGTGAGATTTTCATCTGGAAATTGCAAGAGTTGTGTAGCAATGTGAGGTTGTAAGACATATTGGCCTTTTGAAATTTTCATGCCCAAAAATTCAATTTCTGGTTAAGCCAATATCATTTTCTTTGCAGAAAGCATGACACCGAATTGTAATACAATCTGGTGAAAGTGTGGAGAAGATGGGTATGAGATTCCATATCTGGGGAAAAAAGGAGGATATCATCAATGTAGATGAGGGTGGAAGAGAGAATTGGAGCGAAGATCTTAATCATAGCTTGTTGGAACAAAGAGGGAGCTGTTTTGAGGCCAAAAGGCATAACAGTCCATTGGAAATGATGGTCTGGGATGCAAAACCCAGTTTTAGGTCGTTCATCAGGTTGGATGCCCAATTGCCAAAATCCTGCTTTTAGATCAAACTTTGAAAACACCTTAGCATTTGGAAGGTTAGCAAACATGATAGATCTGTAGGGAAGAGGAAACTTGATGTCCTGGAGAAAATGGTTCAAGGGTTGATAGTTGATTACCAATCTCAATTTTCCTCGAACTTGGTCTGCTCGTTTGTTAACATAAAATGCTTCACAGACCCACTGAGATGTAGTGGGTTCAACAAGTCCTTCTGATTGGAGTTGGTTGAGCTCTTGAACAACAAGCTGGTAGTGCTCTGGATTCATCCCATGGTGAGTAGCCTTGGTTGGGTTCAAGTCTTCATTTTTCTTGAATGGAAGTGAAATGAAGAAGTCAAGGTTTTTCCATAAAGGATGGTCACATATGGTGAGAAATTGGGAATGGGAATCAGCACATGAGGTTTTAGTTATATCTGCTTGGAGAGGTTATGTCACTCGTAATAGGAAAGAGGTTAGGATGGATTGTCCAAGGGAGAAAGTAGTTCTTGTATCCTTTTAGTAACCAGGAGACATGAGAAAGCTTTTGGAGGATATCAAAACCAATGAGAACATCTTTGTTCGGGAGGTCTGAACCTAAGACTTGATGCTTAATCTTGATGCCAAGAAATAATTGGAGCAGGATGGGTTTTCTTTTAAAACTGATAACGAAATTTTCACCATTGGCAGCAGTGAAAGGGAAATAACATGACTGCCAATATGATCTGGGGAGAATGGCTGGATTCATAATAGTTGCAGCAGCACCAGTGTCAAAAAAGGAAATGACGGAAATTGGGTGAGAGTATTTTTCTGGAAAGACTTTGATCTGGGCAAGTGGTTGAACAATGAGAGCAGGGGAAATGGAAAACTCGAATGAGAAGAGGATCTGAGGGACATTCATCATCAGATGAGGAGAACACAGAGGAGCCATCTGATTCAGAGGCTTCTAAGGAGAAAGCCATAATGGTAGTTGGAGAGGCTTCATCATCAATGGAAAATACTGATTCAATATCAGCATCATCATCAGCAGGAAGAACTGTGGAGAGAGTTTGGATCATGTTGTTTCGAGCAGTTTTGTTGGGACACTATTTTGCATAGTAACCCTTTTTTTCTGCAAATGTAACAACGATCTGACTTTCGGATTCCTCGAACAGATTTTTTGCGAAAGAAACGCCATTTCTTTTTGCGGTGGGTTTTAGGGAAAGAGGAAGATTTGCCAGGCTTCCATTTTTTGAAATGCTTCTTTTTGGATGGAGAGTTGAACAGGTACAAGATCCAGAGCCTTTGCATTTAATGAGCAGATCAGGTCGATCACAAGCTTTGCCAAGTAATCTGCCTTGTTCATGTAGTGTTTTGAAAAACTTTTGATAGTTGCAAAGTTTCTCAAGGGATTGGAGCACATGCTGGTAGATAGCACCAAGAGTGGTATTGTGCAACGCCATATTCTTGGTTTGAAGCAGCTTAAAGGTCTCATCACCCAAGGGTTCAAAAAGGGACTTGAGATATGATTGCTTCAGGTTGACATCATCTATGCCACCAAGGATATAAAATCTTTGAGACATACGGAGAAAATGGGCTTCAAGGTCTTTGCGTTTGAAAGAGAAACACCGCATGCTAAAGAATTCTTCTCGGGCTGCACTGAGAAGGCCGTCAGTAGAACCAAGAAATTCATTGTGAATGGCATCAATGAAGGCATTGATAGAAGGGGCTTGAACTAACTGAAGTTGCCGGTATTCACCCACAATAACATACCACTGCCGAAGTCGTCCAAGGAATTTGGACACACATCGAGTTAAGACTGTGCGAAGGTCAGTATTAGGGCTTAGCATTTCTGCGGAACACCAGGCATGAATTTCATAAAACTTATCAAGCCACTTTGATCGGGGAAGGTCATCAATGGAGAAACCATGACCCCTAGGAGGAGTATGGAAATTTGGTCGAGGAACTCGAGAAGGAGGATTAGGATCATCATTAGGATCCTCAACTTCATCAATGATTGGGTCTTCAGGTGGATGAGGAGGATCAGCCATATATAAAAAAGGGAAAGGACCAGGAGCATCAGAGTCAGAAGTAGCACAAGAATCCTGGGCAGGTTTTTGTTGATCTGCTAATTTAAACAACATGTCACTGATTGGATTCTTAGTCGAGAGAGCTTCTGAATTGATCATAAACTGGGTAGGTGCAGGTGTTTTTCCTTTGGGTTCCTGTTTTGGCTTATTGTCAGAAGAGGTAGATGGTGAAGTGGAGGATGAACGGGCTGAGGTTGAGATAGGTGGTGGTGGCTTAGGAGGAGGAATTTAAGTAATAGGAGATGAACCAAACAGGTTATGTTGTCTAGTGTGAGCAATGTATAGTGGTTGAGACATAGGTTGTGGTGTATATGAGGGGAAAATGGGTGTGGTATATGAGGAACCAAACAGATCTGGTGGGTGTAGGTGTTGGTGAAGCTGTTGGGCTTGCAAAGACTGTAGCTGATTTTTAAGGTTTTTCATTTTTGCATCTTTGGTGACAAAGGCTGAAGTAAATGCCTGGTTGTGTAAGCCATTTGGAGGAGCTCAGTATGAAGTCCTTGAATTTTCTGCTGTAGATCGTGGATCAAAAGTTCTAACGAAGTTAGCTTTTAATTCACTGAGTTTTCAACAGACTGTTGGGATCTGGAGATTCGTTGCAAGATCTTGTTATATGCCAAGGCACTGGCAGATTTCCAATTTATGGCAGCTTCAGTAGCCACAACAGAGTTGGAAGACCCATCTGATTGAATGATTGTGGAATCTGGAATTTTATGCTCATGGGTAGTTTTTTCTTTGTCATCATGGTAGGCTAGAGGAGGAAAATCATCCTCGGTCCAAGAAGAGGTTGGAGAAAACATGTAGCATTGGATAGGGAGTGGTTGAACTGGAGGAGGGACCTGTTTGGGAGTGCAGGGTTTGTAAGGTGGTTTACAAACTTGGGGAGAAGGTTTTGGTTGAGGCTTCTTTGATTTGCCATATTCAACAGAGTAGTCGAATTTTCCAGTGGGTTCGCCGAGGAGGCCAACAGTGGGATCATCATTTTCATATCGTTTTTGAAGACGATATTGGGAAGATTTCCTTTTTCTCTTTGAAGGATCATCATCCATATCTAGCAAACAGTCATCACAATCACAGGCATCAAAAAACTTGTGCCTAGTGATTGGATCTTGGAAGTAATAGATCGGGTCACCAGAGGACTGGAATCAGCTGATGGGGATTTGATTCCTTAGGTCAGAGGAGCATATCATGTTGATTTCAGGTAATTTTGAAGAGATAACAGGCAAGGTTGTGGAAGAAGTTCATGGCTTGGGAAAGGTAATGGAAAAAGTTCCATCAGGCTTAGTTATGCATGTAGGGTTGCTGGATTGAAGAGGTTTAGGCTGTTGGTGCATATTCTCATATGATGTTACCCAAGAGTCAGGGAGGAGCTGGTACAATTCAGTTTTGGACAGCTGTTTAGGAATGTGAGTACAGGTCGCTTGGTGTTTATGTCAAGAAGGAGAGCATCTTGAGAGACATTGGTAGGAAGACACATGTCCATCGCATGGTTTCGTAGTCTATAGGCCATCCGGTATGTAACACCCCGTGTTATATTCCTATTTCCTGAAATTATATTTATATTTAATTTCAGTAATGACGTCACTTGTTCGTGACGTATTGTTTATTCTTGGTATTAATTTTTCGCGTTTAGTTTAAAAAGTCTAGTGGACGACTACGCGAATTATTATTCTCGACTACGCGATTTCGATTCGACGTTTAATGATTAGTGTCTCGATTGGAGGACGACACATTTTAATTGGTCGGGCTTGTTTAAGTGTTCCGACATTTGGGTTTCTACCCCGATGTATTTAATTGGGCGTCTCGTTATTATTTCGGGTTTACGAAATTATGTCTGGGCGTTCCGATAATTGTTGGAATTTACTATATATATATATTTAATTATATATATATATATTGATGTGGGGGTTATTTGGCAATTATAGAGGAGTTGGGGGTTAGTTGTGCAATTAGTACATAAATATGTATATACATGTATGCAGACCTTCAGCTTCTCCTTCACGCCAACATCAGACGAACTTCATCTGCTCCTCTCCTTCTCCACAGGCGAACGACCGAACCACACTCCTTCACCTCCATGTTCGCCGGTCAGGCGAGAGAGAGAAAGAGAGAGTTGTCGGTCATGGCGAGAGAGGTAGCAAAGACGGCTGGAGGCGACGCGACTGGTGGTCGCCGAGGCTGTGGACGGCGGCTGTTCGCGGTGGTCGACGGGGCTGCAGGGCGGTGGACGGCAGCGGCGACCTTGGCAGACGGCGGCGCAGGGGCGAGTAGCTGCGGCTGGTGCACGCAGCAGGGGCGGAGCAGTCGTTCGACAGGGGCGATCCGGCTGGGCTTCGGCCAATTTTTTGGTGACATTCCGGTGATCGGTTTGAGCCGATTTTCGGTGAGAAGCTTCGTCTCTACCATGTATTCGTCATATATTAATTTCGTGAATTTACGATGAACGATTTACCCGGAAATCGCATTTATAGGTTATAGATTTCGTTTGGGGTATTTTAGATTTAACCCAATTAATTAACCGGTTATTAATGGGCTTCATATATATCGTATAGGTTGTCAAGACGGACATTTCGATATATTCGAAATAGTTTTTGGACGATTTTGGTCGGCGGGCTTCATATTCGGGCGCCGGTACTGTGCTGTTCGGGCTGTTCGGTAACGTATAAATTAGGTGGGAAACTTTATTTCTCACTCCACATTATTGAAGTAGTTTTGGGTGTGCAAACCCTTATTTAATTTATTATAGATATATTAAATCGTTAATTTAAATATCTATAATTCGTTTAGAATCGGAATTGGACTTAGGAATTAATTTAAGAAAATTAATTAAATTATTTCCTACGAGATTAAATATATTCCTAATTGAATTGAATAGGAATAGACGACTTAGAAATTCCTTTGAGAATTAAATGAGCTAGAAGATTTGTAAACGTTGGACGTGAGAGACTTAGACGCTATTCTAGGTTCCTTTTTATTACGTGGATTATCTGTTTAAATTATTTTAAAGAAATGATAAGGGAAATTGAAATATTTTCTAAAGAATTAAGAAAATATATTTTTGAAAATATGAGTTATATATGAAATTGTTTTCATATGATTTAAATGCTTTATTGTATTTTAAAGCATGAAAAGAGATTTTGAGATTTATATTACCATGTGGGTATTTTTATAAATATGATGTATTACATATTTATGATTGAGATATGATTTGATTGTACACCATGTCGTGTGAGCACATGGGTGTTGGTGCATGTAGTGCACGGTTTCACCATTGGCAGAGAGAGTTCATTTGGTGTGGTCTACTTCCTTTGTGCGTGGGGCACGAGTAGACGTTTGTGTCGGATCATCACAACAACTGGCCAGGAGGTATCACGCCTACGGAACTAAAAAGCCGGCAAATGTGAGTTAGGAGTCCAGGTAGAGGCTCATGTTCTTGACTCAAGGGTAGTCATGGCGTACGGAGTTGCATGTTGGGCTCTCGTACAACCGTCTTCCCTGTTGAAGTGATAGAGAGAAAAATCACTTGGGAAAGGTCGGTGTGGTAACTCTACACTATGATGAGTGGACAGAGTTTGTATCCGTTACCCTTGGGAAGGGTGTGTTGTGTGTGAGTATCACGGGGAGTGTTGAGTCACATTACACTGCCTATTATTTATGTGATCTCGTTTAACATGTATATGTGCTATATTACATGTGTTGTTGGGGCATGCTATTTATGAATATTGTAAATTAAATTCATATTTTATAAATGCTCAGTTGAAAGTAATTAATGTGGAAGAAAATGATAATATGCCATTATAAATAAGTATAAATGAAACAAATATATTTATACTTGTTGTTGTATACCTTAGTACCCTTGGGGGAGGTTATGCGTGTTGGCATAGTGATTCGTGTGGCTAGCGGAGGCTAGTGGTGGACCGTAGGCTTGACTTGAGTTGAGGCCTTAGAGATTGTGGTTAGTAGCCTTAGAGATTGTGGTTAGCAGCCTTGTGATTGTGGTTAGTAGCCCT
The DNA here is from genome assembly GCA_963922005.1 of Cornus suecica. Taxonomy (NCBI): domain Eukaryota; kingdom Viridiplantae; phylum Streptophyta; class Magnoliopsida; order Cornales; family Cornaceae; genus Cornus; species Cornus suecica. Next base: position 20,141,029 of record OY998246.1, read on the forward strand.
GTGATTGTGGTTAGTAGTTTGGTGATCGTGGTTAGTTGTGTGAACTCTTTTGAAGATGTGAGGTTAGGGATGATTTTTGTATCAATTGATAATTGAGGCCTTAGAGAAGGAGAGTGATGAGTTGTATGAGATTTTGATTGATGAGAAGGGGTTATGATTAGGGATTTATTTAGTACTCGAGGTACCGTAGCTTGACAGTCTCGGTTCTTGTGCTTAGTTCATTCCCCTAAGCATTCCTTGTACGGTGTTTTGTACACTAGTACGTGGTCGTTGACTTGTATGTCATTCCTAGATTCCTTGGTTACGGCGTGGTGCCGAACCTCTTCCTCGTGGTATCATTTGATTTGGTGGAGTTGGAAACGGATGGTGGTCTTCCGTGAGTCCAACGTGTTGTTCTTCCTTTATTGTCCTTTTGGGCATTATAGGAATCCGTGGAGTTGTTCATTCTTATGTGGCTGTCATTTCGAAAACGGTGCTTTCTAAGTTTTGAAAGTAAACTTTTGTACTTAAAAGGAAAAACCCGTTTTCGCCTACCCCCGAATAAACGAACAGTTTTAATACTTATAAAATGATCTTGAGATCTTCTTTGAAATGATTTTCAACTTTTAAAAGCCTGTGATGGCGACTGACGGAGACCGGGGGCAAGATGGTCATTTTTACTGTGTGATTTCTAAAAGGAAAACTATTTTATCACTTGTCTAAAGATTCTGAGATTTTGAGACTTCTTTCTCAAAATCTCGACTTGTAGTATTTTGAAAGGTGGTTTCTTGTTTCACCTTTTCTTCGGATCGTTCTAAGTCTCGGTTAGGAGGCTTGGTGTTGTTCAGTGCACACTTATAGTGTTGCCTTTCCTTTTCTTTGGGTTGTTGATGTCACCATCTAGGTGATTGGGGTTTTTCACTTGTTAAGGGGCATGGATGCCGAATGAAATGGTTTGAGTTTTAAAAGCCTTTTTCTTAAAAACTATGGAAATCCTTGGGATTCCTCTTTTATTTACTTTCATACTCGGCCATTCGCTTTTGGTTCCCTTGTCCACTTGTGGTGTTCCTTTCTGGTTCATTCGTGATGTTCTTTCCTTGTTTGGGTATTCTTAACCTTGACATTGTGTCTCGGTTATCTGTTGGTGTAGCATTGGGACTCCTTTTCCCTTGCTTGGGTTCTTGACTCTTACGTGGTTTTTCATATCCTTAGTGAGAGCGTTGGTGATTAATTGACATTGTTGGAGATAGCAACTGAGGTTTGTTATATATATATATATATATTGGTGATAGTATTATGAGGTTAATGTGATGATGTGACTTATGGTATCGAGGAATAGATGTGATTGAGGTGATCTAGTTCCTGAGAGGTAGATTCCTCTAGGAGTGGGATGAGATTTGTTATATATATATATATTGTATAAATATATATATATATATATTGATGATGGTTGTGTTAGTACGCAAGGACGTGGGTGTTTTCCTTCCTGTGTTATCGGGGTGTAGGATTTGAGCCTTCCTTGGTACTATTGGTGGATTTTGATCCCCGTGGATATTAGAGGTGAGTGTGTTTCCCCTCTGTTTAGATTTTCTGGTTAGCGTTGTGAGTGCTGGATGATTGGTTAGATTTGACCTTAGTGTCGTGTACCTAGTGTACGTTGGTGAGAGTAGTGTAGACTACTGGTGTTGGGTACTTGGAGTACGAGTTTTAGAGACTCATGTTGTGCATTTATATATATATATACGTGTAGATATATATATATATATATATATTCCCTATATACTTATGTATACTCGTTTACGATAGTATATGAGCGTGTGACTTGGGTTTGCGTGGATGAGACTAGTTGGGCTATATTTATATCTTATTAGACGGTTTAGCTTTACCTAAACTATCAGAGGATGTGGTAGTTAGGATATCTTTTCCCACTGAGCTTATTTGCTCACGGAGGGAATTTCATTGGCCCCCCTGGTATTCCACGCCAGGTTGCAGGAATTATACGGCTATGGGCAGGATGCAGTGCAACGACAGCTTCTTTTGTTTCCTTGTTACAGGTTTTGGAGTTGCGTTGGGTGATGCGGTTACGGTTGCAGCGCGACTGGGTTTGGGGACGGTAGTATTCTTCTGTCAGCTTCTTTACCCATTGTTATGGGATCATCATGTATTTCTTTTGGGAGCCAGTCTGTTGGCATATCCCTGTTGATGTATTCTTTAGTTCCTGTATTTATTCTCTCTGATGGTTATTGTATCTATTCTGCACAGCTAGGTGCTTTACTGTATCTTATTCGAGCATTTGTGGCTCTGTTGATTATTAGAGGGTTTGGAGGGGTTTTGATTTCTTTCCATTATCTCGGCCCTAGTAGGATTGATAAATGTGGGGCTTGGAAGCCATTGTGATTATTGAATTGCTATTGGCAGGTTCTTGTGTTGTGGTTGTTGTCCGGATGTTCCATTTACAAACGGAACTCTGCCGGATTTTCGTTAGATTCCGCTGCTTAGTTTTATTAGTCATTTGGGTATGGAATATACCATTTCTATCATTAACCCATGTGTTTTCTTGGTTAATGATGTCTTAGTTGGTCATTCGTATTAAGGATCACATCTTGGATTCCTTGGATGTCCCAGTTCGGGAGTCTTAGGGATTTAGGAGCGTGTCTGTTGGTATCTGAGGATACTCTTGTGTTTTTAGTATTCGGGTTGGCATGGAGTATATTCTTATTGTTATTCCATGTACTTCTTTGTTATTGTTGACTCTAGTAGTCGCTTGGTTTGCGTCATTCTTTAGGAGCGTGACAGCATGGTATCTGGGCATTCATTGCAACCCTTTATGGGTGTTTGATGACTGAATGCCTCTTGGTTTTCGTTTCTTTTTACTTCCGCAATCACTCCCTTAACTCCTAGGCTCGGGTTTCGGAGTCCTAGGAATTTGGGGCGTGACACGGTAGATGGTGAAGTGGAGGAGGAACGGGCTGAGGTTGAGATAGGTGGTGGTGGCTTGGGAGGAGGAATTGAAGTAATTGGAGATGAACCAAACAGGCTATGTTGTCCAGTGGGAGCAATGTATAGTGGTTGAGACATAGGTTGTGGTGTATATGAGGGGAAAATGGGTGTGGTATATGAGGAACCAAACAGATCTGGTGGGTGTAGGTGTTGGTGAAGCTGTTGGGCTTGCAAAGATTGTAGCTCATTTTTAAGGTTTTTCATTTTTGCATCTTTGGTGACAAAGGCTGAAGTAAATGTCTGGTTTGTGTAAACCATCTTGAGGAGCTCAGTATGAAGTCCTTGAATTTTCTGCTGCAAATCGTGGATCAAAAGTTCTAACGAAGTTAGCTTTCGATTCACCGAGTTTTCAAGAGACTGTTGGGATTTGGAGATTCGTTGCAGGATCTTGTTATGTGCCAAGGCATTGGCAGATTGGCAATTTATGGCAGCTTCAGCAGCCACAACAGAGTTGGAAGACTGCATTGGCAGATTGCCAATTCTAAGGGGTATTCGTGTAATTCATCCTAGACAGTTGTAATAAGACAAAATGAGACCACTAGGGTATACTCATTGGGAATGGGCCAAAAAACCCACCTCTCATTGTATAAATAATTAAATATAGAAGGATTAATTTCACAAAACCCCCAATATTATTCAATTTAATCAACTAACCCCTACTGTGTCCACTTTGTCCCCTATACTATTCAATTTCATCACTATGCCCCCTCCCCTCACATTTTGAGTCATAATACTTAAACTACCCTCAATAGTATAAGGGGTTTAGTGAAATCAAGTCTTTAAAAAACTTATTTTTTGAAAATCAATTATATTTTCGTAAAAACTATAAATTTCAAAAAAATATATACATCGGAAAAAAAAAAAAATTTTAAAACAATATATATTTTGGAAAAAATATATATATTTCAAAAAATATATATATTTCGAGAAATATATATATTTCGAGAAATATATATATGAATTGGAAAATGATATATATTTTGGAATATATATATAATTCGTCAAAAATATACATTTACCGAATTATTTTCAAAAAATATGAATTTTTTCCGAAAAATATATATTATGTTCCAAAATATGATTTTTTTCCAAAACATAATTTTTTTGAGAAAAATATATATTATTTTCCAAAATATGAATTTTTTTGAAAAATAAATTTTTTGCAAAAAATATATATTTTTTATATTTTGGAAAATAATGTATATTTTTCCCAAATAAATTATTTTTCAGAAAAAATTCATATTTTTTTAAAACAATTCTGAAAATATATATCTTTGACGAATTATATATATGTATATATTCTGAAATATATATCATTTTCCAATATATATATATATATCCCGAAATATATATATTTTTTCCAAAATATATATTATTTTCGAAAAATATTTTTTTTCCGAAATATATATATATTTTTGAAATTTATAGTTTTTACGAAAAAATATAATTGATTTTCAAAAAATAATTTTTTTAATGGTTAATTTCACAAAACCCCCCTATATATTATGTTGGGAAAAATTACACAAACTATCCCTGAACTATGACATAATTGCACGCGGTACCCCTTACGTTTCAATAATATCATAAACTACCCTTAAAATCACCTCGTTGTAACACTTAGTCCCTTCCGTTAAAAGTCAACCCCTTCCGTTAAAAGTCAACGACGGAAAATATGAATTTTGGCCAATAAAGCCTATTTTTGGAGTGAACTTCCAATTTTGCCCTTACTTATGCATGTTCCAATTTAACCCTAACATTTTTTACCAAATTGCCCTCATAATTTTGATTTAAAAAAATATAAAAGTATTTTTTTTGTGAAAAATACATATTATTTTCCAAAATATGAATTTTTTTTGCGAAAAAGTATATATTATGTTCCAAAATATGAATTTTTTCCGAAAAATAATTTGTTTGCAAAAATTATATATTATGTTCCAAAATATGAATTTTTCGGAAAAACAATTTATATTTTGGAACACAATAAATATTTTTTTGCAAAAAACTATTTTTCAGAAAAAAATCATATTTTGGAACATAATATATATTTTTCGCAAAAACAATATTTTTCGAAAAAAAAAATTCATATTTTGGAACATAATATACAATTTTTGCAAAAAAAAAATATTTTTTATAAAAAATTAATATTTTGGAACATAATATATACTTTTTTGCAAAAAAAATTCATATTTTGGAACATAATATATATTTTTCACAAAAAAAATATTTTTTGTAACAAAATCATATTTTGGAACATAATATATATTGTTCGCAAAAAAAATATTTTTCGGAAAAAATCATATTTTCCGAAATATATATATATTTTGACCTTTATAATTTTTTTGCGAAAAATATATATTATGTTCCAAAATATGATTTTTTTACGAAAAATATTTTTTTTGTGAAAATATATATTATGTTCCAAAATATGATTTTTTTTGCAAAAAAGTATATATTATGTTCTAAAATAATTTTTTTGCAAAAATTATATATTATGTTCCAAAATATGAATTTTTTTTTCGAAAAATAATTTTTTTGCGAAAAATATATATTATATTCCAAAATATGATTTTTTTTTCCGAAAAATTCCTATTTTGGAACATAATATATAATTTTTGCAAAAAAATTATTTTTCGAAAAAATTCATATTTTGGAACATACTATATATTTTTTCGCAAAAAAAATTTATATTTTGGAACATAATATGTATTTTTCACAAAAAAAATATTTTTATATTTTTTTAAATGAAATTGTGAGGGCAATTTGGTAAAAAAAGTTAGGGTTAAATTAGAACATGCATATATAAGGGCAAAATTGGAAGTTCACTCCAAAAATAGGCTTTATTGACCAAAATTCATATTTTCCGTCGTTGACTTTTAACGGAAGGGGCTAAGTGTTACAACGGAGGTGGTTTTAAGGGTAGTTTATGATATTATTGAAACGTAAGGGGTACCGCGTGCAATTATGTCATAGTTCAGGGGTAGTTTGTGTAATTTTCCCTATTATGTTCCATAATATGATTTTTTCCAAAAAATAATTTTTTTGGGAAAAATATATATTACGTTCCAAAATATTTTTTTTCTGAAATATATATATATTTTTGAAATTTATAGTTTTTATGAAAAATATAATTAATTTTCAAAAAATAATTTTTTTAAAGGCTTGATTTCATTAAACCACCCTATACTATTGAGGGTAGTTTAGGTATTATGACTCAAAATGTGAGGGGATGGGGTATAGTGATGAAATTGAATAGTATAGGGGGCAAAGTGAATACAGTAGGAATTAGTTAATTAAATTGAATGGTATATGGGAGTTTTGTGAAATTAACCCAATATAGAATGAATTGCCATAAATAGGGTAATTGATGTATTATGAAATTTTTTATAATAGAGTGAAAATTTCTTGCACATACAATCGCGCGTAAGAGTATAACGAATTCGGATAATATCAGTCAACGATGTTATTTAACGGTATCTAACATATCAGACGATACATCAAACCATAATTCTACATCTACATAACACATCAGAAATTACTATAGAGAATTCTCACAGAAACCTGCACAAACATGTACACCACAAAACTACAAACTTCAACACAAAGGGCATCAAGGTATAGAAGACTATCTAAAAACGACATGCCTTAGCTCTCAAATAATTAAGTAAAACACTAAGGGCTTGTTTGATTTTTAGTTTGGTTTAGTCTTGACTTGTTTTTGCTTTCTTTTAAAGACCAAATGGACTTTGGTTTTTACAATTTAAGACCAAATGTTTTTCCTAGGTGGGCCCCCCATTCCACTACACATCATCTTTTCTCTCTCTCTCTTTCTATATATATATATATATATATATATATAATTCATGGTGGACCCCGCTGGCCACTACTCTTTACACTCTCTCTTTCTATATAGGATAATTTGCACTAACACCCCCTGAGGTTTGCATCTATATATATTTTCAAAAACATATAAATTCGAAATATATATATATTTCGAAAATATATATATAAAATTTGAAATATATATAAATTCGAATATATATATATTTCAAAAAAAAAAATCAAAATATATATATTTTCAAAAACAAAATTCAAAAAATTATATAATTTCGAAAAACATATAATCATTTCAAAAAATATGTATATTTTTTAATTTATATATTTTTCAAATTATATATATATATATATATATTTGAATTATATATATATTTCAAATTTTATATATTTTTTAACTACCTACAAAACGTCAAGGACGAAATCAAGCTTCCTACAAAACGTCAAGGACTACCTAACAAATCAAGCACAAGTGATTCCTCTGCCCAAATTGATAAATTGTTAAAAGCCTTAGAATCACAACTAATCAAGGACGAAAAATCCCTCACTTGTGCAGGAACATATCACAGTATAAATATAGATTTAAATCAGAGAAATACAAGCAGTTGCATAATATATAATCAGTAAGAATTGAGCAGGAACAGATCACAGTATAAATATAGATTTAAATCAGAGAAATACAAGCACTTGCATAATATATAATCAGTAAACAGTAAATATATTAGTATATAGGACAGTAGTATAAGTATATAGGACACAACCGTCCAAGCAATTTAATAAACTGAAGTGGTCTAGGCAGAGCGAGACTCAAAGTCTGTCATACACCGTAACTCTCTTCATATTTAATTATAAAAGAATTAAACAGTAAATATATTAGTATATAGGACAGTAGTATAAGTATATAGGACACAACCATCCAAACAATTTAATAAACTGAAGTGGTCTAGGCAGAGCGAGACTCAAAGTCTGTCATACACTGTAACTCTCTTCAGATTTAATTATAAAAGAATTAAAGACAAAGTAAGTAATTGCAATTGACTGAAAATCTTAACTGAATATTATTACGATTCAAAAATACATTTAACTATGATAGACGAACTTATAAGTGGATGTATGACAATCCATCTGGGTTCGGAGGCTTAGTATGCTTTCAGAAGAGAAGAGAAGAGAAAATAATAGAATTACAAAGTAGAAAGAAAATTGGAAAACTAAAACCTGGTCTAAGACCATTACATTTGAATGCTTATATAGAGGATATAACAGAGTTTACTGTAGGTTTTGCACTGTTGATCTCGTGACTCCTGGGGCAGACAACTCTTGTCTTTCACTGTAGCCTTTTTGACTTTTGGGGCCAAGAATTGTGTAACTTTACTGTTTGCAATAGTAGTCTGTCGGTACTGTTGAGCACTGTATTTGTTTTTTGTGCCGATGGTTTACTGTAGCAAAAAGTCACTATTCACTATTCACTATTCTCATCTTTTTGTGCCTTTTTTGTATCTGTTGACTTGAGCTTGACTGTGTTCCTTTCTCTTAATTTTTTGACAGATCAAAGGGATCTTGGGTATCCTGGTATGGCCTGTATTTGGATTCTGTAGACGATTCATCTTCTTCATTACTGCTTGAATTTCCTTCTATTTGGGCAAGGAGTTTTTCCATTTTTTCTTTGAGCTTTGCTTTGGAGGATGACTTTTTGGAGGCTGATTTCTTGACTGCGGTTTCTGTAAAGGAACTTGATTGTGCTGATTCAATGACTTGTGTGACTGGGCTAGCCTTAAGTGGCTGAGAAACTTCTTTTGGGAATTCCAGTTGGACTTATTGAATGATTCTTTCGATTTTGAAAGGATCCCACCATTTGGTATAATGGACTCTACATACTGTGCCAATATCACCTTTAAGGCTGTAATGCCATTTGAAGATCCGAGGGATTTTGTATTTTTTGGCAAAAATTAGTAGTAGGGGGAATTGATGATCATAAGAAGGGATTTTGAACTTGGTTTCAAAATAGTTGATTTGTTCCCAGAGGATTTCAGGGATCACATCGTCATCCGGGCCATGGTCATTCCACCACTTAACAAACCAAGAAGGGAGTTGACTGTTAAATTTACTATCAAAATTTACGAACCAATAATGACTAAAAGTTTCGGTTTGAAAAAGAAAAATTTTGAACCAGGCATCAATGTAGTCATAGTAGGTGAATGGGAGTGAGTTATCTAACTTTTTTGGTTCAGATGGATGTTTGCCCCACTCTTTGAGGGAGATAACTCTCAAAATGTACAAGGAGCGGTAAATGACTTTGGTTGGATCATTGCGATCAGGGACAGGTTTGATGAAGACAGAATTGGTTTGGTAAAGGATATCTCTGTAATATTGCAAGTTGTGACTAGGGGTGTGTGGTATCCAATGAGAATTTGGGGGGGAAAACTATTTTACTAGGGCAATTGGATCATTTGTGTGAGAAAAATGAAGTTCGATGTAAAAAAGGGTATGGTAAGTTTTTTGAAGATATTCTGATCTTCCTGGAGGGTTGTATCTGGGGAGAGGTGGAGTACTTATGACTGGGGCATGGATGGTGAAAGGATCATGTGGAGTTGTTAGAGCTGAACTAAAGGTAGGACGAGGTTCTAAGGGAGTCCCTAAGCTTGTGAACTTGTTTACTAAAGCGAGGGAAGTAGAGGGTTCAGTTTTTACTAGGGGAGGAGGTCTGACTGGAGGGATCCTTCCTCTGGGACGTGGTTGTGGTTGTCTGTTTGCCATCAGGGTTCTGCAAAAATTCTCTGATAAGAAAATCTGGGATTGAATTGTCACATTCACGAATGTATTCGATATCAAATTGGAAAATGCTTAAAATAGACTGTCATCTGGCAAAAATATGCTTAGCAGCTATATTTTTAACATCTTTTTCTAAAACATATTTGGCACTTTTGCAATCAACTCGAAGTAAAAACTTTTGATTTAAAATATCATCGTGGAATTTACTGATACATAGAACAATTGCAAGAATTTCTTGTTTAATAGTGCTATAATTACTTTGTGTTTTGTTCCATACTCCTGAATGGTAACGAACAAGCTGTTCTGGAGAAGTAGGGGAGATTTTTTGTTTTAAAATGCCTCCATAACCAATGTTAGAGGCATCGGTTTCAATGATTTTGAAAGAGTTGACTGAAGGAATTCCTAAGCAAGGAAGAGTTTTGACATATTTTTTAATGTCCCTAACTATAGTGGTATGAATATCAATCCATGGAGGGGGGTTTGACTATAAACGATCGAAGAGTGGTTTACATTGTTTTCTAAGATCTTTGTAAAATTCAGCAATGTAATTTAAAGAACCAAGGAAACGTTGTAACTGGGTTTTATCAAGAATTTGGTCTGGGAATTTGCCTGCAAATTCTATGGAACGACTGATTGGGTGGAATTGTCCTTGAGATATATCATAACTAAGAAATCTAACTTTGGTTTGAAAAAGTTTTATCTTAAAAGCAGAGATGACTAAACCATTGATTTTAATGGTGTTGAAGAAAGAATTAAGATGTTTCCAATGAGCTTTAATGCTATTGGAAAAGATAAGAACATCATCAATGTAGACTATGGAAAATGACTGAAAGGATTAAAAATATCATTCATAATATTTTGGAATTCTGTAACACCCCGTGTTATTTTCCTTTTTACTGAAATTAATTCTAATTTAATTTCGGTAATGACGTCACTTGTTATTGACGTATTGTTTATTCTTGGTATTTGATACCTGTAAATTTTTCGCGTTTAGTTTTAAAGTCGGCTGGACGACACTACGCGAATTCTTATTCTCGACTACGCGGTATCATTCGACGTTTAATGATTAGTGTCTCGATTGGATGACGACACATTTTAATTGGTCGGTCTTGTTTAAGTGTTCCGATATTTGGGTTCCTACACCGATATATTTTATTGGGCGTCCTGTGGACTTACGGGTTGACTCAATATTATTTCGAGGCTTCCGGTAATTGTTGGGACTTATTATATATATATATATATTTAATTATATATATATATCATTAAAGTGGGGTTCATTTTGCAATTATAAAGAAGTTGGGGGTTAGTTGTGCAATTAGTACATATATATGTATATATGTACACGCTACAACAGACCAACTACTCTCATTCTCTTCTCTACACGCCATCAGACGATCTGCTCCTCTCCTTCTCCACAGGCGAACGACTGAACCACCTTCCTCCACCTCCATGGTCGCCGGTCAGGCGAGAGAGAGGGAGGGAGAGAGAGGCCGGCCGGAGGGAGGCGCGGCCGGTGGTTGCAACTGGTAGCAGGGACGGCTGGAGGCGACGCGACTGGTGGTCGCCGAGGCTGTGGACGGCGGCTGTTCGCGGTGGTCGGCGAGGCTAGCAGGTGGTGGTCCAGTGGTGGCACAGTGGCAGACGCGTACGGTGGTGACGCAGCTGGAAACAGCACCCGCGCGGCAGTCCCGGTTCCGGCTAGGCTTCGGCCATTTTTTCGGCGACCTTCCGGTGATCGGTTTGAGCCGATTTTCGGTGAGTAGTTTCGTACCTACGTAGTATTCGTCATATATTAATTTCGTGAATTTACGATGAACGATTTGCCCGGAAATCGCATTTATAGGTTATAGATTTCGTTTGGGGTATTTTAGATTTAACCCAATTAATTAACCGGTTATTAATGTGCTTCATATATATCGTATAGGTTGTCGAGACGGACATTTCGATATATTCGAAATAGTTTTTGGACGATTTTGGTCGGCGGGCTTCATATTCGGGCGGCGGTACTGTGCTGTTTCGGGCTGTTCGGTAACGTATAATTAGGTGGGAAACTTTATTTCTCACTCCACATTATTGAAGTAGTTTTGGGTGTGCAAACCCTTATTTAATTTATTATAGATATATTAAATCATTAATTTAAATATCTATAATTCGTTTAGAATCGGAATTGGACTTAGGAATTAATTTAAGAAAATTAATTAAATTATTTCCTACGAGATTAAATATATTCCTAATTGAATTGAATAGGAATAGACGACTTAGAAATTCCTTTGAGAATTAAATGAGCTAGAAGATTTGTAAACGTTGGACGTGAGAGACTTAGACGCTATTCTAGGTTCCTTTTTATTACGTGGATTATCTGTTTAAATTATTTTAAAGAAATGATAAGGGAAATTGAAATATTTTCTAAAGAATTAAGAAAATATATTTTTGAAAATATGAGTTATATATGAAATTGTTTTCATATGATTTAAATGCTTTATTGTATTTTAAAGCATGAAAAGAGATTTTGAGATTTATATTACCATGTGGGTATTTTTATAAATATGATGTATTACATATTTATGATTGAGATATGATTTGATTGTACACCATGTCGTGTGAGCACATGGGTGTTGGTGCATGTAGTGCACGGTTTCACCATTGGCAGAGAGAGTTCATTTGGTGTGGTCTACTTCCTTTGTGCGTGGGGCACGAGTAGACGTTTGTGTCGGATCATCACAACAACTGGCCAGGAGGTATCACGCCTACGGAACTAAAAAGCCGGCAAATGTGAGTTAGGAGTCCAGGTAGAGGCTCATGTTCTTGACTCAAGGGTAGTCATGGCGTACGGAGTTGCATGTTGGGCTCTCGTACAACCGTCTTCCCTGTTGAAGTGATAGAGAGAAAAATCACTTGGGAAAGGTCGGTGTGGTAACTCTACACTATGATGAGTGGACAGAGTTTGTATCCGTTACCCTTGGGAAGGGTGTGTTGTGTGTGAGTATCACGGGGAGTGTTGAGTCACATTACACTGCCTATTATTTATGTGATCTCGTTTAACATGTATATGTGCTATATTACATGTGTTGTTGGGGCATGCTATTTATGAATATTGTAAATTAAATTCATATTTTATAAATGCTCAGTTGAAAGTAATTAATGTGGAAGAAAATGATAATATGCCATTATAAATAAGTATAAATGAAACAAATATATTTATACTTGTTGTTGTATACCTTAGTACCCTTGGGGGAGGTTATGCGTGTTGGCATAGTGATTCGTGTGGCTAGCGGAGGCTAGTGGTGGACCGTAGGCTTGACTTGAGTTGAGGCCTTAGAGATTGTGGTTAGTAGCCTTAGAGATTGTGGTTAGCAGCCTTGTGATTGTGGTTAGTAGCCCTGTGATTGTGGTTAGTAGTTTGGTGATCGTGGTTAGTTGTGTGAACTCTTTTGAAGATGTGAGGTTAGGGATGATTTTTGTATCAATTGATAATTGAGGCTTTAGAGAAGGCGAGTGATGAGTTGTGTGAGATTTTGATTGATGAGAAGGGGTTATGATTAGGGATTTATTTAGTACTCGAGGTACCGTAGCTTGACAGTCTCGGTTCTTGTGCTTAGTTCATTCCCCTAAGCATTCCTTGTACGGTGTTTTGTACACTAGTACGTGGTCGTTGACTTGTATGTCATTCCTAGATTCCTTGGTTACGGCGTGGTGCCGAACCTCTTCCTCGTGGTATCATTTGATTTGGTGGAGTTGGAAACGGATGGTGGTCTTCCGTGAGTCCAACGTGTCGTTCTTCCTTTATTGTCCTTTTGGGCATTATAGGAATCCGTGGAGTTGTTCATTCTTATGTGGCTGTCATTTCGAAAACGGTGCTTTCTAAGTTTTGAAAGTAAACTTTTGTATTTAAAAGGAAAAACCCGTTTTCGCCTACCCCCGAATAAACGAACAGTTTTAATACTTATAAAATGATCTTGAGATCTTCTTTGAAATGCTTTTCAACTTTTAAAAGCCTGTGATGGCGACTGACGGAGACCGGGGGCAAGACGGTCATTTTTACTGTGTGATTTCTAAAAAGAAAACTATTTTATCACTTGTCTCGAGATTCTGAGATTTTGAGACTTCTTTCTCAAAATCTCGACTTGTAGTATTTTGAAAGGTGGTTTCTTGTTTCACCTTTTCTTCGGATCGTTCTAAGTCTCGGTTAGGAGGCTTGGTGTTGTTCAGTGCACACTTATAGTGTTGGCTTTCCTTTTCTTTGGGTTGTTGATGTCACCATCTAGGTGATTGGGGTTTTTCACTTGTTAGGGGCATGGATGCCGAATGAAATGGTTTGAGTTTTAAAAACCTTTTTCTTAAAAACTATGGAAATCCTTGGGATTCCTCTTTTATTTACTTTCATACTCGGCCATTCGCTTTTGGTTCCCTTGTCCACTTGTGGTGTTCCTTTCTGGTTCATTCGTGGTGTTCTTTCCTTGTTTGGGTATTCTTTAACCTTGACATCGTTGTCTCGGTTATCTGTTGGTTTAGAATTGGGAACTCTTTTCCTTTGCTTTGTTTTGGTGACCCCTTAGGTGGTCGTTCTTGTGAGTTGAGTTGTGTACTCGTAGTGATTTGATTTCGTGGTTTTCTTATCCTTAGTGAGAGCGTCAGGGATTTATTGACATTGTTGGAGATAGCACTTGAGGTTTTATGTAGTGATATGATTGAGGTGACCTTGTACTTGAGAGGTAGGTTCCCTCTAGAGATGTGATGAGGTTTGTTGTATATACATATATTGTATATATATATATATATTGATGATGATTGTGTTAGTACGCAAGGACGTGGGTGTTTTCCTTCCTGTGTTATCGGGGTGTAGGATTTGAGCCTTCCTTGGTACTATTGGTGGATTCGGTTTCCTTGTGGATATTAGAGGTGAGTGTGTTTCCCTCTGTTGGATTGGTGGTTAGCATGGTGAGCATTGATGATTGTTAGATTTGACCTTAGTGTCGTGTACCTAGTGTACGTTGGTGAGAGTAGTGTAGACTACTGGTGTTGGGTACTTGGAGTACGAGTTTTTGAGACTCATGTTGTGTATTTATATATATATATACGTGTATATATATATATATTCCTTATATACTTATGTATACTCGTTTACGATAGTATATGAGCGTGTGACTTGGGTTTGCGTGGATGGGACTAGTTGGGCTATATTTATATCTTATTAGACGGTTTAGCTTTACCTAAACTATCAGAGGATGTGGTAGTTAGGATATCTTTTCCCACTGAGCTTATTTGCTCACGGAGGGAATTTCATTGGCCCCCCTGGTATTCCACGCCAGGTTGCAGGAAACATACGACTATGAGCAGGATGCAGTGCAACGGCAGCTTTCTTTTGTTTCCTTGTTACAGGTTTTGGAGTTGCGTTGGGTGATGCGGTTACGGTTGCAGCACGACGGGGTTTGGGGACGATAGGTATCCGCTTTCAGTTTCTCTACCCATTGTTATGGGATTGTTATGTATTTTCTTTTGGGAGCCAGTCTGTTGGCATATCCCTATTGATGTATCATTCATTTCCTGTATTTATTCTTTCAGGATGTATTGTATCTATTCTGTATAGTTAGACGCTTTTCTGTATTCTTATTCGAGCATTTGTGGCTCTGTTGATTATAGAGGGTTTGGAGGGGTTTTGGTTTCTTTCCACTACCTCGGCCCTAGTAGGATTGATGAATGTGGGGCTTGGAAGCCATTGTGATTATTGAATTGCTTTGGGCAGGTTATTGTGTTGTGTTTGGTTGTCCGGATGTTCCATTTACAAACGGAACTCTGCCGGATTTTCGTTAGATTCCGCTGCTTAGTTTTATTAGTCATTTGGGTATGGAATATACCATTTCTATCATTAACCCATATGTTTTCATGGTTAATGATGTCTTAGTTGGTCATTCATATTAAGGATCACATCTTGGATTCCTTGGATGTCCCGGTTCGGGAGTCTTAGGGATTTAGGAGCGTGTCTGTTGGTATCTAAGGATACTCTTGTGTTTTTAGTATTCGTGTTGGCATGGAGTATATTCTTGTTGTTATTCCATGTACTTCTTTGTTATTGTTGACTCTAGTAGTCGTTTGGTTTGCGTCACCCCTTAGGGGCATGACAGCATGGTATCTGGGCATTCATTGTAACCCTTTATGGGTGTTGGATGACTGAATGTCTTTTGGTTCTCGTTTCTTTTTACTTCCGCAATCACTCCCTTAGCTCTTAGGCTCGGGTTTCGGAGTCCTTGGAATTTTGGGGCGTGACAAATTCACTTGGGGCATTCTTAAGGCCAAAGGGAATGACATTCCATTCGTGATGGCCAAAAGGTGTAGTGAATGCAGTTTTGTACTTATCTTTTTCTGTAATCTGAATTTGCCAGAAGCCGGACTTAAGGTTAAATTTGGAGAAAATGGTTGCTTGCCCTAATCGATTAATTAAATCTCTCTTGTTAGGGATATGATATCTTATCCATTCAAGGACTTGATTAAGAGGTTTGTAATTAATGACTAGACGTGGTACCCCTCGTTCTATTTCGGAATTTTTCTGGACATAAAAAGCTGAGCAAGACCAAGGTGATTTGCTGTGACGTATGATTTTCTTTTGAAGAAGGTCATGGATTTTTTTTTTACAGAATTCTAAGACTTCAACATTCATCTAAATTGGTCGGGCTTTAGTTGGAATATTTTTATTTGTGAAGGATTTGATGTAAGGAAGACTAACAATATGTTATTTTCTATGCCAAAAAGCATTGGGTAGTTCCGAACATATTTCTTGAATAAGTTTATTTTCATATTGTTTTATCTGATTTTTAAGGGTAGGGTTTCTTAATTGTGTTTCTGTTCGTTTGTGAATTATTTCTTCTTTTAAAGAATTTAAATGTCGTTCTTTATGATGGAGAATGTAAATATTTTTAGAGACTGAAAAATCAATGATGCTTTCGAGTTTTTTACTAGAAGATTTTTGCAAAAAAGGAAAAGTAATATTTTGACAAAATGTGTTGTAGAGAGACCATCATTATTTATGGTAAATTGGTAAAGAAGATATAAAAATGGAAGGTCAAGGATGACTGTATCAGTCATATTTTTTACTAGGACAAATGTAGTTTTGAAACAGACATTATCTTGACAAATATGAGCTTTAGATAATTCATACTTGATTTTCATTGCACTACCATTAGCAGAACTGAGTTTCTCATTTGTTTTTTCATAATATTTGCTAGGAATTAGGCCTTCTTGTATACAGTTAAGATCAGCTCCAGAGTCAACTAGAGCAATGACAGTTTTTTGGTATTCCTTATTAATAACTAATGTGACTTTTATTTTCCATTTTTTAAATGAGGTTCGGTTAATTAGATTCAAACCATTGGTTTCCTCTTCAGTACTTTGAAAAGGATTTGTGTTGTCATCATCTTCATTATTGTCAGAGGAAGAGGAATCAGAAACTGAAAATTGGTGTGAAGTTTTAACTAGATCTTTGAGTTGGGTCTGAAAGAGCGATTTTATATCTTAATTTTCATTTTTTAGGGTTTTGATTTCTTGTTTAACGATGTTGACATCTGCTTGGAGGTCTTGTATAGTGACTTCTTTTTTAGGAGTAAAACGTTCAAGAGTTTTGTGAAGACTAAAATTTGGTTTGTTTATGGTAGGGTGTTGAGTATCTTTGTTTATGGTGAGTAATCTAGTAAGCTTTTGAAGATAAGAATTTTTTAAATCTGGGTCTTCAACTTTACTTATGAGATCTAGCAGAAGATGTTGTTGTTCTTCTGCCTTGGTGAGAACATTAAGGGTTTTATGTTAGTGTCGATTTAGCATATTGACTGTTTTTGTACAACAACTATCTTTGCACCCAAAACTAATATCAGGTGAACTGGGATAAGAGGCAGAAGATTCAGTAGAAGAACTAGATTCAATTTCAGTATCACTGTCACTTATATTTTTTAACTCAAGAATTGTGTAAATTTGTTGTTTAGTTTCATCAGGGATTTCTAACTGATTAATATTATTTTTTACAGGACAATTTCTTGCGTAATGACCTTTCTTAGTACACTTATAACATGTAACTTTAGTTAGATCAATTTTATTATTCTTCTCAAAAGGTTTTGTTTTCCTCGTATATTTTTCGTTATTTTTAAACTTTTGTTTATCATAGAATTCATTATGTTGAAATTTTTTATTATATCTTTTATAAGGACGAGTATATCGTTTTGGGAAGGATTTTGTTTGTTTTGATTTCTTTGTTTGCCGAGATGGTGCAATTGGGGGTAATCTATATTGTTGGTAGAATGTGTCCATTTCATATTTAGCCTTCTTTTTATCTTGACTAAGCTGATTATTAATTTTCATATCTATACACATTTTGAGTCCTACTTTCTGGATTAGGCTAATAATATTACCATAGGTTAGACTGTCGTATTCAATAACACCAGTTGTGTTACTAAGTTCTATGCGTATTTTATGAGAGAAAAGGCTGGGCAATCCATTAATAAATTTTTCTTTCCAAAATGGTTTATTACTATCTTCTCGTAACATAACTCGTGACAAGAAAGTATCTTTGTACCATCTAAAATCACTTAATGTAGGACATCTAAGGTTACTAAGTTGATCATGAATTCTAGAAGTAATGTCACTTGGTCTGCCAATGAAATGATCTATAATTGTGTAAATTAATGTATTGACTCCATCAGGGAGGCCGAGGCCAATTTCTTCATTAAAAATAGGGGTTCCATCTTCTGTTTTTTGGACTGCATGTGTTATATTATCTCTAGCTTCTTGGGTAAGATGTTTATCCCACCAATTTCTTAACATGCCTGAAAATCTAGAGGCTAGTAATTCTACAATATCAGGTTGAAGCATATTGTGATGTGTAAGGTAACTATTGGCTGTCATAGAAATGTGGTTTAATTTGTTTAAAATTTCTTGTTCAGAGAGTCCATCAATATTCCATTCATAAATTTTTTTAGATGACACAGAAAATTGGTTTTGGAAGATTCTTTCTTCATATTGAATATCGACAGGAGTGGGTTGGGTATACCAATTTTTTGTAATACTGGTAGGGTTAATTGGTCGATGTGTGATCCTATTGATTTCAAAGGCATTTTCTAACTTGCGTATATCCTTATCTGTGTCTTCTTCAGATGAGGTTTCAGAGTTATCAGTATCGTTATGAGAATCAAAATTGAGAACTGTGAGGGATTTTTCGTCCTTGATTAGTTATGATTCTAAGGCTTTTAACAATTTATCAATTTGGGCAGAGGAGTCACTTGTGCTTGGTTTGTTAGGTAGTCCTTGACGTTTTGTAGGAAGCTTGATTGGAGGGGAATCATTAGTTTTAGTCACAGGGGTAGAAGCGTCAAGTTTGGATTCTATTTTGTCCAATTGAGAACCTAGCGTACTTAAATATTGATTGGTGAAATTGTTTTGTTCAATAATTTTTTTAGTATTAGGATCGATTGCGGAGGTAACAACCTTAAAAGGGGAGGCTGGAATTTTGGTTCCCAGGTGGTTAACAATTAGGTTTTCTAAAGGAGGGTGACTAGAAGAAACAATTGTTTTATCATGTTTTGTCCATTTATGTTTTGTAAGAACATTAATTTTTTTGTAGTAATTTTCAAGATAATCAAAGAAACTAATTTCTAACTGGTTTGTAATCATGAATTTTTGCCACTTTTTTGTAATTTTTTATCTCTCCTCATGCGTGTAACTTGTTTTATATATTTGTCTTCTTGCTTTATTTTCTTTGGACTTGGCTTCAACTTCTAACTTTAGAAGGTCATAGGAAAATGATTTACTTAAAACACATAGTTGTGGATTAACAGTTTCGGTCTCAAAGTCAATTTGTGAAGGAGAGTGGTTAGAGATTGAATCTTCAGTTTCTATGTTTGGGACATAATATGGAGTAGATACTTGTTCATCCTTTTGAATTCCTTTTAATCTATGATCACGTCTGGATCGGTGGACTAAAGATTCTACAAATTCTGTTTCATGGTTATTAGTATTTTCTCTAATTGGTAAGGGGGTGAACATTTTAGAGCTTGAACTAACGGAAGAGCAACTGTGTCTAGATCTATCAAATGTTAACTTAACAGTTCCATCTAGGAATTGTTGCACATGTTCAAGATTTCGGACATCATTTTCGATTTTGGTTGGGTGATTTTCATTTTCAAGTACCATTCATTTGGGAGGGAAACATCTTTCCAGGCAATCGTTTTTGGTATTTGAATATTTGCATTAGAAGTACTGCTTTGAATTAATAAAGTTTGATCTTTAGGACTTTTGACTAGAGCATGAACATTTAAATTGGTTTTCATAGTCTTGTAGTAAATTCTATAAATTAAGCTTAGAGGCTGGGCACCTGCAAACATGGCATATCCTGAAGTTTTGATATTTAATGTTAAAGCTTTTAGTATGTGAGGGTCACTTAGGATTAACTTAAAATTAGGAAAGCAATCAAAGTAGACCGGACCATTACATAGGCTGCTTTCAATGACACTAATTAAGCTTTGATTATAGTCGAGGAACCTAGCATCTCTTAGACAGAGAAGAATCGATGCATTTTGTCCTAAAATAGTTAATGGATCAACTGCAACTTGTACAAGACCAATATGGATAAAATTGTATCCTCTTTCGCGATGTTGTTTTATAGTTTTTGGAGAAAATAATTGGCATTTTTCGTGTTCTTTATTTATAGCATATACTTGTTCAATAGTTTTTACTCTGTATTCTGTAAAAAAGGTTGACTTAATGAAACTGGTTTTGTAAATTTCATTTGTGGGTACCCTTGGGATATTCCAATCATTGTGACATTCAAGATTAGTGTAGGTGTGTTCTTCTTCATTAATTATGTCATTACTATCTGGAATGGAAGGTAGGTTTGTTCAACTATGTCGAGAGGAGGAAGATCTAAATAAACGACTCATGATTAATCAATAATCTTATTATCTGAACATTATAATTGTGCTTTATCCTATTTTCAATATTTGTTGCATTTCATAACACATACCTTATTCCAACGACATCACCACTCATGCCCTAAAACGCCTAAAAGCTCACCAAGGGACTTAATGTTTGGTTTTACGGTTTATGGGGAGGTGGCACCAACAAAAAGAGAAAGAGAAGATGAAGAACAATATAAAGGAACAGATAAAAGGCTATAGATTAACAGATCTGAGTAATTTACTAGATAATCAACGAGACTTTATGGCTCTGATACCATATATTTCAAATTTTATATATTTTTTGAAATTTATATATGTTTTTTGAAATTATATAATGTTTTTAATTTTGTTTTTGAAAATATATATATTTTGAAATTTGTTTTTTGAAATATATATATATTCGAATTTATATATTTTTCAAATTTTATATATATATTTTCGAATTATATATATTTCAAATTTTATACATTATTTTGAATTTTTTTTTATATTTTTAAATTTATATTTTTTTTTCAAAATTATATAATGTTTTGAATTTTGTTTTTGAAAATATATATATTTTGAATTTTATATATATTTTTTGAAATATATATATTCGAATTTAAATATTTTTCAATTTATATATATATTTTCGAATTTTATATTTTTTTTTGATTTTATATATATATATTGAAATTTATATATATTTTTTGAAATTTATATATTTTATTCTAATTTTATATATATATTTCAAAATTTAAATATTTGTTTTCGAATTTTATACTTATTTGAATTTTATATATTTTTTCGAATTTATATATATGTTTTTCAAAATTTTATATATTTGGGGTTGGGGCATAAAGGTCATTTCACATTATCCTTAATATTTTCGAATTTTATGAAGGGTATTTTGGTCATTTGGGGTGTCATGGCAAGCAAAACCAAACCTCAGGGAGTGTTAGTGCAAATTACCCTTCTATATATATATATATAATTCATGGTAGGCCCCGCTGACCACTATTCTTTACTTTCTCTTTCTATATATATATGTAATTCATGGTGGGCCTCGCTGGCCACTACTCTTTACAAAACCACACAAGACCAAACAAAACCAGTCCAGACCAATGAAGACCAATATAGCCAGACAAAACCAGACAAAACCAGACCAGACCACTTTTCAAACGGGCCCTTAATAAACAGATGCACTCATTTTGTATCCGAATCGTAACCAAAACATTTAATATTGCATTAATTTTGTTCTCTTTTCTTTCATTAATTTACATTTAACTTTAAAATAAGCAATTTATGACAAACAATGGAGAGACAACAGTGATACAATATTGCCATCCTTACTATTAGTACCTAAGTAAAAGTTGAAGGACCTAAACTTGAATACAAAACTTGAATCCTGAAAATAGCTACTAATAGCTAAAAGCAAGGCCTTTCCTCACAAAGGCATGTCATGTATGTCTTGAACCATAGACTTCATGTGGCCAAGCAGAGACTCATCAGAACTACTAGAAGGCAAATATGAAGGGGGTCAAGGACACTCGTCTCCGGTGTGCCACCACTTTTCACTATAAAAGTAATGTCCATACCCCAATTCATATGCCGGTCGAAATGAAAATGCATAAACCATACACCTGCGGGAAAAAAAAATTCATTCAACTATTGTTGTGTTTGGTACGTTGGAATGAAATGTTCATTCTAACCATTATCTTGTTTGGTAGGTATTATAAAGTTGGAATGATCATTCTCTTGGAATGAAAAACCATTCTGGAGAATGAAAATTCATTCCACTACTAAACCTATGGAATGGGCATTCCATTATTTAAGGAATGATTTTAAAATATCAAATTACTAAATAACCCTTGCACAGTTTAAATAAACAAACCACCATCTCCTCCACCACCTTCCTCCTCCTCCCCCACCACCTTCTATCACCACCACCACCACCTTCATTGCTTTCTACCACCATCTTCCACCACCACCTTCTCCATTTACCTTCACCATCATTTCCACTTCCAATGACTTCTACCAACACACCACCATCAACGGACCATCACCATTGTCTTCCACCATCATCACCACCACCCCCTCCTCCACCATCACCACCTTCCACCACCACATCACCACTTTCCACTATTATCGCTACTGTCACCATCATCACTTTTTACTACCACCACATTCGTTATCCGCCACCGCTATTCTCATTATTTTTTATTTTTTTTAATAAAAATAATTAAAAAATAATATCATATAATTAAAATAATATATTTGTTACTAAAAGGAGTAATTTTGGAAATTTTTTATTTTAAGTTCATTCCAGTACTAATATGGTTCCTTTTGCAACTAAACAATAGAATGAGAATGGTCATTCCATTCCATCCTCATTCTCATTTCATTCATACCTTCATTCCATTCCATTCTTGCGTACCAAATGTAGCCTAAGTATAGAAGATAAGAAATTTGGTCAGTAATCGAGAAAGAACTATTAAATCGTTCAAAATTGGTGCTAGTTGAGGTCTCTCTGGTTCTACTAGGCATAAATTGTTCCAAATTAGTACTAATTGAGGTTTCTCTTGCTTCGACACGATTGATTCCATGCAATAGGTCTTGTTTCTTTTACACAAAAGAAAAAGAGAAGCAAAAACCATTTTTGAGAAGCGGGTACCCCTAACTAGAAGTTCTTCTAAAAATTATCAAACATCATTCAAAATTGTTTTTCACTCCAAAAGTAAAAAAAAGCTTTTCAAAAGTCAATCCAAAGAGGGCTTAAAAAGGGTCAGCCCAGTGCACCCGAGCCTCTTGTTATTGCAAAATCTAGAATGATTCAGAAGTTGTTTCAAGTCTCTGATCTTGTAAGTGCTATTTTTTGTTCAAACACTCCAATCTCTTTATTGAGGCCTCGATGGCCATATTTATACAAAAATAAATGGGATTTTTTAACCCATCTTAATTATGATCAGATCCCTTAATTATAGGAATCTGATTTACATTCTATGTTCGTCTCAATTATCCCTAATTAAATGGGATTTAACTTGGTCTTCAAGGAACTCCAGAATCTTCCTTTTGGTGGGCCAAAGCCTTTGAGGATTGGTCTTGTACATTTTTGTTGGGCCTGTCTTTTAATGGGCCTGAATTTATTGGCCTTTACAGATGTCCAAATCATAATGAAACAACGTTACCGTGACATTAACCCTCAAGATTATACGCAACTACAATTATAGCATTCAAGTATATGCAAATTTGAAATGGGTAAAATAAATATTTGGAGTGGAAGCACATACCCACACAACAATAAATAAGACAATTTGTGACGGGGAAAGACGCCACTAACATTTAATATTTTGTCACTAAATATTTTCAGTAACAAAAATATACCGTCACGACGTTGTTATAGTAAAGTGCTTTCCGGATTGTCTAGTATGATAAATCATTGCATTCGTTAATAATACTTACTAATCGTGATGAAATAATTAATGTAACGAAAAAAAATATTAAACATCTTTTTATTCCGTCACAATTTAAGTAGTTATTTGTGACTTCATAAATACTTTTATTTGTGACAACAATTTTTTGTCATTGATAGTCTACTATTTGTGACAGTATTTTGTTATCACAAGAAAGATATTCATTTGTGATTGAAAATTTATGTTACGATTAATACAATTGTAGGGGTTCTGATTTAATTGGCTTTAGAGATAGTTTCCACACAAGATGAACACAAAAATAATGATGCTAATTATAAGAACATTTATAGTATTATTTGTGTTTGACATGTTCTAGACAATAACCATGTTGAGTGAATTATCATGTTGAGAGTTTTGTGTACTTGTAATCGAGTTGTTAGTATGTTCGTTTCTATCTTGAGAAAGAAGTCAAGGAGTGTGTCAAAGCAAAGAAAGCTATCGAAGGGCAAAATCGTCAATTTTCAGACATCATCATTTCACCAGAGGGCAAAAATGTCATTTCCAGAAATCATGACTTCAACCAAAAGCATCGTGAGTTCGAGATGACCAGTTTAACTCAAATATAAAAAAACTGCAAAAGATGCAACATACCTACGTTGTAGAGGCTGAAACAGGACAAATTGGCTCTGACCTACGTTGTGGTTTTAGAGCTGGGAGGGGACCCTACGCCCAAGCATAGGTCCAAATAAGGTGATTCTTGAGCATATCATCAAGAGCTTGAAGTCATATTTCCAACGATACATTACACATCTCAATCCAATGTGTGTAGCTTCAAATATGATCAAAAGAGTGAGAGGTGTCCTGCAGAAAAAACTGGAAATTTCAGAATCGGACAGAAATTTTATTTTGACTCAAATTGATTCGTGTTGATCCGGATGACCTTGAGTTCAATCCAAACACCTATAAGAACGTGTATATCACATATAATACATCATATTAAAGGGTTTGGCTCAATTGGGTGTGAAATTACACAAAAGGGTAAGGTTAGGGTTTCTCCTTAGTATGGTCTATATATACCAAGTTCTACAAGAGATGAGGCATCTTCTTTGAGAGATCTCTACAATATTTTATCATTCATATTATTCTACAGAGATATTGATATATAGAGAGAAAATATCATTGAGTGATTCTTCTAGTTCTCTCTTGTTTTGAAGTTGATTCTATCGTGCTTCTACATCGACGATCTTATGCACGATTGAATCATATAGTTTCTGGAAAATCTACACATCGCTGATTGCAACGAGGTTGCTTTGATCCGTTGAAGAACGGAGCCGTCTGAGTACGGAGATCGGAGTAAGAAGCTTCGTAGTTATTTGATCTGTTGAGAAATAGAGACGTCAGTGTACGGAGCGGAGCGAGAGCTTCGTGTAGCGCGAGTGAGTCTAGACTTTTAGACATCAAGTGAAGAACAACATATTATATTGGTTGTAAGTACTATTTTCATAGAGTCTGTACAAATTCTCTAATTCATACTGCATCGATACCCGAGCGTATCGGTGGTTTTTACTTTGAGTTTTTCCAAGGTTTTTCACATAAAAATATCGTGTGTCTATCTTGGTTTATTTTCTACACTATATTAATGTTTGCTTGATATTGCTTGAATGATGTGATTTGAGAATTAGGGTTTTGAAATTGGATTAAAATTGACTTTTCCACAATTAAATATTATTTTGTCAATAAATCTACAAAAAGCCTATTCACCCCCCCCCCCCCCCCCCCCCCCCCTCTAGGCTATTTTGAACATCATCTAGGTAATTTCACTAATGACTTTATTGTTTTTGATGATTTACAAAAGTGTAGAAAGAACAACAAGAAAGAAAGAATAGAAGTAGTGTAAACAGCTTGAGAACACTCTATCTCTCTCTAGAAATTTCTCTATTTAAGTCTCCAAAAAAATGTCCCCCTCAATGAAACCCTGAGCCCCTATTTATATACTATGGTTGAGCATAAGTTAGTGCCATGCCAGCACCCATTCGCGTTTGTAGACCAATTCCGCGTATATATATAAATTCGTGAGCAGGTATATCTCGCGAATAAGTACTATTCGCGAGCCTCCTATACCTTTCGCAAACCGTGTCTCGCAACCCCCTTGTGATTTCCCTTATTTGATGTCATAGCTTCCTTTTACCTAGGTCATGACCTTTCACGCGTGTTTCCCTTTTCATGACCCTGAGTACCGTTAGCATGCTCAAAGTACTTCACTTGAGTAACGTCAAGCAAGGTTACGACCCTACACTTGAGCTTATCAAGTTTTTCCTTTGAGCTCTAACATGGGGTTTTGGGTTTTAATCTTAGCTATGCCTTTGATCAGACCCCCCAAAATCACTTCTTTGTAGTGCACCCTTTTCGCGTATCCCTTCAAAATACCCTAGGCCTATTCCCAGCCTTGTGGCATTTTGTATTTATTTCCTCGCAGCCTTATCCAGGTATTTATTCTTATATCACGAGATGTCCCTCACGAGATGCCCTTTACATTTTGTCCCATTGTATTTTAGTACTTAGCTAAGTATTTTACTTGCAATTACCACTTCACATCCCGTAGTCCATATTTCAAAATTCCTTCGCGAACAAAATCCGTGAACTTCCTTAATGCGGTTGGCTAAGCGATTTTTCGCCTCCCACGGGCATTAATGGCGTCTTTTGGGTTTCCACACCTTCCTTATATAAGATCATTTTTACTTTATTTTTCCATTTCATATTTTCCTTCTCCTTTTCTCTTCTTTCTTTATTCCAATATTATATATTTCCCTTCTTTGCACCATCCTTAAAGCTCATAATCCATCTTCAACATGCCCAAAGCCTCTAGTTCCTCTCCTAAGCTTCTGACTCCTCTTTCTGGAGCAATACCACTTGTCCCTCAACATGACCATGATGGTTTCTGGTCCGAAATGGAATTAATTCCTCGAGATGATGAAGTCACTAATAACCCTATGACCATGAATACTGAGGGTAAGGATCACCTTATAACTATTCCTCTATCTTTTATTCCACGTCTTCTCATAGAGAGGGGTGACATTCCCTTTTATTTTATAGAGTATGAAGGTCATGTCGCTTCAATTAATGATTGGAAGGTGTGGTCCTCTCATATTTCTTAGCCAAGATAGTCATCGCGAGACTCTAAGGAAAACCAGTATTCTGGAAACTATCGAACTATTCTCAGACTTTTACATGCACCGCAATGTAGATGCTTTTATAATTCTTATTTTGCGATAGAGCCCCTATTCTCATACATTTGTGGCCTCTTAGGGTGAATTCACTCCCACCTTAAAAGATGTTGTTATTCTATTCCGACTGCCTATCCTTGATTCTCGTGAGATCGATGCCCCTTCTTTCTGTGATGAAGACCAACAGATTCACGTACACCTTCGCGACTATGCTACTTATATTACTAAATATGGTAGCTAGTTTAATAAAGATGACACCCGTCTTTCGGAGCAACCAATCGTGAAAAAACCAAAACTTTTATATACTGCTTGGTGCCACCATTTCTTTGTTGAATATAAGCCATATAAGAGTCTGCTTCATGGTCAAGATCACAAATTTATGGCCGGCCCAAAATTTAATGGTGATTTTGAGCTCGCGAGCTTTTTGGCCTATTGGGTAGATCACTACATATTCCAGGGCAGGCCAAAAGATGTCCCAACAAGCATGTTTTCCTGGATGCATCCATAGTCTCACGAGGCGTTCAGATAGCACTTGCTCCTCTTTTCTTGGGCACCCTCTATTCTCAACCGGACACCTTAGTCACTGATTTTTCTAAATCCATGGGAAGGTATGATATCAGTACTCACATCCAATGTACCTTCCTTATGCTATTTATTTTGGAAATATTTACCCAGTTTGCTCCTGCTCCCTTAGATTTAACTCCCCTTCCTTCTTTGCCTTCTTCACCGTCTACTGAGACTCCTATAAAATCGCGAGCCTCAAGATGGTTTGGTCTCCTTTCCTCTAAACGTTTTGATGATTTTTTAGATTCCTTTTATGAATTTACTTGGCATCCATATACTCTCCCTTTGGTTGGTGTTCATTCTCCATCATTCTATCTAGAGACTGAAATAACAAATTATGAGCCTTCTTCGGACGATTATTTGTCATTTACTGCTGCTATTTATCCCTACCATTTAGCTATTTTTCATGAGACTTTCATGAGGGTTACTTTATATAATCCTACGCGAGTTGCCAGATAGTTTGGTTTTGACCAAGTCGTTCCCTCTTTTGTCCCCTTGGACTCAGAAATTACCTACGATCAAGCCCTTAAAAGATATCGCAAATCATGAGAGATCGAGTTTCGTATATTCTCTGCCATTCTTCACATTCTTCCCAGATCTCGCGAGGGAGGAAGGACTCCACACTATTTTCCATTTTGGGATGAAGTACTTTCTTCCTTCTAGAGTTTTGTAGATAACTCCCCTGTTGTGACTGATCCAATAGATATATTTACCGGAGATAATTCTTTGAAGCTCCTCAAAGTTCATGGCTCTAGGTGGAATAAGTGCAAGAGAGCACTTCAATCCCAGGACTATTTTGTTCAGGAATCACGCGGTCAAACTCAGGAGCCTGAAAAATCCCATGCCCAGCCTCAAAAGAAATCTTCCAAGATAGTTATCGCTCGTGAAAAAGCCCCTTCTCGCAAGAAAAAGCATTCCATTCGTGTAGAAGTGCCTTATGTGCTATCTCCGGTTCACGAAGAACCTATCGCGAAAATACTAGTAGACTTCTCTGTTCATCTCTCTTTTTTTCTCTCTTTTCCCCCCCTTTTTAAAACATTTATGTATTAACTTTTATATGCATTTCTCCTCATTTCCAGCATTCTGCAAATCCTCCTCGTGCTGAGAGAACTATCACTTCTTCTGTTCAAGCTAATGACGATGAAGATATTGATGAGGTACCTTTGATTCGCCGAAAAAGACTTTTGGTGGCTCAAGATGAGATTCTTTTATCTCAGAGACTAAAATTTAAGTCTGTTGCCCATTCTCAGTTAGCGCATCTCACGAGTCAACCAACTTCAAGCTCAGATAATGCTCCGTGAAAAAAAAGATTGGTGTGTGTTGCTGATAAGACTTTAAAACCCCCATCCTCAAGCACGACATCACTTGTAGCCAATCCCCTTTTGGATATTGTTGCTCGCGTAGTGGAGGATCTTCGCTCCAATTTTTCAGCTACTTCCTACTATATATATTGCTATTATTACTTTTCCAAAATCACTTCGCATCAAATAATCTTCATCCATATTCTCCTTTCAGGTCATGTTTCTTCAGAGCAAAATACTGAGAAAGAGACCTCGCAAAATAATGATGTTGTGCCAAGTAGTGCCCCTACTGCTGAAGAAGTTTCTCCGTGAGAAAGGGAGATTAATACTTAAGAGTGCTGAAGCATCATAAAATTATGTTGTGGATGAAGTTCCTTACCATTTTCCTAGAGCAGACTCCCTCAGGTACCAACAAAATTCTTTTACATACTTGTCTTGGCTTACTATTATTTTACTAACTTGTATATTATTTTATTTTATTTATTATTTTCTTTAGCATGGAGAAATTATGGAGCCATTTCTGGGAGTTCTGAGGGCTCAGAAGCACCTGTATCAGATCACCATAATGCCGAGCTTCCAAATCAGATTCCTGCCATTCGAGAGGAAACCTCCACGAGCCCCTCCTTTTCGCAAGCTCCTACCATTTGTGAGGAAACCTCCGCGAGCTACAACCCCTATCCCTGCTGCAAATTCAGTTCTTAATATAGTCAGCAAAGAAATATGACCCCTCATTGCTTTAAACTTGTCTCGTGATGAGGACGACACTGAGACCCAAACTTTAGTTGATAATACCATTCTTCATGATACTGCCACCCTTACTTCAGGTCTTCCTCTTGATGAGCGTGATGATGAAATCGACGCTGACAATGATACATGTCGATTACAACCATTAAGGGGTGATATTACGATGGAGATGGCTGCTGCATTGGAGGACGGGCCTCGTATCCAGTAATAAATCTTTGGGGCCACTATTCCAGATATTGAACAAGCCGTAGAACATCTGCAGATGATACTTCTAGAGGTCATCATTGTTCTTTCATTATTCCCTCCTTATCAACTTCGATTATATTTCCTTATTTTTTCACTTTTTTTTTCTTTATTTTTTTTTTAGGTACAGGCACAGAGAACCAGGATATGTTGGCAGAGCTTTTAGTTTCACCTCAAATAGCTTTCCAAGAGCACAAAATTTTGAGAGCCCATATCTTTTTTCATGATTAAGATCTACCTCAGAATCAAAGGTTGCCATAAGGCTCTGATCCTCCTCCGCAAGCTGCAGCTTCTCCACGAGCTCCAGCATCTCTACGAGCTCTATCCTCCTTTCCGGTTTTAGGCACTTCCCAGTTTTCTCGCGAACTTCCCTGGGCATAAGTGAATTATTCCAATACTGTTACAGAGGCACCTGTGCCATGGAAAAGATGGTTATGCTACCCCCGTTTCATTCCTATTTTGGATCAGGTTGCCTTGAATCACCCTAAGACCTTTGCCAACATGAAACTTTATGATCCTTTTCTTCAACCTTTCCATCTTCAACTCATTGCAGAGGTCTTTATTACACTTACTTCAGTGCCTGTGAAGGATCTTACACCTGAGACCTTACCTCGCTGCTACGCTCGTTTGGAAGACTGGAAGCTTATTGGTATGGATGTAGTTTGGTGGGAGTCACGCTTAGATGTTGTTCGCATATTGCAAGATCATCATGCCGATGAGCTTAGAGCCCGTGCCACTTTTCAAAAAAGGCAAGCCAGGATTGAAGAAGCTTGCGCTAAGGTTGAAGAGGCACAAAGATTTCTGTCATCACTAGAGCAGGAGAGTATGGGGTTGCAGGACTCAGAGGAGCATTCTACATGAGCCTGCGAGTACCTAAAGGAGCATGAGGGCTTTAGTATTTCAGACCCTGTTACCAAGAATCTGCTCTAGTTTCCCATTTAGCTTTGATTCATGATTTTCTAGTTGATGTTCCTTGTATACACACTCATTTTTTTTACATAGGTATTCTATTTTTGTATTTGCAATGTCAGGCTATTGATTGTGATACAACTTTTTTTTTTCATCAATGGGAAATTCTTACTTATTGCTTACTACTATGAGCTTTATGCTTGGTACATCTTTATCGACTTTACATTAAGAGGTCCAGTTCTTTCGCAAGTGACTTCCTACTCTATTTTGTAATACCCACTGCTGCTTTCACTTACAATTACATAAGGACCTTCCCACTTGGCTTCAAATTTTCTCACCCTTTGTCCCCTCATAATTGCTAAAACTGTTTTTAGCACTCTGTCCCCTTCTTTGAACCATCGATATTGTACTTTCTTATTGTAGCTTTTTGCCTGTCGCTTATTGTACTCTTTCTGATTTGTAAAGGCCTCTGCTCTTGTTTCCTCCAGTACTTCAATTCCTAGTAGTCTTTCTTCTAAACTATTTTTTTATGCTAGTACCTTGGCTGTAACTTCCAATTTTGCAGGTAATATAGCCTCTGCTCCATAAACCAACGCATATGGAGTCATGTTTGATTCGAATCAACGCTTTATTAGAAGCTTCAGCTTGCCCATTTCCTTTTGGATAGTAAGGTATGGATTTATGGTGAATTACTGAGTATCTCCCGAGTAAATTCGTGACTTTACTGTTGACAAAAGGAGTCCTGTTATCTGATAATATGACTTTCGAGATTCCAAATCGACAGATAATGTTTTCTTTTATAAATTGAACCACATTGTCAGTCGTTGTCCATCGCAATGGTATGACTTCTACCCATTTTGTGAATAACTCTGTTGCCACCAATACCCACACATGCCCCTAACCTTGCGGTGTAATTGGCCCAATTATATCCAGCACCCAGGTATGAAAAGGCTAGTGAATAGCCAAATTGTGTAATTCTGCTCCTGGAGCATGAATGAGATCCCTATGTATTTGACATACATGACACTTTCTAACGAAATCAATAGATTCCCTCTCCATAGTCGGGCAATAATACCCTGATAAAAGTAGTTGTTGAAGCACTTTTCTCTGGCCCTAATAACCAAACTCATGGGCCTATTTTAACACTTCTCCTGCTTCTTCCTCATTTATGCATCTCAGTAATTTACCTTTAAAACTTTTACAGAATAGTTTTCCCTCTTATAGTACAAATCGCGAGACCAACTTTCTAAACCGCAACTGATCTTTCTCAAGTAGTAACCCTTCTTTCAAATAGTGCACATACTTGTCTCGCCAGTCTATCATATCTGCAAAGTTCCCTCTGTTCACAGAGGGATAAGCATTACAATTTGAGAAACTGCTTTGCACTTTGATTGCGTCATCTTTCATACTTGGCTAGAAGAATCCTTCCTGTTGTAAAATTTGATAGAGACTAACATCTGTTTGCCCACATGTTTTCTCGTGACTTTTCTGTAGTAATCCTCCCGTCTCGCTCATTGACATACATTTAACCAAAATCCATTATGTTGCTCTGTGATACAACACTCCCTTTATGATTTGATAACCTCGTCTCAAGGTGTTATTATTATTTCTTAGCAGAGCTTGCACTATTTATTCTCTCCAATTTTGTTTTGCATACACCTGTGGCTCCTTCTTGCGATTAACCACAGAGTTGGCCCTTCGCACTATCTGCACAGTAGATTCCATTCCTTGAAACTGTAGTCGTGAGCCCAGTGTTACCAATGCATTAGACCGTCGATTACTTTCCCACGGTTCATGCTAAAAATTTACAAACTCAAAATCTTCTATCATCTAATGAATGAAAGTCCTATAAGGCACAAGATGAGGTTCTTTAATAGCATACTAGCCTCTAACTTATTTGATGACAAGATTGGAATCCCCTTTTACATGAAGCATTCTCACTTTTAACTGTTGGGTCATCATCAATCCCAGAGCCAACCCTTTATACTCGGCTATATTGTTGGTGTAAGAAAATTCAAGCTTATAGGCCATGACCAACTCCTCTTTCATCTCTTCATTCCTCAATACGAACCCAGGCCCACCTCCTTTTTCTGTGGATGAACCATCAAATTCCAAAGTAAACTCTATGCTCTGTGCCATACTTGTTACCCCCACCTCCTCCACTTTAGGCTTAGATCCTCCGGAAATAAAGCCAACAAATCTGAAAATGCCTAACATTTTACTGTATTTGGTCTAGAACACGTGATCTCATATTCAGATAATGCCAAAAACCAACGGGCTATTCTCTCAATGAGTATAGGTTTTGTGAGTAAATACCAAATAGGGTCACTTTTGGTTACTAACTCCAATGGATGTGCTAGTAAATAATGCCTGAACTTCTGAGTCGCGAATACCAAAGCTAGACAATGATTTTCCAAAGATGTGTATCGTGACTCTTGTCCCCTAAGTACACGACTGATATAGTAAATAGGCCTCTCATCCCCTTCATGCTCCTGAGTCAACAGCGCCCCTATGGATTTATTGGTGGAAGTGAGATATATTATCAATGGTTTCCCCGATTTTGGCACCACCATTATTTTTAGTGATGC
The DNA here is from genome assembly GCA_963922005.1 of Cornus suecica. Taxonomy (NCBI): domain Eukaryota; kingdom Viridiplantae; phylum Streptophyta; class Magnoliopsida; order Cornales; family Cornaceae; genus Cornus; species Cornus suecica. The sequence continues at coordinate 20,174,507 of OY998246.1, forward strand.
TAAAATCTTCTTGATTTTCTCAAATGCTTCTTGTTGTTCTTTCCCCAGCTATATGCAGACTTTTATTTTAACAAAGGCATGAGTGTGTGAGTTACTTCTGCCAATGTTGGGATAAACCTCCTGAGATAAGAGATTTTCCCCATAAAAGTTTTCAGCGGTTTGCGCATTGTGGGCAGAGCCATTTCCAATACTGCTTTAGCTTATGTCGGGCCCATATCAATCCCTTATCGATGTACAACATACCCCAAAAACTTTTCTTCTGGTACTCCAAAAGCGCACTTCAAAGGATTCATTTTCAGATTATACTCGCGACACCGTTCCAGTATTTTTCTCAAGTCACTCACATGATCCTGTACAACTTTGAACTTAACCACCAAATCATCCACATAGTCTTCCACAGTTTTATGCATTAGATCATGAAATATAGTAGTCATAGCGCGCTAATACGTAGCCCCAGCATTTTTAAGTTCAAATGGCATGACCGTATAATGGAAATTCCCCATTGGGGTACGGAAAATTGTTTTCTCAGCATCTTCTGGTGCCATCTTGATTTGGTTATACGCCTGAACCCATTCATTAACGAAAATATCTCATGTCTAGTGGTCACATGCACCATAGTGTCAATATTGGGCAGATGAAAGTCATCTTTTGGGCAAGCCTTATTGAGGTCGCGATAGTCCACATAGACTCGAATTTGCCCACTCTTTTTCTTTACATGTACAATATTCGCGAGCCAAGTTGGATGCTGGGTGGGTTTGATGAATCCCGCTTTCAACAACTTTTCTACCTCTATTTTAATCTATATTTCCAAGTCTGGATGAAATACTCGTTGTTTTTATTTTTTTGGCTCTGATGCAGGATGCATTTTAAGATAGTGGCTTACTAATCCAGCATTGAGTCTTAGCATTTGACTATAGTCCCAAGCAAATACATCACAAAACTCTTTAAGCATTTCCACTAAAGATTTCTTGGTTTCGTTTGGCAAAGTACTGCTTATGAAGGTAGGTCACGGTGTTGTTCCGTCGCCTATATCCACTTCACACAAGCCATGTTCTGGTAGCGGATCTGTCTTGGACATCTCAGGATCAGTGCCAAACTCTAGCTGCGAATCTGTCTTGAGTACCCCGGGGTCAGTGCTAGCTACACAGGCCTTTAACCCCCAACCCCGTCATAACTTGTATACCACACGCCTATCGGGCATTTTAACTCGTGACCAACTCACTTCTTTGGGCTTTTGTTTAGTCAAAATTTTACCTTTTAATTCCTCCCATTTTGGTAATGGTATGGCATAGACACTGGGTCCATCCTCCTCACCATACTCTGAGAAATAGACTGCGTCTACAAAATGGGCCTCAAACATGTAAAAAGAACTTTTAGATGCTTATAACGTCATTATTCCTTCTCCCCAAATAGTCTTTATTACTTGATGATAGGACGATTGTACCACACCATAAACATGTAACCATGGTCTTCCCGGTAATAACTAATACAAGAGTTCCCCTTTAATGACATGGAACTTGGTGGGGCCCCAGATTTTCCAAACCTTAAGATCCAACGTCACGAAGCCCATGGTGGCTTGCTGATCTCCATTGAAATTAGTAACTGCAATGGCATGATTTACAATCTTGCTTTCGGGAAAATTGATCATCAGCAAAGTAGCAAGCAAGACCAAGTTAACCGATGCTCCCCCATCTAAAAGGATCACTTCATCTCATGACCATTCACAGTAGTTAGTACATACAGAGTCCAATTGTGAGGGAATGGCACTTGTTTGTCTGATTTAAAAAATGTGATTTTGCTATTGGTCTCTTTATGTTGTGGAATAATAATAATATGATTAAGAGCATCAATTGTTTACTGTTTTAGGAATTCCATCACATGCTCCTGTATTGGGAGTTCGTTAAAGAAAATCTTTAACTTGACAGTCTCATTTACTTCGCGAGCTGGTGAGCATTCACATTTAGCAACATCTATCATTTCTTCAGTATCATCTCTAACAGCTATTACAACCACATGTGCAGGGAAAGGTTAGTTGACTACATTTTTTGTGACATCCAGAGCTCCAACCGCTATCTTTTTGTGCACTATTCCACAAAATGCCCAACCAACATCCAGTTAAGGAATGTCGGACGGACCTATGATAAGGGCAATAATTGTTCTTTATCTTAAATTATCTCATGGGCACCCTTCATACCGAACGTAGTGATGTGACATCATCAGCAATACACTGGTTTAACAAGGCAACTGTTTCCTTCTCACCAAAAGGTAAGGGGGGTGGTTCAGACCTTCTAGCACGTTTTTCTATTAGCCTTTCATCCTGTGTAATTGCTATTATCGCAACTCGCCTGGTAGTGACATTTGGCCGCATTGGAGAAGCTAAAACTTCTCCCAATCTTCGCACGTTGTCAACGAGTGCAGAAAAAGTTTAAACTCGTGATTGACCAAATGTACCCTGTACTCTCACAACATTCCCTCTATGCAAATTTTGATTAACTGAAGTTCAGAAATTGGCTTGTGGCACTGTAGAGCAGCATCGATGAATCTTCTAACATAGGCTGCTACTTCCTCTCCTAGGCATTGCTTTTGTCTCGTAAGTGATAGCATCAAAACTTCTTTGTCTGCCTGAAAGAACTTGGTGTAGAATCTGATCACCATATCTGTGCAACTAGATACTGAGGCCGGAGCAAGGCTGGTGTACCATGTGTATGCAGTACCTGTTAAAGACTTAGAGAATTCTCTAAGTTTTAAGTACTCATCATTTATAGTGCATCCACAAATCTAGATATGTGTTCTCTTGCATTTCCCTTTTTTGCCATCAAATTGATGAAAGCTCGGTACTCCATAATCTTCAGGGTAAGGCAAAGCCATAATACTGGGATGGTATGGTGAGGCAATTTCCACTTCTTCTATCTCAAATTTCGCATTTAAGATAGCTCGAAGTTGCTCCTTGGTGATAAATGCCTTTTTCTCTAGTGATATCGTTCGCACTTGCGGTGCCTCCCGAGTAGGCTCTTGTGCTAACATCCCTGGCAAGGTTTGATTCCCAACTTGTGGTAACTCTAGGTTTGGTACTGAAACGGATGAGGCTTCCATGAAGTTAAGAATGGCCTTTTTCATTTCCTGAATGCTAATAAGAGTTTGAAGCAGAACTGGTGGCAATTATAGTGAATTCGGTGTTGTATCCACCATCAGAGGAGTCTATTCCCGGGCTACACCAGCGTTTACACGACGGTGTTATTTCCATACTGGTGGAACTGGTTCAGCCTCCTAAGTCTGTGTTGTTTTTTCTTCTTCAACGATGTAACACCCTGTGTTATTTTTTTTTCTCTAAAATTCTTTCCAATTTATTTTCAGTTATGACGTCACTTGTTCATAGCATCATGGTTATTCTTGGTATATCGTACGTGTAAATTTTTCGCGTTTTACCTTTAGGACTTTGCGAGACGACGTTTACGTGAGTTATTGTTACTAGTCGCGCGGTTTAGTTTCGAAAATTGCATTTGGTAGTTTGACTGGGTGGCAACATGTTTGTTTGGTCGATGTTTAAAGATTCCAATGTTTGGGTTCGTAACCCGGTGTATTTATTTCAGACTATTTTAGTTAATTGGTGTCTCGTGGAATTTCAGGTTCCCGTGAATTTGTTTAGGAGTTGATACATTATTATTTTCGAGAGTAATTATGCATACATAGATTATTATTTATAATTATATAGAGGTGGAGATTTATTTAATTGGTATAATTAATTATATATATAGGAAAATTATATATAGATATATATCTGTATATCTGTCCCGTGTAATTACAAATTGGTATAGTTAATTAAATATATATAGAAAAATTATATATAAATATATATCTGTATATTTGTTTGGAGAGACAGAGAGAGACGACGCACGACCTTCTCCTTCTCCTCATAGCCGACACTACAACTATTCTTCTTCTTCATCTTCCTTGCTTTTTAATCGCCGATCATGGAGGGAGAGAGAGAGGGTGAACTAATCTGTGGAAGGGGGGGTCGCAACTAGCAAGAACAACAACCTAGGCTGTAAAGTTGCCAGCGTTCATGGGCGATGACTCGGCCACGGGTGGGCGACGCGACCTTAGAGGGGTGGTAGCCGGTGTTCCTCATCACTAGTAGAAGGCCGAGCATCGACAAACTGGTGGTGGCGCAGTCGACAGTGCACGTGGCTGAAACAAGGGTGTTTCTGGCCAGAACTTCGCACCTTTGGTTTGGCATCCCGAGCTCGGATGGCTATGATTTTAGAAGGGTAGCTTCTTCTCAATGTCAGGTACGACGTGTAAAATTTTCATATTTTTTCGTTGAGCGGTTTGTCAGAAAATCGCATTTATAGGAACGAATTTTCATTTGGGTTATTTTAGATTTGCCCAAATTTATTAACCTATTGCTAATGGGCTTCGTATATATCGTATAGGTCGTCGAGACGAACATTTCAGTATATTCAAAAAATTTATTCATACGACTTTGGCCAGTGGACCCATTTCGAGCAAGAAGTGTTTTGGGCTAGAATTGAGCATGTATCTTAGGTGACGAGTCGGAGTATTCGGTTTGGTTGTGGATGTGATGGTTTAACACGTGGCGTGCGCATTTAAGGTGGGAAAAAAATATTCTCACTACTATATCATTTGTTGTTGTTTGGATGTGCGAGCTATTATTTTAATTTAGATATATTTATTTGTGAATATAAAATATGTCTATCGGTGGGTTAGGAACGAAGCAGGATGTAAAAGTTAATTTCAGAAATGAAATGAGTATTTTTCCTACTAAATAAATACCTATTTGAACTGGATGACGTGCTATGTTTTTATGTGATTATATTCGAGCAGGTTGTGTATGTAATTAAATTGATTATTATTTCACGCCTATATGCCTAGGGTGATAGCTATTGTATAACGTCATTATGATATGTCATTTTACGAGCATGCAGTCAGTAGGGACTATGAGAGCATGCGTTGCATTGAACACCGGACGTCGGAATATGACTATCTTGGTGTAGGGGCTTCGGAGTTGGGCCACCCCACTATTTTGGGACTTCAGAGTGAGACCATCCCACGGTACCACAGGGAGACTTCGGAGTTGGGCCATCTCGCCTATTCCTAGGACTTCGGAGTTGGGTCATCCTAGATGAGTCACCGTACATGTTTGCCTCAATGGTTGACTACAGGGTAGCAGAGATAAAGTTACACCTTGTTGCGACTCGGCACTACAGTTGTAGTAAGGGTTGGCATTGTGAGTATAGGTAGACGAGGACTTGCATTTCATTCACATATCATTGCATGATATCTACTTATTGAGGTATGTATATATGTTCTACAATATTTTTAATGTTGTTGTAGCTGAACTGATGAGTACTCAGTATGTTGAGTTGTGGATCTCACGGTTACGCAGACTGAGATGGGGTTATGATTGAACCTATTTGATGGTGTGGTAATGGTCTCTCGAGTCCGTTAGTAATCTATAGAGTTAGTATCAAATATGAATTTGAGGTTTGAATGAGATGGAAGATGTATTGATTGAAACTAGTTAGTCCCGTGTTATCGGTCACTAGTTTTCCCTTTTTATGATTTTAAGAGGGTTAAGTAATATTATTAAGTACTCGAGGTACTGTAGTTTTGAAGCCTTGTTTCTCGTGTTTAGTTCGTTCTCCTAAGCATTTCTTTTACTATCCTTTATATACTAGCATGTGATTTTGACTTATATGTCATTCCTTGAGACGTCGGTTACGATGTGGTGCCGAATCTCTTCCTTATGCTGTCATTTGATTTTGTGGAGTTGGAAACGGATGGTTATGTTCCATGAGTCCAATGCATTGTTCTTCCTTCATTGTCCTCTTGGACATTATAGGAATCCTTGGAGTTGTAGTCACTCTTATTGGGTTGTCTTTCGAAAATGGCATTTTTTAAGTTTTGAAAACAAATTCATTCGTATTTAAAAAGTGATCTTAGGATCTTCTTTTAAAAGATTTTAAACTTCTAAAAGTCGGTGATAGCGACTGACGGAGACCAAGGGTAAGACAGTCATTTTTATTGTGTAGATTCTTAAAAGAAAACCTACTTTTTAAAATTTCTTGAGATTCCGAGATTCTGAGGCTTATTTCTCAAGATCTCGACCTGTAGTGTTTTGAAATGTGGTTTCTTGTTTCACCTTTGCTTCTGATTATTTATAAGTCTCAGTTATGAGGTTTGTTGTTTAGTGCACACACGTAGTATTGCCTTTCCTCTTCTTTTGGTTTCTTTTGTCCGGGTGTTTTCTTTAAACACTTGTGGTGTTTTTAACCTTGACATTGTTGTCTCAGTTATCCTTTGGTTAACATTGGGAACTTTTTTCCCTTGCTTATTTATTTACCCTTATGTGGTTGTTCATGAGAGTACTGTTCAGTGTTCTCCGTGATTTGATCGGTTAGCTTTCCTCACCTATAGTGAGAGTGTTGTTGGTTTGATTAACCTAATTGAGGATAGTGTCATGAGATTAAGGTGGTAGAATGTTTAGTGGCCTTGATGAGGCAATATGATTGAGGTGATTTAGTTGTTGAGAAGTAGATTTCCTCTAGGAATGGGATGATGGTTCTTATATATATATATATATCGTACATATATATATTGATGATGATTATGTTAGTGCGCAAGGATGTGAGTGTTTTTCCTCCTGTATTTTAGGGAAGTGAGTTATGAGTCTTCCTTGGTACTAGTTGTGGATTTTTCTTCCGTTGGATATCAGAGGTGATTGTGATTCTCTCTTTATCTGGTTAGCGTTGAGAACGCTTGGTAATTAGTCAGTTTGAACTGGGGTATTGGGTACTTAGCTTACGTTGTGAGAGTAGTATAGACTACTGGAGTTGGTACTTGGAATACTAGTCTTAGTAGTACCATATGGGACTCATGTTGTGTACTTATATATATATGTGTGTGTATATATATATCCCCTATATACTTATGTACGTTAGTATATGGGTTCGTGCCTTGTGATTTGGGGCCAGGATCAGTTATGTGTTACGTGTCGTGCTGGATGGTTTAGCATTACCTAAATAGTCAGATGAGATGGTAGTTAGAATTTCATTTTTCCTACTGAGCTTCTTTGTTCACAGGGTGTTTCATACCCCTGGTATTCCACTCCAGTTTGTAGGAAATGTTTCGGCTACGGACAACATGGGGTGCAGCAACACCTTTCTTTTATTTTCCTCGTTACAGGTTTTGGAGTTGCGCAAGGCGATGCGGTTATGGTTGTAGCGCAACTAGATTTGGGGATAATAGTTATCTACTGTCTTTTTTTCTCATTTAGTTTTTTTCCCATGTTATATGGGACGGCTATGTATTTCTCTTGGGAGTCAGTCTGTTGGCATATCCCAATTGGTGTATCTTTTATTTCCTGTATCTATTATTTCAGGATATCATATATCTCTTCGGCACTGCTATGTGTCTTTCTGTATTCTTATTTGAGCATTTGTGGCTTTGTTGATTATAGAGGATTGTGTAGGGGTAGTGGTGTTTTCTTTCCACTACCTCGGCCCTAGTAGGATTGACGAATGTTGGGCTGTGAGCCATTGATATTATAACACTTGTTATTGCCAGGTTTTCTGTTGAGTTGTGTTTCCGGGATGTTCTATTTACAAACGGAACTATACCGGATTTTTGTTGGATTCCGCTATTGTATTTCTACCATTCAATTGGGTATGGAATCTATCACTTTCATCATTTTTTCATATGTTTTAATGGTTAATGATATCTTAGTTGGTCACTTATTGTATGGATCACACCCCGGATTCGTCAGATGTCCCAGTTCGGGAGTCTTAGGAATTTGGGGGCATGACAGCATGGTATCAGAGCATTCTATTGAGTTTCTATCATTCAGTTAGGCATGGAGCATTCTATTTTCTTTGTTATTCCATATATTTCCTTGTTATGGTTGACTCTAGTGGTCGCTTGACTGACGTCACTCCTTGGAAATTCACTAATTCTCCAGGTTGAAGTTTTGGGAATTTTAGGGGCGTTACAGATGAAGCTCAACTTGTGCAGAAGACATCTCCTCCCCAGCAGAGTCGCCTTAAATGTAGGGGTTCTGATTTAATTAGCTTTAGAGATAGTTTCCACACAAGATGAACACATAAATAATGATGCTAATGACTTCATTACTTTTGATGATTTACAGAAGTGTAGAAAGAGAAACAAGAAAGAAATAATAGAATTAGTGTAAACAGCTTGAGAACACTCTATCTCTCTCTAGAAATTTCTCTCTCTAAGTCTCCAAAAAAAAGTCCCCCTCAATGAGACCCTGAGCCCCTATTTATAGACTCTGATTGAGCATAAGTTAGTGCCATGTTAGTACCCATTCACGTTTGTAGACCAATTTTGTATATATATATAAATTTGTGAGCAGGTATATCTCACGAATAAGTATTATTCGCGAGCCTCATATAGCTTTTACGAGCCGTGTCTTACGACCCCCTTGTGATTACCCTTATTTGATGTCATAGCTTCCTTTTACCTAGGTCATGACCTTTCACGTGTGTTTCCCTTTTCATGACTCTGAGTACCGTTAGCATGCTCAAAGTACTTCACTTGAGTAACGTCAAGCAAGGTTGCGACCCTACACTTGAGCTTATCAAGTTATTCCTTTGAGCTCTAACACGGTAGTCCCTACTCGAATGATACATAGAGTTTTGGGTTTTGATCTTAACTATGCCTTTGATCAAACCCCCCAAAATCACCTCTTTGTAGTGTACCCTTTTTCGCATATCCCTTCAAAATACCCTGGGCATATTCCCAGCCTTGTGGCATTTTGCCTTTATTTCCTTGCGGCCTTATTCACATATTTATTCTTATCTCACGAGATATCCCTCACGATATACCCCTTACAACAATATGTCACACCCCGCCATTTTTAGACCCGAGCTGAGTCCAACAAATGGTGACACGCGACGACGAAAGCAAATGAGGTCCGAAAAAAATATAAATTTTTAGGCCCATTTTGGAAAATAATTCTCTAAATTCATACCAGAGGTAAAATGATCATTTTACATGTGAAAGATGTCAAAAAGATCACTCGGGGTCGAAATAAAAGTGAAACGAATCAATCGGCACCTTAAACGAATCATTTAAATACCACATGTTTACCCAAGGATAAAACGGTCATTTCAGGGGTCAAATATTAATTTTAAAGTACAAATACTTATTTTGAACTTAGGACAAGCCGTAGGAACAAACATAACCCAAATCGGAGGTGCGAGGCGGAAACTACACATTTTTTAAAATTGAACATCGTGGCATGCCATGACATGCAACTATGCACGCATGTTGTAGCGCCCCGCGCGCACATATGCGCAGGCTGCTACATCTCACAAGCCGCAAGATGTCGCCCAGGGGCTAAGACCCTTTTGGCTGAATTTTTCCAATTTTTCAATTTTTTGTCAGAAAATGTCATTCTTTTATACGAAGTCCGATTTTGACGCTTACGGTCCCGAAAAATCGAAAATAATTAGAAAATGAGTTTTCATTTGCGGATTCCAAAAATAGTCACTGAGACTTCGGAAAACGCAAAAAACGTAAATTTTGAATAAAAATGTTTCTTTAAATTTTTGTAAAGTTATCCATCTTGCCCCCGAACTCCAATTTTAATGCCGCTAACTTCTAAAAGTCAAAATTTTTTATAAAATGAGTTTAGAATATTTTCTAAAACACTAAAGCTCGTCGAGGCTACAGGGGTGAGCAAAAATGGGTTTTTTATTAAAAATGAAAAGGGTTTATTTAAAAATCGAGAAAAATGCCGTTTCCGAGAAAACACCTAATAACGATATGCAAACTTAAAAACACCAATGAAGGAATTCGTAAGATTCATCATTCAAAGCGCCCTAGGGCAGTACATGTCATAGTTTAACAAAAGAAAAGTAGTTTTACATTTCTGGCACCTAAGCGCACCAAAAGAATAAAATCCCCACGCATAGCGCTCCAATGGACGTACATTAATGTAAGCTACATGGATAACATTCTAACCAGCAAAAGAAAATATTTTAAATTGAAGTACCTAGGCGACTAAGGAAAATAGCCTAGAGGGGGGTGAATAGGCTTTTTATGAATTTATTGACAAATTAAAAATAATTTCTGAAAAGTCAATTTTAATCCAATTCTCTAACAAGATAAATCATGCGAAGATTAATCTAAGTGCAAAAAATAAAGCGATAGAGACACGAAATTTTTACGTGGAAAATCTTGGAAAACGTTCCAAGTAAAAACCACGGATACGCTCGGGTATCGATGCACTATAAATCAAGAAGTACATAGACTCTATGAAGTTTTAGACTTACAAATCACTCATGATTTACCTTTCTTCACTCGACGTCTGACAGACTTGAATCACTCGCGCTCCACGAAGCTCTCACTTCGCTCCATACTTTGACGGCTTCGTTTCTCAACGGATCAATGAACCACGAAGCCTCCTGCTTCGATCTCTGCACTCATATGGCTCTATTTCTTAACGAATCAATACAACCACATTGCAATAGGTGGTGTGATGATTTGTCAGTAACGGATCATCCAATTGTGCATAAAGATCTTCAGTGTAGAAACACAATTGGATAATCACCAAAAACTAGAGAAACCCTTGATATAGAATGATCAAGCAATCTCTTTTTCTCTCTCTCTGCAGATGGATCTGATCTATGAAAGTATTGTAGAGATCTCTCAAAAGCCACTCCAAAAATTATGTACAGACTCCTCTTATTTATAGAGAGGAGAATCCTATTTTGAGTAAACTTGTATCATTTTTGGACTTGGATTAATTCCTTGTGTAATCCTCTTGTCTTTTGGAGTGAATCTAACCAATATTGGTGTATATATCCTTTATACACGTGCTAGGTATATTGGAGTGCAACCCAAGTTGATAGAAGTTGAAACGGATCAAAACTTACAATTTCAGCCAAACATGATTTTACCTACGCTTGGCCCCTACGCTTTGCTACGTTTCAAGTGTAGCTTGGCCTACGCTTCAAGCGTAGGTCATGCGTAGCCCAAAAACAACAAGCGTAGGTCAAGCATAGTTTTAGCTATTTCTAGCCACTTTTAGCTACTGTAAGTGTAGGTCAAGTGTAGCAAAATTCATAGAAACTACTTTTCTTCCATTTGAACCCCCTCGACTCTATTGATATGTTTCTCAAAATTTTGTCTCTGAAAAATGTTGTTTATGCCCTCCGGAATGTATTTTTCACTCAAACTTGTTTCATCTTCACTACTTTAAGCTTGATTTGAATTTGACAAAGCTTGCTGATGCATTTGCTTGATAACTTTAATTTTCCTAAACCTACCTAACCTCACAATTCACTCAACATGGTTATTGTCTAGAATATATATCTATTTTTGAAAAGATAGTTATTGTCTAAAACATGCCAACAATAAATAATACTACAAATGTTCTTACATAAATCATTCAAGTTACATGTTAAAAAAGAAGCTTATGTATACATGTGTCATCGATGCTCTACAAAATAAAGTAATTCGCCTCCACAAGTGCAAAAAGGATGGAAAAAATACCATAACTCCACCAAGAGACTACGGGTCTCCCATTACAGAATCATCACCTGAAAAATATTTAAAGTCGTGGGGTGAGCTCACTAGCCCAGTAGAGGAACTGTCATCGCCTCAATCTCGGTAGTCCGAGTAGTACAACCCACCCAAGGCACATGCTACTAATCATAAGTCAGTCTCTTACCCCACATGGCTCTCACACCAATCAGGGACCCTATCAAACCCAACAAGCAATTCCCCCAACATGCTCATATCATTATCATTCCAAGATATAACATGCTTTGACATAAATATCTCAATCACATATAAGGCAATTTAAATGTAATGTAACTCAACACCACCCATGGTACACACACTAACCACTATGGTCATGGATATAAGTGTCGCCTAAATCACTCACTTGAAAAGGATGTATACTCTCAACAAGGAAGATCGAATGCACGGGACGACCCGCAACTATAGAGGGTGGAATGATCCATCCCTCTACCATAATTCTCGGACTTACTAGTTTTGTAAGTTGTGGAAACACCTCCTAGCCAGTTGTTACGACGATCCAACTCAAGTCTACTCATACGTGGTTACATGACCGGCATAGACCAACACCAATGCGCATAACACAACATGGTGTACTCAATATGCAAAAAGGCCTCAATTGAACCATGTATCATCATAATATATGCTCTACATCATATCGTTATATATTATTCTCAAAATATCAACATGCTGATAATCATACGCATATAAGTAAATTTTCATAACAAGCATTATCATCACAATATCATACTTTTCAAGGGCTTAAATTCTCGTCTATGTTATCAAGACTCAACAAGTATATATATCGCATATATACATAGAAGCACACACCATCGCACAAAAATTAAAACAAGTCATTTTTCCCTTATCTCAAGTCCAAGCAAGCACAAGCTCAAGGTCCAAGAGGTTCCAAGAATAGCTCACTAAAAATGTTCCAAGGCTCACAAAAACTCTTCACAAGCTAGCAATAATTTCAAGAAGATTACTAGTATTTCAATTGACTTTAATTCACAAGTGTGGTCCAACCCACAAAATAGAGCTAAAACTCTAATGAATGAATTTCTAGGGCTTCATAAATGGAGTATTCAAAAAGAAAGAGATAGTTATGAAACTTACCAAAATCTCTAACCCAAAAGTGAGCTCAAAATCACAAGATGAACTCCAAGCTCCCAATAACCGAAACAATCGGTGAAAATATTCGGCTCATGGTTCTTAACAAGATTCAAGAGTGAAGGAAACCAAAAATCAAAAGTTGAACACAATAATTCAAGAATATAAATTCTAGGGTTTGAAGTTGGAAAACTCAAGAGAGGCTAGAAACTTACCCCAATACTTAGACTAAATCGAAGAGGAGAGTAATTCAAACAACTTTCATGATGAACACTTCTTCAAACTCCAAGTAAAAGGAGATGAAATCAAAAGAATGGAGATAAAGAAGAGGGAAAAAGAAGTGTAGAGAGAAAACTGTTTGCAAGAGATATGAAATCTTGCAAAATGGAAGACTTGAGAAATGTAGAGATTCTCCACTCACCACCTCTCACAGTCCAATGGTCTAGATTAAAGCTAGAAAAAAATTAAGGGAAGATCTAAGGGTCCAAAGTTAGTATTGCAAAGGAAGACTATACACAACACACACTAAATCCATTAGTTTGTCAAACAAGGTCTTATGATCTAATTGTTAAGATTAAAGATAGGAGAAATTGAGTGAGATCCAAGGGTTGATATTGTGACAACATAAAAGTGGTGGAAGACTTTAACCAACCCTCACTACTTTACAAAAGTGTTTTTAAAGAGTGACTTTTACCATTAAATTTAAGGCTTCCATGTTAATCACAACAATGTCGCTCATTACATATATATATGTCCAACACTTAGTAAAAATCTCTACAATCTCCACTATCTCAATACTTGTGAAAATACAATTTTACCCCTAGGTTATTTAATTTCCGAATTCGTTTTCAACACTTTTCATTATTTATTAAATGAAAATATAAGATGCAACTTATGAATTCAATTATCAAGTTGAACACGTAAGTTATGTTAAGGACATAAAACATCTTAAACACTTAATCATTAATAAAAAATTTAATTTAGACATGAAAATACCGGACGTTACACAATATTTGTGACGTTATATTCTGTCACAATTATCTGCACTTAGTGACAATTTTTTAGAGGTTATTATATTTTGGGAATATCCTGTCATCACAAATCTAAATATTTAACAATCTAGTACACAATACAATACGAAAATGATATTATTCATATCAAACAATCACGTAATAGTTACAAAGAATCCACCACTTTACAAATTCTAAACTCTTGTAAAGGGGGATTCGTGTTGATGTAATCCGCGAATCCAGGGGTACGACAAGGGAAAGTTGGAAAAAGGCCAATAGGGTGTAAAGGGGGATTCACGTTGATATAATCTGCGAATCCAGGGGTCCGACAAGGGAAAGTTGGAAAAGGACCAACAGGGTATCTCTGGATAAGATCGGGTATGCGATAATGCTCTACAAAGAGCCAATCGTTGAGGACTGACAAAGGGGGTCATAGCCAAAAGTCAACCTCGCGACTCTATGAGTTTATCGCATAGGGAGTGCTATTTGACTGGCATAGGGAAATACTTTGGGATGGTGAATAGTGGATTGCAACCTTATTCATCAAAATCACTCAAAGTAAAGTACCTGAAATGCGTCAAATAATGCTCAGGGTCGTATAAATGAAAAATATGCATAAAGGATATGACCCAGGAAACTATGACAACAAAATAAAGGAATTCGCAGATTGGTAACATCCTGGATTGCAGATCGATAAATATCACGGATTGGTATTGTCGCAAATTGAACATGGGGATAATCATGGCTTCAATTTCTTCCTCGTGCCTCATTTCATCATGCTATCAAACTACAAAAAGAAAAAAGAAAAAAATGTAATTAAATAACTATAATCAATGCAAGATATACGTACACATCAATAGTCTATGATTATTTGACTCAAACCTCTATAACATCTACAAAGTCCTGCTTTCTGTAAAATTAACCCACCCACTTTATATGATCGGCACTCCTGAAGACCAAGATGAATTACATAAAAATATTAACCTGCAGTCCATCACAAAATATCTATACATGTGTATATAACTGAAATTAGTGAAGAACAAAAAACTTCAATAAGTGACAGTTACAAGAAATACAACAGATTTAGCGAAAAAGATCTAAATCTGATTGTTGCCCAACCTTGCTTTGGAGCTGCAACTATGTTAGCTTCAGGTCATTGTCAAAAATCCCCACATTATTGTTGTAAAACCACATTGATAAAAGCATTAGTTTCATCAATCATAAACAGAACATGCCCTAATTATATTCGATTCAGTTTTTTGTTAAATAATTTTTTGTCTTCAAAGAATTAAAAATCATATTAGTACAAAAATCTAGGGTATGCTTGGTTTATATTCCTGAAAAAAGTCATTAGTTTTATAGAAATTGAAAATAAGAAAATAGTTCAAAAAATCTACTTGGTCGAGTATTTAGAAAATATTTTTCAGAAAAATCAATTATACAAATACCTGTGTTCGGAAAATTGTGACTCTTTTGTTATTATCAGGAAACAGTTTTTGAGAACTGTTTTAAGAGTACTTAAGAACTACTATCTTCTATTTAGTTGGAAAACTGTTTTTTTATAGTCGGCTAATGCCACGTTTTTCTAATTATTTATTGTGATAACTTTAGAGTATTATTTTTAATTATTTATTTTTAGAACTTTAGAGTAAAAGTGGGAAACCACCAAAATAAAAGATATATGTGAAACCCCAACAAAGTTCAAAATCACTCTCCAAAAGCAAGAAATTAAAATTATGTAGACCTATGGGGAAAAAAAATTTCTTGAGAAAGCAACGTGTTGACTCCCAAACCCAAAGGAAAAGCTAAAGCAAATGCAAAATCAAACACGTATGGCTTGCAAACCAAAAGGTCCTGCCAATATGCTACGGTCTTTTCCAAATCGGACTTTAGTTGGTACAATGTTACCTCTATGAAACATATTTTATAAGCCTTTCAAAAAAAGTATATAAAGTATATATAAAGATTAAATAAATAGAAAAACATATATTATAATCACTAGAAAAAAAAAAAAAAAAATTCACAAGCAAGACAAAGAGGTCCATGCAGTGGCTTCAGTACAATGCACCATTTAATACATTTAAAGCCTCAAAATTTTGTTTGTGTGTGTGACGTGTTTATGAGCATTTACAACCATGTGAAATCATTACCCATTCTTCATGATTGAAATGATAAATTCTGATTCTCCTGAATTCTTCAACGTCTATATAGCATGCAACATATTTTGTAGCATCTCATAAACAGGTTTAAAAAACTTAGGGGGAGTATATGCAATTTTTAAAAATTTATTAATAAAATTTATATTTTCTTAAACCACCAAAAAAAAATTTTAAAAAATTGGAGGGGCCATATATAATTTTTATAAACATATCTATAGATAGTTTTTAAGATTAAAAATAAAAATTGAAAAAATTTGGGAAGAAGCCATGTCCCCACCCTAGCCAATGAATGGCTTTTGTTCAAATATGGGCCTTCTGGCTCCCACAATTTGAGGAAAGCCAACCTTGTCCTTTAATCTTTGGGCAATTTGTACACCACGCATTACACCACATACCTAATTACATATGCAATACGTGTATATATCATGATCTCAGAATATATACATATTGTACATATATATATATATATATATATATATGAACTAAAGGAAACACGTACGTTCAGAATTTGAGTTCAAGAGTTAGGTGGATTTCCCACTTCAGAGTTTGAATATGGTTTGGCTGACTCTTAGATACAAGGTTTAATTAGGTGGTGAATTTAATTAAAAATTAATAAAGTTAAAATTTAATAAAATTTAATTAAACAATTATATATATATATATATATATATGATGTTGAAATTGTATGGGGTGGAGAGTGTTAACATGCGTTCCTCAATATGAAAGCATGCATTAATCTACTATATAATTAAGGGCAATACTTGCCTCATACCATGTAAGTAGAAATTTCTTGCTTAAAATTTTGAAAAATTTTGTGATTCAATGAAAAAATTGCATGTGTCTTAAGATTTTGAAACATTTCTATAAATATTAAAATCTTCTCATAATCATCGATTTGATTAATTTTTCAAATTCAAAAAATAATCAACTTATGGTAATATTTTAAAATCCGATGACACATTTAGATTTTTCATTGGATCATATCACATGTAAGTAGAAAGTTTCT
The DNA here is from genome assembly GCA_963922005.1 of Cornus suecica. Classification (NCBI taxonomy): domain Eukaryota; kingdom Viridiplantae; phylum Streptophyta; class Magnoliopsida; order Cornales; family Cornaceae; genus Cornus; species Cornus suecica. Next base: position 20,191,357 of record OY998246.1, read on the forward strand.
CCTTACATGACTTAAGGCAAGTATTAATAAAGGTTTTCGATGTTAATTTTCTTATTTCAACATATAAGAAATTGCAAGTATGAAAACTTCAAGAGCCCATGGTTGTGAGCAACCAGCAAGATTGTAAAACTAGCTACTTAGAATGTGTAATTAAGTGACCAAGCCATAAATAATTTTTTTCTTCAGTGGAAGCGATATTGAATATAAAAAAGCCAATTTTTTTCTTTTTAAAAAAAATCCAGATAGTAATAATAAAATTGTATTTATATATAAATCTACCATTCAATACATTTATAAATATATTGGATGAGCTTTCACCTTTTTAAATATTGCATTACATTTTTAATATTACTAATTGCATTCCTCTTTATATATTATTTAGTATGCCTTTAATTTATTTATTTTTATATAAAAAAAGAGTTAAACAGGTAGCACTAAGCATGAAGGAGGGATGGCTCAATAGAGTTTGGAGTCTGAGGCAAAAAGTATAATAGGGCCTTATTAAAATTTTAATAATTTATTTACTCTTTAAAATATATATATATATATATATTTATATTTGGATTGTATTTACTAATCGACATAATCAACCATATAAATAAAGGCGCGCAATCATAACTTACAAAGAAATTAAAAAACTTTTTAATAAAAATAATAATTTCAATTAAAGAACAAAACTTGATTTAATATTGATCGTGCACTAGCCAACCCTCACAAAATCGCATTTTAAAGATTCTAATAGAGTGAGACTGATTGAAGATTGTATTAAATATTGATTGCAACCAAAAACAAGAATTGTACATAGAGAATGACAGAGTAAATTTGTCCAGAGCGATGAAAAGTAGGATGAACTAATATGAAAAAAAAAATAGAATAATAATAAAAGATAATAGATAAAGAATATGAAAAGCTTTAGTTGTTCCCAAGATACAACAGTTGAATTCAAATATAATGTAATTTGCTAAAATAAAAGGATATAATGAGAATGAAGTGATATTTAACAAAACAAAAATGTAAAAATAGAAAAACAATAAATTAAAGTGTTATTATTTTTGCAGTTTCCAACTGATATTAAATAATGTTACGTTGTCTCACACAAATTATTTTTCTTGACAAAGGAAGTGAAATTAAAAAAAAAAAAAGGAAAAAGATAATTAAGAATAGAAACACATAATATTTAATTTAAAAATAAAATTCTTTTAGAAAAAGTTAAATTTGAATTAAGATATTTGTTTTTTTCCAAACTTAGACGAGTGCAACTGGTTCTAGTAAAGTACAATAAATTCCACTCAAGAAAACTAAAAAAAAGGCTTAACGAAATCCTGTAACACAAAAGTTGAATCTCAAAGATGATATGCAGGCCGAGGTTTAAGAGCCAAATAGGGGCCTAATCCCACGGCCCACGACGCTATACCAAGGTGCAACTCGGGCAGAATTTAATTCTCTCTCTTTTTTAAAAAAATACCAAATAAAATGTATTAATTATATTAAGTAATTAAATAAGTGGAAAGTATAAAAACACCTTCGTCTGAAGTTTTGTGCAAAAATACACCCATCCGTTTGCCTTCGAGTATAAAAATTCATTAGAATTTGTGAATGTTGCAAAGACCCAGTCGGCCGGAATTGTCCGCCGAACATTGTCCAAGAAAGTGTCATATTTTTACAACCCGAACATTGTCCAAGAAAGTGTCATATTTTTACAACCCTTAATCCCCATTTTAGGCATAGGGAGTTATCAAAATATCATAATGTCATGTTTGATATTCATGTTTGATATGCAGGAATGGAATGGAATGCCCATTCATTCTATTCATTTTTTGGTATGTTTTATTGAATGAGAATAATCATTTTCAATGAATAAAATTCCATTCATTGGAATGAAAATCTATTCCATTAGTAAACCTATGAAGTGACAATTTCATTATTTAAGGAATGTTTTTAAAACCACTCTTACCACCATGCACCAACTTCTACTACCGCTACTGCCATCACCTTCCGCTGCCTCCACCACCACCACCACCACAACCTCCATTGTTCACCACTACTATTGCCGTCACCTTTCACCATATTTTTATAAAAAAATTACGAAATAATATTATTTGATGAAAATTATAAAATTACCAATATGAGGGGTATTTTTGAGAAATTTTCTTTTAAGTTAATTCCATTCCTAAAGTGTATCATATTTACAATCAAATAATAAAATGAGAATGATTATTCCATTCTATTCTCATTCTTATTTCATTCTCACTTGCATTCCATTACATTAATACGTATCAAACATAGCATAAGGGTATGTATCTCTCCTTTACCCAAATATCTCCATCTCTTCCATTCTCTTAACTCTCTCTCGTCAAGAATCTTATACTTCTATCAGAAAATAAAAAATGGATCAAACCCATAAAATGATTAATCAAACTAAAATCAACCCTAAGAAAGTTAATAATTGAGATTCCAAACAAGAACATTGAACAATAAAAAGAGCCACTAGTATGTGTAGTCATATACTAGACCATGTGTGTGTGTGAGAGAGAGAGAGGCATTTATACAAACTAGCAGCCAAGCCAAGTGTGTGTAGTTTGGCTAGGACATAGAGATTTAGGTGAGTGGGGGCATAATCATTATAATTCTTAATTCAGTGAGGTCTTGGGGTTTTTTTATACAAAAATCAGTGGAAGCAGAATTGCTATTATTATAACTTTAAAGCTAAAGCGTAGAAAAAGAAAAAAAGAAATCCAATGCCGCCCCCACTGGGCCCAAGGCAGGTCCATGCCTGTGTGTAGTGAAATTGGAAATACCTAAGGCTGCGTTTGGGAACCCTTATTTTCGTTTTTGTTCTTATTTTTTTTACCGTTCACAAGAACAAAAATGTGTTTGGGAGCCCAAAATTTATTCTTATTTTTGTGAACAATATTGAGGACAAAAAATATATTTTTTCAGCCTTAGTTCAAAATTTAAGAACAAAAATAACTCAAGAAGAAAAAAAAAAAAAAAAAAATTCCAAACAAGTCAAATCCTCTCCTTCGATCGCCCCCACCACCACCACCACTCCTCCACCCTCCACCTCTCTGTCTCACTCTCTCATCACTCTCTTCTGATGCAGCCATCTCGCCAGAAAACACCCCTCTTCTCCACCGACACAATGAAGCACGCCGGTCGCAAATCCAACAATCTCTCCATATTCGTGGTCGTCTTCTCCATTTCCCTCTTCGGTTGCTTCATGTACAACGAAGACGTCAAGTCCATCGCAGAGTTCCCATTTTCGTCCACACCCAAATCCCAAGAAATCCAAGAACAACCCTCCAAAAACACTGATGACCCAGTTCAAGAAATCGAAAAAAATGACGACCCAGTTGAAGAAATCGACAGAAAAGGCGATGAGAATAAGATATTGGTGAATTCAAGAACTGTGGTGGAAACAGAGGTGGAGGGTTCAGACGAGAGTTCCCAAGAAAGTGTGAGTCTGAAATCGAGTGTGACGAAAGAGGAGGATGAGGAGAAGATTGATTGGCCGGTGGAGGATGATGAGGGGGAGGTCGAATTGCCGCCGGAATGCTGTGATAGTTATAACGGAAAGTGAGTGTTTTGGATTTGGGGAAGAACAAGAATTTTGATTTTGCCTCAAATAATATCTTTTTTTTTGGTTTTTAGGTTAAAAAAAATAAAGAAAAAATAAGTTCTTTCCAAATGGGTCCTAAAGGCCATTGATAACTGAAAAATAAAGAAATATAGGAAAGAGAACTTGGGGCTTCTCAAACCTCTTCACCACCTGTTTTTTGCTTGAATTCGGCTTCACCACCACAGGTCAAAAAACACTTCCTAAATATAAATTTCACTAATTATTTACAAGATAGTATTTTTTTTCTCTTCTTGTAGTCGAAAAGTACCCTGTTTAATCGAACTATTAACTCTCCATAAATACTTGTTTTTACGACTATTTAATTAGTTTCCCAAAAAAAATTATTTTTATGAAAATATTACGAAAAGTCTTATAGCAACCTTGTAGAAAGCACCTTTTACTAACTAAAATAGTCTCTTAAATATAAAATTGTAAAAACTCATCTTTATTGTAATGTATGTATCGAAATTCAATGTGAAACAATGATTCATGACACCAATCCTTCAAAGTTTAAAATAGGGTTGAGGGTTTCAGTTCTAAAACAAACTGATAACATATTGTTCTCTGTCAAAAAAAATTCATTATGTCACGGAGAATTAATTTTACTTTTTTAATACATGAAAAACTTATCAGCAATATAAAAAAAAATTGCACAACAAAATAGCATTATATAGGTGGCTCCACATTTGCTACCTCCACAATTTGTCCTACCCATATTTTGTCATCGCAATAACATTATAACACATTCAGATAATATTAATCATCGATATTGTTTAACGGTCTCGGCCACTAGCAATAGTGTAACAAACTAGATGACAGATAACATATGGACGATACAATCAACCACACCCATCATAAATTTCTGTAGAGAATTCTCACAGAAACCTCCACAAACACACCACAAAAGTACAAAGTTAAACACAAAGGGCATCAAGAGGTAAAAGACTATCTAAAAACGACATGCACTAGCTCTCAAATAATTAAGTAAAACACTAAGGATAGGAATAAACAGATGCACTCATTTTGTATCCAATTCGTAACCAGAACATTTAATAGTTCATTAATTTTGTTCTCTTTTCTTTCTTTAACTTACATTTAACTTTAAAATAAACAATGGAGATACAACAGAGATACAATATTGTCATCCTCAATATTAGTACCTAAGTAAAAGTTGAAGGACCTAAACTTGAATACAAAACTTGAATCCTGAAAATAGCTACTAATTATAGCTAAAAGCAAAGGCCTTTCTTCACAAAGGCATGTCATGTATGTCTTGAACCATAGACTTCATGTGGCCAAGCAGAGACTCATCAGAACTACAAGAAGGCAAATATGAAGGAGGGTCAAGGACGCTCGTCTCCGGTGTGCCACCACTTTTTACTATAAATGCAGTGTCCATACCCCAACTCATATGGCGGTCGAAATGACAATGCATAAACCATACACCTGCCAAAAAAAAAAAATTCTATAGAAAATAGCGAATTTGGTCAACAATCGGGAAATAAATATTAAACTGTTCAGAACTGATACTACTTGAGGTCTCTCTGGTTCTACTAGGCATAAATTGTTCCGAATTGGTACTAATTCAGGTCTCTCTTGGTTTGGCATGATCAATTCCAAGCAATACTAAGGCTTTGTTTGGCAGAGCTTTTGTTTCCACTTTACACAGGAGAAAAAAAGAAATAGAAGTCATTTTGAAAAACTCATATCTCATAACTTCTTCAAAACGTTCTTTCAAGGCCTAGAAGCTCTTCTAAAATTTTTATCATACATCATTCAAAATAGTTTTTCACTCCCAAAACCCAAAAACAGCTTTTGAAAAGTCAATCTAAACAGGGCCTAAAAGGATTAGCCCAGTGCACCCGAGTTTCTTCGTATTCCGAAATCTAGGATGAGTCAAAAACTGTTTCGAGTCTCTGATCTCCAAATCACAATGAAACAACTTTATCGTGACACCAAGCCTCAAAATTCTGCGCAATTACAATATAATCTTAAAGCATAGGCAAATTCGAATTGGGTAAAAACAAATATTTGGAGTGGAAGCACATACCAGGATTATCAGCTCTAAATCTGATTGTTGCCCAACCTTGCTTTGGAACTGCAACTGTGTTAGCTTCAGGTGGATCAACTAGGTTATAAGTCAATGGATCAGTGACATTGTCGAAAATCCCCTTTCCCAAACCTAGTACATAAAATCGAAAACCATGTATATGGATAGGATGATTCTCTCCAGAGTTCATCACATTAGTCCCTTGGAATGTTATCTCCACTGTTTCATTATAATTCAGCACCTTCACCTTAGTTGCTTGCTCCGAAAGTGTCACATTGTCCGAAGTCAAGTCGTCGGATGTGAATTTAAATAGGGTTGGTGGTATGCTGGGGAAATCACTATCAAAATACCCTGTCATGTTCCTGTATAACCACATTGAAAAAACCATTAGTTTCATCAATCATAAACATAACATGTCCTAGTTATATCCATCTGTTTGATTCAGGTTTTTGTTGAATAGCATTCTGTCTACCAAGAATTCAACTTGGTTTTCATTTCTAAAAACAGTTTTATGTTTTATAGAAACTGGAAATCAGAAAACTGTACAAAAAATATGTTTGGTTGAATTTTCAAAAAAATCAGTTATAAAATACAAGTTTTCGAAGAACTCTTTTGTTGTTCTCATAAAACAGTTCTCACGAGTACATTAGAGCGGTCTCTTATTTAGCTGCAACTTTATCAAAGTTCTCCAAAAACTGTTTTTTATTTCGAACGTTTCTCAGAGCTGTTTTCAAAAACTGAACCAAACACACGCAGTAGTTTTCAATTACTACAACGTACATGAAATTAATGCGAAACAACTGTGAGTGAATACTTACCAGTAGTAGGCTTGCAGTATATCTATGTCGGGATTCGCGAAAGTAAGGTTGTTCAAGCCAGCAGCGAGACGATCCCCAGCTGGACCCGCACATGAGTCATTTGGGCACTTCATCAAGTTAATAGAGAGTGCAATATAGATTTTAGTAGTGACATCAAGAGGCACATCAACAGGGTGCTCTGGACTCGCTAGGCTTCGAGTTTTGTTCCAAAACTGCGCCGAAGCACTCACATCATAATAATCTGGAATACCAAAAGGGTAAGTAGGAATTGATTCATTGAGATTGCCTTTGTATTCCCAAACTGCAGAAGTGATACTTTTGTCGAAATCATCGGCTTGGCCATCGAAATAAGGTTTCGCAATCATGTAATATTTTCCTAGTGGTTGGTCTGCTTTGACTAGGACATCCATAGTTTGTCCTGGGGTTATGAGGAGGTACGCGACGGTGATAGGTTTTATGTAAGACCCATCCCATCCAACGACTGTAAGATTGTGATCAGCGATCGCGAAGAAGAAGTCTTGATTCATTGCAGCATTTACGAGGCGGAGTAGATAAGTCTTGCCATATTCCACATGCGTATGAAACGTTGTTTCTGCAAATTGCAATGCAAAAATGGTAAACATGTTAGAGAAAAAATCGGGTATGTTTGGTTTAGTTTTTTGAAGACTGTTTTCAAATGATTATAAAAGAATCATTTAGTTTACAGTTTTTGAAAACTGTTTTCTGAAAATTTAGCGATATAGTATTTAATGTACCATTAGAGCATGGATAAAAATCTCCTGGTTGACCGTTGATGGAAAAAGCGTTGGATAAATTTGTCAGTCCACCATTTTTGAGGGCATAGTCCATCAGCATCATTACATCAGCTATGTACCATGATTCTGCAGGTTTATTTGGAGAGTGTTTAGTCCAACAAGAATATATGCTATATTATATATATATATATATACACACACACGCACACATTAGCATATACATAAAATGAAAGTGTGCTTAATTTGTGCATACCGAAAACAATTATTTGTTCTTCATCAGGCTCTGGGAATGGATAAGTGGTTCCCTCAGCAGGGTATACAACAATGGCGCCATGAATGGTGGATCTTGTCCAGTCACTATGGGCATGCCACCAAACTGTTCCTTCTTCTGAAGAGAGTATGATCTGATATGTGAAGTGGTACCAAGAGCTATGGGACATTGTGTGATGTACTCAGGCCCATCAAACCATGGGTTCCTTGGTTGCTTCACTCCATGCCTGACAAACATCAAAGAGTCAACAAACAATGGAGTACTAGATTATTATTAATAGGGTAACTTACAGTTACAACCCCCGAGATATAATATATTATTACATGTACATGTTGTTAGAATAATTATAGGTAGACCCCCTCAAGTTTATAAGTTATAACAAATACCTTCCTAGACATTACTTTTTCAGATGTGAAATGTCTATAATACCCTCAACTAAATGCAAATACATTTAAGCTCGTGAGAAATAACCATGGACAGATAAGTCATTTCACGAGAGGATGAAACTTTAATTATCCAAATAATAGAGAGTGCAAATGTAATATATCATATCTTAAGGGGGTGTAATTATAATTTGCCCTTATTATTATTGCTAACATTTCGCTATGTCGAATTAATTTTGATTACTTCTTTTTATCAAACGTTTTGGTAGGTCCTATGATCCATATTTAATAAAAGGGCACCTAGATACTGTTAAACATTCATTTTATTCTTAAGTGTATAAAGATATTTAATTAAATATAATTTTTAACTAGACATATAACTCATTTGAAATATAATATAGAAACTTAAAAGCCATTGAATTTAAATTTAAGTGTCCAATTAAAAGTATCGGACACGTATCACATACTCATATCTGACTAATATGGGTTGAATAGAGTATTTCACCTACATTAAAAGAGTTCACCTCATATAAATCAGAGTTTCATATGATAGGGACAAATTAGATAGCATGTCTATATTTTGTATCCATATGAAAAAATTAACATTAGACTGTTTTATTAGGTGCTACTGAGTCTCTTATTAAATCCCAAACAGACACGCTCATATCAAGAGAAAATAAATCAAATATATATATATATAGAGAAAGTGTAAAATATTTACCAGTGAACAGTGAGACCATAGTCTCCTTGATTAAAAACATTGACATACACCGTATCGCCTTTACGAGCGTAAATAACTGGTCCTGGAAAATTGCCATTTACAGTCATCATGGTTTTCGTGCTACATAGCCTTGTATAGTTGCTATTTACTATCTGCAACAACAAGAAATCCAAAATAATAATAATTAAATAAACCCAAATTCCCAAATATTACTTAATTAAATATTTAAATACAATGTTCAAAGTGATCAATACACCTCTTATTTTTCCCTCCAACACTATAAAGCCATCTAACAAAATAGGTACATTTGTTAGCTACCAAACTTTCAATCCTAATCTTGCCCTTTCCACTAATACAACTAGCTAGCTAATTGGTATTAAAGGTGTGCAATTCAAAATACTTTTAATCCAAGCACTAAGATGGCAATGGTAATCATATATCCCTTAATTAATGAATGCATTATGATCAATGGCTTTCGTGGGTGTTTGTAATTTTTATTTATTAATTTGCATTGTTGGAGTGATAGATGTCTATAATGATAACGGGTCTCTTCACAATAAAATGAGTTGAGGACAGAAAAAACTTACGAAGTTAAATGATATGCGTGCTTTGTCGTAATTAATATTGCATATACTAAAAATGTACCCAAAATGTTCATAACTAAAAATATGACACATTTGAAAGAAAAAAAAATTTAGTAGGTGATATCAGTATATTAATTATGTGGATGGAAAAGGTAATATATAATACAGGACATTTGGATAAAAAGACTCCAATTTTAGAATGAAATGCAATTATTAGAACAAAGTTATATGGCCCTAAAATTAATTTTCATGCATGGTTTATAGCATTCCTCATAGACAAATGTTTGTGACATGCTTTTTTAAAAATAAAAAAATGTATGTTTGTGACATTGTTCTCCTAGTAAACAACATGGAATATAAGAGTTTGAAAGAATTTAGCAATATAACAATAAAACGAATACTTACAACGAAGTCAAGGTAGTGGTCATCAGTGATGCAGGAGGATCAGCGCAAGGATGGCAGGAAATCGTGATCTAGCCTAATTGGAGCGGTTTCCTTTTCAAATCTTTATTTTTAGTTAATTTTTATTTATGGTAATCTTTAATTTGTCAATTAGGAAATGATTCTGAACCCGATTTGGGCCAGAATTTTGGCAATCTTTTGATTTTATTCAGTATTTTGTTTTGGTAAGACTTTTAGGGTTTTGCTATCCTTGGTAAAATTCTATTAAGGGTCGATTTTTAGCTATTTAAACCCAGCTTGTGGGTTGTTTTAAATCAGTTTTTGAATATTAAGAATTTTATTAAATTTCAGAGTGTTCTCTGAATTTTGGGTCGAATAATTTCTCCCTTTTCTTTCTTGCAAATTACCCGTTGCGCTAGCCTGCAGAATAATCTCTATTCTGTTCCGGCGTCAATTGGTATCAGAGCTCAGCATCTTCCTGAGGCGGTATTTTCATCAGTTTTTTATGGCTGGTGGTCGTGGTCGTGGTGGTCGTCGTGGGCAGGTTCCGATTGAGGAAGTCCCGCACCGTGATCGTAACGTTCAGGATGTCATGATTGAGGATTTGCAGAGGCAAGTGGCAGAGTTAACCCAGCGCCTGGCGGCGCAGGAAATCGGTAATCATGATGTGGAAGATTCTGATACCGACAATTCCACCTTCGAAAATCCGTATCCATCGTTATGGCCAATATTTTCGGAAGATTCTGATTCCGAAGATGATTGGTTGAAAATCGATACTTTCGTTGGAGAGCCAGTGTATGACGAAGAAGACGAGACTGAGGAGATTGGAGAGCCAGTGTATGACGAAGAAAGAGATGAGGATGTGTTGGATGTGTTTTATGAAGACGACCATGAAACTCTGGTCATTCGTAAGTACCCCCTGACTCCGAGAGGCGATTCCAAAGATGATTGGTTGAGAACCAATATTTTTCACACAACTTGCACCGTGGCTGACAAAGTCTGCAAGATGATTATTGACAGTGGCAGTTGTGAGAACGTAGTCTCAGAAGACGCTGTCCAGAAATTGCAGTTGAAGACAGATCGTCACCCCAAGCCATACAAACTGTCATGGCTGAATGAAGGCAGTGAGGTAACAGTAGATAGACGATGCTTAGTGTCTTTTTCTGTTGACAAGAAATATTTCGATAATGCTTGGTGTGATGTAGTGTCCATGGATGCGTGTCATATATTGTTAGGTAGACCTTGGCAGTATGATCGAAGTGTGGTACATGACGGACGGAAGAATACATATTCCCTTAGCATCAAAGGGAAAAAGATTGTGTTGGCACCTCGGCGGGAAGGACCCAATCCCACCCCGGTTGTTAATAGTAACAATCTACTTTCTATGTTCAGGTTTTTGGTTAAGCGTGAGAATGTAGTCTATGCTTTACTACCTTGTGGAAATAGTGCAGCAGGTGAGGTTCCAGTATTACCCACGGAGGTCCAGCAGCTGTTTTCAGACCTTCCTCCTGGACTGCCGATAGAAGGCATCCATGAGTAGGTGAAACTGGCCATTCACGAGAGCAATGCCAAGTACAAAACTCGAGCAGACAGTTATTATCGTCAGGTTGCATCTCCCTTGTTTTGCGGATTCTGCTGATGCTGCTGTGAACTCGAGGACGAGTTCTTTCCAACCCGGGGTGACTGATGCAGGAGGATCAGCGCAAGGATGGCAGGAAATCGTGATCTAGCCTAATTGGAGCGGTTTCCTTTTCAAATCTTTATTTTTAGTTAATTTTTATTTATGGTAATCTTTAATTTGTCAATTAGGAAATGATTCTGAACCCGATTTGGGCCAGAATTTTGGCAATCTTTTGATTTTATTCAGTATTTTGTTTTGGTAAGACTTTTAGGGTTTTGCTATCTTTGGTAAAATTCTATTAAGGGTCGATTTTTAGCTATTTAAACCCGGCTTGTGGGTTGTTTTAAATCAGTTTTTGAATATTAAGAATTTTATTAAATTTCAGAGTGTTCTCTGAATTTTGGGTCGAATAATTTCTCCCTTTTCTTTCTTGCAAATTACCCGTTGCGCTAGCCTGCAGAATAATCTCTATTCTATTCCGGCGTCAATCAGCTTGGGCAAAACAAAATAACAACCCACTCACAACCACAAGACCCCCAAGACTTGAGCCATGATCTTGAACAACACCAGTCTTTTGCTATTCTTCAGTACTCCATATATATATATATTATATTATATATTTATGTATGAGAAAGAAGTGCATACTATTGTTTACTTGTGATGGCTCTTGAACTCGAATTTTGTGGTATGTAACTATGCACAAGCATATATACTTGTATATAGAAACGGGGTCACTTGGCATTCATGGTCGTGGTCAATACATGGTTAGATTGACTTCCTGTTACCAAGTTAGGTGGAGAGTGAAGACTCGGAAGTTTTGTTGTGTGTGTCAATATATATATATATATATATATGTGTGTGTCATACATATATAGACAACTCACTTTGTAAACCATGTAAATGCACGTACAGTGACTAGTGTCCACAGCTTTGTGCGACATTACGCACACAGACTTGGGTAGATTCATTTTAATATATATGCATATATATATATTTTTTATTATTTGTTTATAAACTAATAATTCTCGGTCCCATTAGTATATATATTGTACCAATTGTGTGGAAAAGTGCAAATACATGGTATAGATTTTGTTGCAGCAAATGGACATGACTAGTCAGTGGAAAGGATCATTGTCTTCATTTCAAATGCTCTACCATAATTCCAAATATTTGAATTAAACAATATATTTTCGTTAGAACGTTAAGTGGTCAATTTAGAGCATGCCTTTATTGTACATATAAGCTAGATTCATTTCCTCTCTATTCATCTCAACGAGCACACACATATATGTTAATATATATTTACCGAAAAATACATATATGTTAATATATATTATTATTTGATAATCTCTCTATCCCAAATTATAGGTCCATTTGGGGAATCCAATTTTTTAAGAAAATGACTTTTGTTGTAGTGTTAGTAAATGAAATATCAAATTTACCCATGGTCTCACCACAGTGACGTGATGGTTTATAATGTTAGTGAATGATTGAAGGTTAAATTGGTAAATTGATTAAATAAAGTGTTTTGACTTTTCAAAAGTGGACACTTATTTTGGGACAAGGAAAAGAGAAAAAGTAGACCTATAATTTGGGACGGAGGGAGTATAATTTACAGGAATTTTTTTTTTTTGATATATTGTTATGTTTCAAACTACATGTACCATGAAAGAGAGGTTAATCTGCCATTCAAAGGTTTCACCTGTGAGATAGAATTGTACCAATAATACATCACAATATACACATGTACAAATGGAGATTAAACTTTAGTCTGGTCATTAGTTTCAGTACCACAATTTATTTTATAATGTGACCTGTATATATAATTGAGCACGATGCCAAAATGGATCCATTTACATTGCAATTCCAATTAATATACTTCAATAAGAATTCATTTATAGGGTTGGTATAGTTGGAAAAGATCTCAATAGAGTCTAGTGCCTCCTGAAGTATAATTTTGTAAGTAGAGTCCCGATTAGTAATGATCTTATGAAGAAAGAATCTTTCAATTGGCACAATTCTCCTACATATAACTCGTTGACCAGTACCACTGACATAATCCGAATTTTACCCAATTTGTGTGAAGATAGTTTTGCACGAGTCTTTTGATAGTCGGGCCAAGCCCCAATCGCTCCAATTATCAAAAAAATAAAGATAGATTGAAGTAAACTCCATCAATCTTATTTTTAAATGTTTCATCCAAATTTTCACATTAATCGCTACAAAGTTTTCAATTGTATAACATTTCCCAATACAATGATCTGAAAATGACTAGGAAAAAAAATCAAAATGATTAGAACTTATCCAAGCTAGCTAGAACAATTTTCCTTATCTTGCACTTACATGTATATAATGAGCTCCTATCAGAAAATGCTATTCAAACTATTAGAGTACTTGGGGGCCATCTATGTTTATACTAGGATTATAATTTTTTATAATCTATCACACTCTAATTTTTAATTTAGTCTTGATTTATTTTTCACTCATTCTCTCTTATATGTACATATTATGCTCTCTTGTATATTTACACTCAACAATCCAACCGAATATTATTAGCATGAGCTTGAAGCCAGGCATAAATGCCATAATATCCTAACTTTTTTTTTTAATTAGAATAAAACTTAGTTTAGTTAGATTTACTTTTCTGCTCGAAAGACACTAATTGGCTGTGAGTGAATAAATAAAAATTAAAATTAATCACTATTTGTATGCACGTGACATGATCCTTGGTAGTGAATGTTAATAGGGATTGTTTGGTAGCAAAAGCACTATCACCTATTTGCTATTCTAACTTGAATGGTGGTTGTTTGATGCACGTGACTTTATCATTTATAGGACGTTAGATTCTTCTATATTATGAAAATCTATCATTGTATACAATATGTGTAGTGGATACAAATTTCTTAAAGTAAGGGCTTCTCTAAGATCTTGATTATTGTCATGTTTAACTTCCACTACATCAATTACATAATTTCTAATAGAGTTAATTTCAGTAAACCCTCCTATAATTTTAAAAAATATCACTTTGTCCTCCTCCAATATAGAAAATCCTCCTATAATTATCAAAATGTATCAACTTGCCCGTATTTCTATAATTGTTAATCAAAATACTCCTGCAATTTAATTAAATTAAAAAAAAAACATATAAAATTCAAAAATATATATATACATAGTTCGAAAAATATATCAAAATATATCAAAATTAAAAAATACATATAAAATTCGAAAATATATACATAAAATTCGTAAAAAATATATAAAAAATTCAAAAATATATATATATATAATTTGTAAAAAAAAAACATATAAAATTCAAAAACAAACATATAAAATTCGTAAAAAAATATATAAAATTCATAAAAAAATATATAAACTAAAAGAAAAGCATATAAAATTTGTAAAAAACATATATAATTCAAATATATATATAATTCATAAAACAAAACATATAAAATTTGATATAAATATATATAATTCGTAAAAAATATATAAAATAAAAAAAATCATATAAAATTTGAAAAAAACATATAAAATTTGAAAAAACAAATAAAATTCGTAAAAAATATATAAAATTCAATATATATATATATATATATAATCTTTTGGCACACTACAATAGTATATTCAAACAAGATTATCCAAAAAAAAAAGGGGTAGGAAAATCATAAATTTGATTATTGGGAAAATCATAATACAATCCAAGAAAGTGCTCTTCCATTATATTTGATTTTTTTTTTTCAAAAACATTTAGATGTCACAATAGAGTATAGTCATAGTTTTAAAATAATTTGTGGTGTTAAAGTGTTTTTTTAGAAGTTAACTGCTTTTTCCATTTCCATGCAATAAATAAAGTGCGGATTGAACTAACCCTTTTTTAATATGGAGGGTCCAACATAATCTACTTATTCATGTGATTTAATAATAAAGTTATATGATTTTATTCTTAATTAAAATTAAAATGATACTTATGTTTTCGAGATATTTTATTTGATTGGTAATATGGTTTTTTCAAATTTTATAAGTTTTTTAAATTTTATATATTTTTTTACGAATTTTATATATATATTTGAATTTTATATGTTTTCTTTCGAATTTTAAATATTTTTTCGAATTTTATATGTTTTTTAGTTTTATATTTTTTTTTTCAAATTTTATATATTTATTACGAATTTTATATTTTTTTTAAAAAAATTATATATTTTTTGAAATTTTATATGTTTTTTTACGAATTATATATATATATTTTTAATTTTATAAGTTTTTTTTTTAATTTTATACATTTTTTATGAATTAGGTATATATATTTTTTGAATTTTATATGATTTTTTTTATTTAATTAATTTCAAAGGTATTTTGGTCCAAAATTATAGGATGGGGTACAAATTAATATATTTTGATAACCATATGAAAATTTTCTATATAGGAGTGGGACAAAGTGAATTTTTTTTAAACCACATGGGTTTACTGAAATTAACTCTTTGTAATACGAATTCCTACCATAATGATCTGGATTTGGCGCAAAGGGAGACAAAAGAATTTGTCAACTTATGTGGGCGAATGTTACTAAAGCGACAGTAAATAATTTGTACCATTATTTTTAGATGTTTATGTTGGATTATTGAATGAGAAATTAAATTATATAACCTAATCTACTACTAATATGGATATGGGTATGACCCAGTTTTGCAGAGAGAGGTGCATTAACTGTTTGTATAGTTGGAGTGACTTTTCACCTCCAACCAGTGCCAAAACAGTTTCAATACCTCTTTCAAATCTTTGCGATTACAGTTTTTGTGCCTCTTCAATGTCTATAAATAGACCAGGCCAGAGTTCACTTGATTTTTAACTTTTGAATAATTATTCTCCTTATCTATTTGGTCAATCTCTCTCTCTCTGTTACATACATACATATATTCTGGAGTTTTTGGTTTGAGTACAAACACAGAAATTGTGTTCGCTGGTTTTCAAAGATTGGAGTGTTACTTCTTTGAAAACGAAATCCGTTCTATCTTGGGAGGCATTTGCTCGGGTTTCTTGAGCACCGTAGAGGGAGCAATATTGCCTTAAGAAAACTGTGGTATTACACAGGGCTCGGATTTTCTTCCTCTTTTTCCATTCTCATATTCTGGTCAGTTTCTTTTCTTTATGTAATTGTAATTTCTTTGCTATATATGTTGGAAATAGTTTGGAAAAAACAGTAATTAAACCCAACTTTGAGCTTAAATAATTATGGGACCCGAACTCCGATTTTAACGGGACCAAGCACTAATGTGTTCTCCTTGGTGAGGAGATCATGTTGGTATAATTACATGTTCAAAACTATTCATTATTGAATGAGAAATTATCTCTCAAAGTGACCCACTTGAACTTGGGTAAGAATGTTTGTCCCACATTGAAAATAAAGTGAAGTGTAAAGGTGTTTATGTATGGTTGCATTGAATGGGTGACTTGAATAACTAGAGGCATGGGAGGAGAGCTAGACCATGCATGAACCATGCAAGCCTTAGCCTAACCACACACGCGTGCGCGCTGCCCGCCCGGTCCGGGCCGTGGTCGTGGCGCGGTGCGGGTGGGTCGTCGGTTCTACCCATTTTATTTTTATTTTTTGCCAAAACTGCAAACATCTCTTCTGAAGAGATACGTATACAGTTTTGTATGCAACCAGTGTATATACAGTTTATACACCTATTGGATTGGATACCTATACAGTTGAGATACCTCTCCATTCTCTATATGTATAGGCTATTGCAGTTTATTCCACACACGCTTTTATTCTCATTCTGCCAGAAACATACTCTCTATACATTCGCATATACACATATACATATACATAGGTCTGGTTTGAGTTTGAGTACAAACACAGAACTTGAGTTCGCCGGTCTTCACCATTGCAGTGCTGCAACAGTGAAGGCGAAATTCGTTCTATCTTGGGAGGCATTTGTTCAAAATCCTTGAGCACCGTAGAGGGAGCAATTTTGCCTTAAGGAAACTGTGGTATCACACAGGGCTCGGATTATTTCTGTTATTCTGCGTTTATTGTAATTTCGGGTCAGTTTCCTTTAATTATTGCAATATATATATTTGTATGCATGATATATTAATATATATACATATAACGGAAGCATGTAAATTTAACAATCTTAAGGCAAAATTGTTTTTGTTCTGTTATAATTGTATATATTCTGTATATATAATTTTCATACATATATATTTATATATATGTATTTGCGTATGTATATAGATTATTTCGTGCATAGATATATATTCTGCTACAGTTGCATGTTATTTATATATATGCTTATACAAATTGCAGTATAAATTTCGAAATTGATTTGCTTTATATATAAGAATTGGAGTTTGCATATAACACTAATACTGTTGAGTTTGTATTACTTGAAATACTGTTCACTTAATATATAAGAATTGTATTGCACAGTTACGAATTTATTTTGGTTCATTCGTAAATTCAGTACAAGTTAAATTCTGACATTGTGTATCTATATATATATATTTATTGTATTTCTGTCATATATATCTACGTAGATACATTCTGTTAGTATATACTCATATATATATACCACAGTATTCTGTTATATCTATAAACCACAGTAGTATACACTGTTTCAGAATTGCTAAATATATTTACTGAAATTGAATTATGTTCACATTCTGATATATTTACTACCATTTGTAAATTTCATTATTTTGTATATATAGTATATTGTATTCTGGGCTCTAGTACTGATATTCTGTACTAATATTCTGTACTGCTATTCTGGGCTTTAGTATATATATCGTATATATAGTACTGATATTCAATATACAGTATTCTGTTATATATTGTATATTGTATTCTATATTTTATTTTCTGTTATATATATATATACTGAATTTATATTCTGTTATATATATATATATATATTCTGCTATTCTGTTCTATATATATATAGACATTCTGTTCTGAATATATATAAACTGTATTCTGAATTTTATAGATATATATTATGTATTTGTATTCTGACTATATATATATATTCTAGTTTATATATAAACTGCATTTTGTGTTTTATATATCTTCTGATTTATATATTCTGAAATATATATGTATTATGTTTTATATATCTATATATTCTGAAATTGTATTATAATATATATATTCTGTGTATATAATATTATATATATATTTTTTCGGTTTTATACTTATATATATATATATTATTATGAAAATAGCATATATATATAATTAATTATATTATATATATGTTTTGAATCAAGTTCATCATATATTGGGTATCTATATATTTTACTGGACTTTTTACTTCGGAATTATATATATATATATATATATATATATATATATCATTCTTGTTTGTGTTATTATATTTGTGTGAAATTGTTATTATATTATTGTGTGGGAAAAATTAAACAGTACATTAAGCAGATTTCTGTTTGTGTAACAGAAATGGCTACTGGTAATCCAACCACAATATTTGTCCCACATGGGGAGAAGCCTGAAAAATTCAATGGCTCTGATTTTAAGCGTTGGCAACAAAAGATGCTATTTTATCTCACTACTTTGAATCTGGCCAAATTTTTAATGGAAGCAATTCCATCAGTGGCCGAGGGTGAAACTGATAAAGATAAACTGGCTGCAGTGGATGCATGGAAGCATTCTGATTTCTTGTGCAGGAACTATATCCTAAATGGATTAGATAACACACTGTATAATGTATATAGTGGTGTGAAAACTGCAAAGGAATTATGGGAATCATTGGATAAAAAGTATAAAACTGAGGATGCTGGCACGAAGAAATTCATTGTCGGCAAATTCTTAGATTTTAAAATGTTAGATTCCAAAACTGTACTCAGCCAAGTGCAACAGATTCAAGTGCTTCTTTATGACATTCATGCAGAAGGTATGTCTCTTAGTGAGTCATTCCAAGTGGCGGCTATAATTGAAAAACTACCACCACTTTGAAAAGATTTTAAGAACTACCTGAAGCATAAACGCAAGGAGATGACTCTTGAAGAGTTGATAGTTCGCCTGAGGATTGAAGAGGACAATCGTAAATCTGAAAAGAAAAGTAGTGCATGGCATCCTATGGAGTCAAAAGCAAATATTGTGGAGGAAGGATCATCTTCAAAGACTAAAAAGAGAAAGTTCAGTGATGAAGGTCCAAGTAAAGGATCTAAGAAGTTCAAAGGCAAGTGCTTTAATTGTGGAAAGCTGGGACATCTCTCTAAAGACTGTCGAAAGCCAAGGAACTTCAGGAACACTAGACCCCAAGCGAATGTGACAGAGGCAGATCGACTTGCAAATGATGTAGGCGATATGAATCTTGCTGTTGTGGTTTCAGAGTGCAATTTGGTGGGCAATAACAAAGAGTGGTGGGTGGACACTGGTGTTACTCGTCACATCTGTGCCAATAGGTGGATGTTCACTGCTTATCAACCTATGAAAAATGGAGAACAACTCTTTATGGGTAATTCTTCATCTTCTAAGGTAGAAGGTAGTGGAAAAGTGATCCTGAAAATGACTTCTGGAAAAGAGGTGACTCTGAATAATGTGCTACATGTGCCGGATATTCGCAAGAACCTGGTGTCTGGATCTCTGCTAAGGAAAAATGGCTTTAAATTAGTTTTTGTATCTGATAAGTTTGTACTTACAAAGAATGAGATGTATGTAGGAAAAGGATATCTCAGTGATGGGCTGTTTAAGCTCAATGTAATGACTGTTGTACCCACAGCTAATAAGATTAATAACACAGTTTCTTCTGCTTATATGCTTGAGTCTTTTGATATTTGGCATGTTAGATTAGGCAATGTTAATTATGATATTTTACGTAGATTAATTAATTTAAATGATTTGCCTAAGTATAAAATTGACCCAAATCATAAATGTGAGACTTGTGTAGAATCTAAATTAACAAGGAAATCCTTTCAAAAAGTTGAAAGATGTAGTGAGCCTCTAGAACTAGTGCATACTGATATATGTGATCTAAAGTTCTTGGAAACTAGAGGAGGAAAAAAGTATTTTATTACTTTTATAGATGATTGCACTCGATATTGCTATGTTTATTTGCTAAGAAGCAAGGATGAGGCTATTCATATTTTCAAACAATATAAAACTGAAGTTGAGAATCAACTTAGCAGAAAAATCAAAGCTATAAGAAGTGATAGGGGTGGTGAGTATGAATTTCCTTTTGAGGAGTTCTGTAAAGAACATGGAATTATTCACCAAACTACAGCTCCCTACTCACCTCAATCGAATGGTATAGCTGAAAGGGAAAACCGAACTTTAAAAGAAATGATGAATGCATTTCTATTAAGTTCGGGAGTACCACAAAATTTGTGGGGGGAAGCTATACTTTCTGCTAATTACATTCTTAATAAATTGCCTCAAAAGAAAACTTTTAAAACCCCATTTGAGTTATGGAAAGGCTATAAGCCTTCCTATAAATACTTAAAAGTGTGGGGGTGCTTAGCAAAGGTGGCAATTCCTAAACCTAAAAAGGTGAAAATAGGACATAAAACCGTGGATTGTGTATTCATTGGTTATGCCCACAATAGTAGTGCATATTGATTTCTTGTTAATAAATCTGAGATTTCTGATATACATGTCAATACGATAATTGAATCAAGGAATGCTACATTCTTTGAAAATGTATTTCCATATAAAAGGACATCAGATTCAAGCTCACAGAAAATGTCATTTGGTGATATGACTCAAGATAGTCAGGAACCTATAGACGAAGAATCTATAGAACCTAGACGAAGCAAAAGAGCAAGATTCACTAAGTCTTTTGGGCCAGATTTTGTTATCAATCTGGTAGAGAATGAACTTCAAACTTATAAGGAGGCTATGTCTTCACCTGAAGCAGTTTATTGGAAAGAAGCTGTGAATAGTGAAATTGAGTCCATTATGCAAAATCATACATGGGAACTGGTAGATCTTCCACCAGGTAATAAACCATTGGGATGTAAGTGGATCTTCAAGAAGAAGATGAAGGCTGATGGATCAATTGACAAGTATAAGGCAAGACTTGTAGCTAAAGGCTATAGGCAAAAGGAAGGGTTGGATTATTTTGACACTTATTCACCAGTTACTAGAATAACGTCCATTCGCATGCTAATTGCTATAGCAGCGTTAAATGGTTTAGAAATACATCAAATGGATGTAAAAACAACATTTCTAAATGGTGAATTAGATGAAGAAATATACATGGAACAACCCGAGGGGTTCATTTCTCCTGGCCAAGAGAGAAAAGTGTGTAGACTTGTAAAGTCGTTGTATGGACTAAAGCAAGCGCCAAAACAATGGCATGAGAAATTTGACAGTGTCATGATGTCAAATGGGTTCAAAATAAATGAATGTGACAAGTGTGTTTATGTCAAGACTTATCATAATGCGTATGTCATTTTCTGTTTATATGTAGATGACATTCTTATTATAGGCAGTAATAATGATGTAATCAATTCTACTAAGCAAATGCTAAAGAGTAGATTTGACATGAAAGATCTTGGCATAGCTGATGTTATTTTAGGAATTAAAATTTCTAGAACATCAGAAGGACTTGTATTATCCCAATCTCACTATATAGAGAAAATGTGTGACAAGTTTAAGAAGTATGGGATAAGTCCAACACGAACACCTGTGGATGTAAACGTTAAAATTTTTACGAACAAAGATGAAGGTATTTCACAATTGGAATATGCTCGGATCATAGGAAGTTTAATGTATGTTATGAATTGTACTCGACCTGACATAGCATACTCTGTGAGTAAGCTGAGTCGATACACAAGTAACCCAGGTAAATGTCACTGGAATGCAATACTAAGAGTTTTGGGATACTTGAAGTATACTCAAAATTATGGTTTGCATTATACTAGATATTCAGCTGTACTTGAAGGATATAGTGATGCTAATTGGATTTCTGATTCCAATGATTCAAAATCCACTAGTGGATATATTTTTACTCTTGGAAGTGCAGCTGTGTCATGGAAGTCCTCAAAGCAAACATGTATTGCTAGGTCCACAATGGAATCTGAATTCATTGCATTGGACAAAGCAGGAGAAGAAGCAGAATGGCTTCGTAACTTTCTAGAGGACATTCTAAACTGGCAGAAACCAGTGCCAGCTATTGGTATACATTGTGATAGTCAATCTACTATTGGAAGGGCTCAAAATCACATGTATAATGGAAAGTCTAGACATATTCGTCGTAGACATAATACTGTCAAACAATTGCTCTCAAATGGTATAATATCCATTGACTATGTAAAGTCTAAGGATAATATAGCGGATCCGTTAACTAAAGGTTTGGCAAGAGAGCAAGTTGAAAGATCATCGAGGGGAATGGGCTTGAAGCCTCTGGGTTAAAAGACACCATAATGGCAACCCAACCTAGTTGACTGGAGATCCCAAGATCTAGGTTCAAAGGGACAACCGAATTGTGCGTGACTTAGTTAAAAGCACTGTGGAGATGAAAACAAAACTCATTCCCATTCCTATGATGAGACAATGCATCTTTTAGGGTAAGCTATGCTTTTAATGATGTCTATGACTTGGACAAATTCAAGTGAGGAAGAACTCCTAATAGAATCACCTATGTGAGTAGAAGGGGCCGCTTCTAGGAGAATTTTTGAAGGCGGAATTCTCTGACAAATACTCATGAAACCAAGTGGTGTCCAAGGCCAAAATGGACACAAACGTGAGAACCAACTGTGTTCGAAAGGGAACTGTGTGAAGTCTATTGTCTTGGTTTACACAAACAGCTGACAGTTCAAGGCATCACGTCCACTAATTAGCCAGTAAATCCGATAATCTTTCACAAGGGAAAGTTCAAGGCTCTAAGGCTACTTATCCTGATACAGTAACCCTTTCATTGTACTCGAACTAGTGTCTGCATATTCATCTGCATTTTGAACTGCTAATTTCCATTCATGTGGGGGTTTGTTGGAAATAGTTTGGAAAAAACAGTAATTAAACCCAACTTTGAGCTTAAATAATTATGGGACCCGAACTCCGATTTTAACGGGACCAAGCACTAATGTGTTCTCCTTGGTGAGTAGATCATGTTGGTATAATTACATGTTCAAAACTATTCATTATTGAATGAGAAATTATCTCTCAAAGTGACCCACTTGAACTTGGGTAAGAATGTTTGTCCCACATTGAAAATAAAGTGAAGTGTAAAGGTGTTTATATATGGTTGCATTGAATGGGTGACTTGAATAACTAGAGGCATGGGAGGAGAGCTAGACCATGCATGAACCATGCAAGCCTTAGCCTAACCACATACGCGCGCGCGCTGCCCGCCCGGTCCGGGCCGTGGTCGTGGTGCGGTGCGGGTGGGTCGTCGGTTCTACCCATTTTATTTTTATTTTTTGCCAAAACTGCAAACATCTCTTCTGAAGAGATACGTATACAGTTTTGTATGCAACCAGTGTATATACAGTTTATACACCTATTGGATTGGATACCTATACAGTTGAGATACCTCTCCATTCTCTATATGTATAGGCTATTGCAGTTTATTCCACACACGCTTTTATTCTCATTCTGCCAGAAACATACTCTCTCTACATTTGCATATACACATATACATATACATAGGTCTGGTTTGAGTTTGAGTACAAACACAGAACTTGAGTTCGCCGGTCTTCACCATTGCAGTGTTGCAACAGTGAAGGCGAAATCCGTTCTATCTTGGGAGGCATTTGTTCAGAATCCTTGAGCACAGTAGAAGGAGCAATTTTGTCTTAAGGAAACTATGGTATCACACAGGGCTCGGATTATTTCTGTTCTTCTGAGTTTATTGTAATTTCGGGTCAGTTTCCTTTAATTATTGCAATATATATATTTGTATGCATGATATATTAATATATATACATATAACAGAAGCATGTAAATTTAACAATATATATATACGGTTTATGCATGTTAGATATATATATATATATATATATATACAGTACGCGTGTAATTTTGATAACAATCTTAAGGCAATATTGTTGATTTCTGTTTATATATGCTACAGTTATATCTATATATAAATTGATACAGTTTTCGTTTTATATATATATATAATTTGTTATATATATATATATTATGTTGTCGTATATATATATACATATATACTGTTTTCGAATATATATATATATAGTATATATATATTCGTATTTGTTATATATAAATACTACTATGATATCCATATATTTACGTGAATGATTTGGAACTACTATGATTGTTATTACATATATCAGAAATATGATAGATGCTTTCATGATTGATGTATATCTTCATAATTTATATATTTAAGAATTATAAATTGAAAAGAACACTTGAAGTGAATGACTTCTTGTGATTATGCATGATATATATTTCATACACCAAACCTGATAACGTGATACTTTTATATATATATATATATATATATATATATATATATATATATATATATATATATATATATACAGTAGTGGATTTTTACAGAATTGTTTTTCTTGTAATTCGCATGTATATATATTGCGTGAGTCTGATATTGTTCGCATGTAATTCGCATAAATAGAGTCCTCTGATTGTATTCTGCTATATATATATATATATATATATACGACTACATATATATTTATATACTTTAGTGTTTTCGAAATATACACAGTAGATTGAATTAGAAGAACTCTTTCACATAGTGTTTTTGTCTTTTACTAATAGTATTGTTAACGTTATCATACTTTTTATATTCATTACTATTTTGTCCATATATAGTTTAGATATATAATAATAATGGCAAAGTTTCTTGTTAATTGAAATCCTACTACTTGAATATCTTGTGAACGGAAAAATATAACATCGCTTGCATCCGATACTAAAATAATTATTGGAATGTATGTTCATGTTAGAATGAAATATTTATATGAGACATAGAATCATGTCATAATGAAATTAGAATTAGTGACATGCATTAAGTGAATTCTTCATGCGGACATCTAATGCCATTTTTTATTTGAATACATACATGAATGTTTTTTTTTTTTTTCTTCTAATTAAATTTTATTAACGTAAATGTGAATAAAATTTAATAGTGCTGGCATTATTACATGACGTAAGTGAATTCTTCATGTTTTTTTTCGGAGTTCGGGTCCCGTAAATGTGACTATAGAAAATATAGTTATTAAACATTAAGACTTAATATATATTTATAGTATAGGTGTTTTTACATACCTGTCTCTATATTTACGCATGCCTTGGTGTAATCAAACACTGATAGGTGTGGTTATGTGAAACGCTGCAATCCGTTAGTTGTTTAAATGTATGGGTGATAGCAAGTAATTAAAAATGTATTGGTTGAAGTGTTATATTGATAATATGATACAGAGATACAAGAAGTGTTTATATAAAACACAGCGATTTGTATGTTATTTAATCGTATGTTTATAATTACAATTACCAGTTGACACTATTGGAAACATATACCGCTTAATGTGTCTAAATTAGTAAGGTGTTGTACTGGATACTAATACTGGTATTCAATACATGGGTGTTTAAACATATTTGAATCATACTGTCTTATATATGTATGGTACGTGTTACGTGTACTATGGAGTAAGGGGTTATGTGTACTATGGAGTAAGGGGTTATGTGTTATTGTTTTACGGAGGTTAAATGAATAGATGTTATGAAGCAATTGAATTGAATTGTTTTAGACATCATTGGAAACAACCTGATTGACCCAATATAATTTGGTATAGTAATGACTATTGATGATGACGGATGGGGTTTTATAGAGTACTGACTAACTCTTATATATAACCCATATGAAAATCCACTTGAAGTCTCTACAATTAATTCATATGTTTTCATTTTGAGATTTTATTTATATTTGACATATATACTTGAGATTTGTTTTGTGCCTTATTTTTGGTATGCCAATTGTATGTTGTTATCATGGTTAATTATATTAGGACAATGCTTGGGTCCTCACCAGTCAGGATTAATTTTGTCATCACCCCTTATTTGAACCAATAAAATTAAGACATATGTCCAATACTAATTAAAAAATAACAATGAATATTACCCATGGATTAAACCCGAATCTATATAAATATATATATATATATATAAACAAATCTTACAAATACCATCAATCCAGATTTTTCATGTCTATTTATATATATATATATATAAACAAATCTTACTAATACCATCAATCAAGATTTTTTCATCTCTTTTTATCAATTGTTTGTTTAATTCGTGTTAAGAACTCAAAGATTATTTATTTTACAATTTTATTTTGTAATAATAAATTAATATATTATTTTCTTAGTCCATTTTGGACTGAGAATCTATAAAAAAAAAAAAAAATTCCATTGCCAAGAGAAGAAGCCTCAGTGTCTTTTGTTTTTAATTTTCCCCTTGTGTTTGATTAGTTATTTTCTTTAAAAAGACTTCAATTTTTAGAAGGATCTGCATCTTCCTTTGAATATATATCTACGTATCTTTTTGTCCGCAATTGGATTTCAAAGCAGATATGTCATATGTAATATTGGAGATAGGAAAAAGGGAAAAGAAAAAAAATAGAGAAATGCTAAACATCATGAAAATAATTTCATGATATAACCATGAATGATGTGGATGTATTCATGAATGAACACGTGTCCATAATAAAAGTTAAGTAAAAATTGATAAGTATTGTTTTGGTAGGTAAATATTAAACTGATCTTAAATTTAAAATTCAAATAACATAATAGAAATTAATTTATATCAAACTTACCATTTTATTACTTCATGATAAAATCATGAAACTAATTGCTCAAAAAAATATATATTTTGGATCGGATTTAACCCATGATAGTGGGTAATACCCATTATTATTTTTTAATTAACATTGAACATGTGTCTTAATATTATTGGTCCAAGTAAGGAGTGAGGACCAAATTGGTCCTGACTGGTGAGGACCCAAGCATTGTCCATTCTATTATATGTTTGATGATATATATGGCATGATTAATGATTAAATGTCTCCTAGTATATTTTATTTGAAATTATACATGTTTATTGAGATTATATACATAATCATGCATATGTCTCTTGTTATAAATTATTGCATATTATGTATTCCGTTTTGATTCAATTAGGGAATTGAATCAGTAAATGATGTTAATCATTAATGTGAGACTTGTGTGGAATCAAAATTGACAAGAATATTTTTTCAAAAACGTTGAAAGATGTATCGATCCTCTAGAATTAATTCACAGTGATATATGTGATTTAAAATTTGTTGCAAACTAGAGGAGGTAAAATGTAATTTATTACTTTAATAATGATTGCACACGATATTGCTATGGTTATTTGCTAAGAAGCAAAGATGAGGCTATTGATATTTTCAAACAATATAAAACTGAAGTTGAGAATCAACTTAGCAGAAAAATCAAAGCTATAAGAAGTGATAGGGGTGGTGAGTATGAATCTCCTTTTGAGGAGTTCTGTAAAGAACATGGAATTATTCACCAAACTACAGCTCCCTACTCACCTCAATCGAATGGTGTAGCTGAAAGGAAAAACCGAACTTTAAAAAAATGATGAATGCATTTTTGCTAAGTTCGGGAGTACCACAAAACTTGTGGGGGAAGCTATACTTTCTGCTAATTATATTCTTAATAAATTGCCTCAGAAGAAAACTTTTAACATCCCATATGAGTTATGGAAAGGTTATAAGCCTTCCTATAAATACTTAAAAGTGTGGGGGTGCTTAGCAAAGGTGGCAATTCCTAAACCTAAGAAGGTGAAAATAGGACCAAAAACCGTGGATTGTGTATTCATTAGTTATGCCCACAATAGCAGTGCATATCGATTTCTTGTTAATAAATCTGAGATTTCTGATGTACATGTAAATACGATAATTGAATCAAGGAATGCTACATTCTTTGAGAATGTATTGCCATATAAAAGGACATCAGATTCAAGCTCACAGAAAAGGTCATTTGGTGATATGACTCAAGATAGTCAGGAACTTATAGACCAAGAATCTATAGAACCCAGACGAAGCAAAAGAGCAAGAATCACTAAGTCATTTGGGCCAGATTTTGTTATCAATCTGGTAGAGAATGAACCTCAAACCTATAAGGAGGCCATATCTTCACCTGAAGCTTTTTATGGGAAAGAAGCTGTGAATAGTGAAATTGAGTCCATTATGCAAAATCATACATGGGAACTGGTAGATCTTCCACCAGGCAATAAACCATTGGGATGTAAGTGGATTTTCAAGAAGAAGATGAAGGCTGATGGATCAATTGACAAGTATAAGGCAAGACTTGTAGCTAAAGGCTATAAGCAAAAGGAAGGGTTGGACTATTTTGATACTTATTCACCAGTTACTAGAATAACGTTCATTCGTATGCTAATTGTTATATCAACGTTAAATGGATTAGAAATACATCAAATGGATGTAAAAACAGCATTTCTAAATGGTAAATTAGATGAAGAAATATACATGGAACAACCCGAGGAGTTCATTTCTCCTGGCCAAGAGAGAAAAGTGTGTAGGCTTGTAAAATCATTGTATGGACTAAAGCAAGCGCCAAAACAATAGCATGAGAAATTTGACAGTGTTATGATGTCAAATGGGTTCAAAATAAATGAATGTGACAAGTGTGTTTATGTCAAAAGTTATCATAATGCGTATGTCATTTTATGTCTATATGTGGATGACATGCTTATTATAGGCAGTAATAATGATGTAATCAAATCTACTAAGCAACTGTTAATGAGTAGATTTGACATGAAAGATCTTGGCATAACTGATGTTATTTTAGGAATTAAAATTTCTAGAACATCAGAAGGACTTGTGTTATCCCAATCTCACTATATAGAGAAAATGTTTGACAAGTTTAAGAAGTATGGGATAAGTCCAACACAGACACTTGTGGATGTAAACATTAAACTTTCTAAGAACAATGATGAAGGCATTTCACAATTGGAATATGCTCGTATCATAGGAAGTTTAATGTATGTTATGAATTGTACTCGACCTGATATAATATACTCTGTTAGTAAGCTGAGTCGATACACAAGCAACCCAGGTAAATGTCACTGGAATGCAATACTAAGAGTTTTGGGATACTTGAAGTATACTCAAAATTATGGTTTGCATTATACAAAATATCCAGCTGTACTTGAAGGATATAGTGACGCTAATTGGATATCTGACTCCAAAGATTCAAAATCCACTAGTGGATATATTTTTACTCTTGGAAGTGCAGTTGTGTCTTGGAAGTCCTCAAAGCAAACATGTATTGCTCGGTCCACAATGGAATCTGAATTCATTGCATTGGACAAAGCTGGAGAAGAAGCATAATGACTTCGTAACTTTTTAGAGGACATTCCAAACTGGCAGAAACCAGTGCCAGCTATTTGTATACATTGTGACAGTCAATTTACGATTGGAAGAGCTCAAAATCACATGTATAATGGTAAGTCTAGACATATCCATTGTAGACATAATACCGTGAAACAATTGCTCTCAAATGGTATAATATCCATTGACTATGTAAAGTCTATGGATAATATAGCGGATCCGTTAACTAAAGGTTTGACAAGAGAGCAAGTGGAAAGATCATCGAGGGGAATGGGCTTGAAGCCTCTGAGTTAAAAGACACCATAATGGCAACCCAACCTAGTTGACTGGAGATCCCAAGATCTAGGTTCAAAGGGACAACCGAATTGTGCGTGACTTAGTTAAAAGTACTGTGGAGATTAAATTAAACTCCTTCCCATTCCTATGATGAGACAGTGCATATTTTAGGGTAAGCTATGCTTTTAATGATGTCTATGATTTGGAAAAATCCAAGTGAGGAAGAATTTCTAATAGAATCACCTATGTGAGTAAAAGGGGCCGCTTCTAAAAGGATTTTTTGAAGGCGGAATTCTCTGACAAATACTCATGAAACCAAGTGATGTCCAAGGCCAAAATGGACACAAACGTGAAAACCAACTGTGTTCTAAGGGGAACTGTGTGAATTCTATTGTCTTGGTTTACACAAACAGCTGACAGTTCAAGGCATCATGTCCACTGATTAACCAGTAAATCCGATAGTCTTTCACAAGGGAAAGTTCAAAGCTCTAAGGCTACTTATCCTGATACAGTAACCTTTCATTGTACTCGAACTAGTGTCTGCATATTCATTTACATGTTGAAAATCTAATTTCCATTCATGTGGGGGATTGTTGGATTATTAAATGAGAAATTAAATTATATAACCTAATCTACTACTAATATGGATATGGGTATGACCCAGTTTTGCAGAGAGAGGTGCATTAACTGTTTGTATAGTTGGAGTGACTTTTCACCTCCAACCAGTGCCAAAACAGTTTCAATACCTCTTTCAAACCTTTGCGACTACAGTTTTTGTGCCTCTTCAATGTCTATAAATAGACCAGGCTAGAGTTCACTTGATTTTTAACTTTTGAATAATTATTCTCCTTATCTATTTGGTCAGTCTCTCTCTCTCTGTTACATACATACATATATTCTGGAGTCTTTGGTTTGAGTACAAACACAGAAATTGTGTTCGCTGGTTTTTAAAGATTGGAGTGCTACTTCTTTGAAAACGAAATCCGTTCTATCTTGGGAGGCATTTGCTCGGGTTTCTTGAGCACCGTAGATGGAGCAATATTGCCTTAAGGAAACTATGGTATCACACAGGGCTCGGATTTTCTTCCTCTTTTTCCATTCTCATATTCTGGTCAGTTTCTTTTCTTTATGTAATTGTAATTTATTTGCTATATATATATACGGTTTATGCATGTTAGATTTATATATATATATATACAGTA
The DNA here is from genome assembly GCA_963922005.1 of Cornus suecica. NCBI lineage: Eukaryota > Viridiplantae > Streptophyta > Magnoliopsida > Cornales > Cornaceae > Cornus > Cornus suecica. The sequence continues at coordinate 20,222,418 of OY998246.1, forward strand.
CGCATGTAATTTTGATAACAGTTTCTAATTGGGGGTATTATAAACTAAAGTTTGAAAAAAAAAAAACTAATGTGATTTTAAAGAGTTGATTTGTTGGGTCGGAAGCAACAAGCAAGAATATAAAAAAGTACTCACAAAAAATAAACACAAGATTTACATGGTTCATACTAAACAGGATTACGTTCATATATGAGAATAAGATTCCACTATCATTCGTAGAGAAATTACAATAATAGAGAATTTTCAACACCTGAAACCATACACAACTCCCCTAGAGTTTTCTTTCGTGTATCCCACAAGACTTCCTCTCGCCAATAGTATTCACTTTACCCGACATGTAAATCTATCTTTACCCACGATCTCTCTCGTGAGGCTACATCTCTCTCAATATCATTAGTCTCAACCCAAAATCTAGGCATTTACACTAAAAGAAATTTCTTGTTTTGGAACAAAGATTTTTGTTGCTTAAGCATGCAAATTTGTCACAAAAAAAATTGTTGCGAGGTTGTCCCCAAAAGTGCGTCATGAAAAGTTTTCTGCACCAAAAATATTTGTTGTTGCAAAAAATCAACCCTTTAACAACAAAATTCTCACTTGTCACTAAAAATATGACCATTAACGACAAATTATTTGTTCCTATATGTCCAAAAAATAGTCCCCGAATACAATTCCATTGTAAGGACTTTTGTTGCTAAAAAAGGAATATTTTGCAACAAAATTAGGTTTGCCGCTAAAAATATTACAATTTGCAACAATATTAGATTTGTCGCTAAAAAAATGAATAATTTGCAACAAAACTGAATGTCCCTGAAAATGGAACAATTTGCAACAAAATTGGACTTCTTTCTAAATAAAATAATTTGTAAGAAAGTCAACTTTGTTGCAAAAAAATAGTATTTTAGAAACAAATATGGTTAGTTTTGATTATCAAATTTTTTTTTTCATTCATATAAATTTGAATTAGGAACCAAAAAAAAGGTAAGCTTTGTGAAAAAAAGCACTATTTTGTGATTAGAACAAAATTTAAATTATCATTTGCAGACTTGCTGTCAACCCATTAAATTGTGATTTGAAAAAATAAAAAATTAATGACAAATTCTATAATAGGCCCTTTGTCCATGCTATATCAAACAACTTGTTACATATTCCACACAAAGGAATAAATGGATCTCCAATAATTTGAAGATCGGACATGTTAAAAAAGGAAATTACAAAAAGTGGGTGTCACGACCCATGAAACAAAAAGGTAATCAATTTAGACTGCAAGTCTACAATAAAAATTAGATCAAAAAGAAATTCCGAGCACCTGCAAAATAGATTAAAAGAGAATCAGGATTTGTAGAAGTGTACATATGAACAGATAATATAAAAAACAGAGCTAACCAATTCAAAGAAATAACTCAAGCAAACAAAACCACACTACTAGATTGTCAAAGATAAAATCTAGATATATAGCAGGAGCAACAGTACTCCACATAGATAAAACACATAAAATAAAAAATTGGATAGCAGAGGACGGTCGTCAAAGAATCGAAACCTAAATAGAATCCCTGATTTTTAATTAATACTAAGATTCAAAAAAAGTTCATGAATAGAACCCTAAATATCTAAAAAAAGATTCATGAAAAAAACATGTATAGCTTCTCTGATGTTTAACTTACCAAGCAGACAAGGTAGTGATTGTGTGTGAAGGTTGAGCGAGAGAGATTCGGTAATGATTTCTTTAAAAACCAAAACAATATGGAGAGGTGAAGAAAAAAGCACACCAGATTTCTGAAGTTCCCATGGGTTGCGTTTGGTAACAGTGCGGTGCGGTATTAGTTTTTGATTTTGGTTTGGGTTGGGTTGGATTTGGTTTGGTGTGGTTTTATTTTAATTTCAAACCGTGTTTGGTGCAGATGGTTTTGGTGTGAGAAAAACTGATGCTAAAAAACCAAACCATGTTTGGTAGAGTTGATATGGGTTGAAATTCTGAAACCAAATCATGTTTGGTAACTTGGAATGATTTCACATTTTATTTATAAATATTAAAATTTATAATATTAAAATATATTTAATATTAATATATTAATATCAATATATTAATTTTTAGGAAAGATAATAAAACTATAATATTAAAATATATTAAATTTCCAAAAATATATTTTAATATTAAAATATTAATAATATATTAATTTTTAGAAAAGATAATAAAATTATAATATTAAAATAATTTCCAAAAATATATTTTAATATTAATATATTAAAATATATTAATATTAATATATTAATTTTTAGGAAAGATAATAAAAATATAATATTAAAATATATTAAATTTCCAAAAATATATTTTAATATTAATATATTAATATTAATATATTTTAATATATTAATATATTAATTTTTAGGAAACATAATAAAACTATAATATTAAAATATATTAAATTTCCAAAAATATATATTAATATATTAATTTTTAGGAAAGATAATAAAACTATAATATTAAAATAACTTCCAAAAATATATATTAATATTAATATATTAATATATTAATTTTTAGGAAAGATAATAAAACTATAATATTAAAATATATTAAATTTCCAAAAATATATTTTAATATTAATATATTGATATTAAAATATATTAATATTAATATATTTCCATATATATTTTAATATTAATATAAATATATTAATATGGTGCAACTATTTGGTTTTGGTTTGGGGTGAGATGGTGCAACCATTTGGTTTTGGTTTGGGTTGCTACAGTACCGCACCACCAAAAACCATCTCATTAGATGGTTCCAAAATCATGGGTTGATACCACCATTTGGTACCATTGGTTTGGTACTGTTGAACCAACACCATTCCTAACAAACATGGGTTGGTACCACCATTTCGTACCAAAACCAAAAAACTGGTACCAAAACCAGTTACAAAACAGGGCCTTGGTGCGTTTGGTAACGGTGCGGTGCGATGTTAATTTTTGGTTTTGGGTTGGGTTGGGCTTGGTTTGGTTTTGTGTGGTTTTATTTTAAATTGGAACCATATTTGGTGCAGATGATTTTGGTGTAAGAAAAATTGATATTGAAAAACTAAACCATGTTTAGTAGAGTTGGTATGAGTTGAAATTCTGAAACCAAACCATGTTTGATAACTTGGAATGATTTCACATTTTATTTATAATATTAAAATATATTAATATATTAATTTTTAGGAAATATAATAAAACTATAATATTAAAATATATTAAATTTCCAAAAATATATTTTAATATTAATATATTAAAATATATTAATATTAATATATTAATTTTTAAGAAAGATAATAAAACTATAATATTAAAATATAAAACTATAATATTAAAATATATTAAATTTCCAAAAATATATTTTAATATTAATATTTTAAAATATATTAATATTATATATTAATATAGTGTAACTATTTGGTTTTGGTTTTGGTTGCTACAGTACCGAACCACCAAAAATTATCAATTCACATGATTCCAAATTTTGGCCATTTGGTGTCAATGGTGCCAATACTGTTAACCCAAAACCATTTTACCAAATATGAGTTAGTATCATCTTTTCACACCAAAACTAAAAAAATGATACCAACCCATGTTACCAAACATGGCTTAGATATAAGGTCTGTCATAGCTATAAAAGATAATGTGCTGTCTCTTTCCACTTGTTCGGGCGGCAAAGACCAAATGGAAATCAGGTGGCGCCAACTTTCAATTTTTTCAAAACGTTTGGCGGCAAAATCAATTGCAAGTAAAAAAAGAAACTTAAAATATATCTATACTAAAAAATAGTGAGTTAATTCATATCCGATTTTTAAGTTAATAAAAACCTTAATTAAACTTTAATTTTTAAGATTCTTAAATAATTATTATTTGGAAATTAATTTTATTAAGAACTCAATAACTTCAATTCCAATAATTAAAATTACTTTATGAAGTATCAATTTAAATTAAATTTAAAAGGCCTGCATCTATTTCAATACTAACTATTCATATATTTATATTATTTTTGAACTCGGAATAAAAAAATTTTCTTATAATTCGACGGTTTTTTTGTGAGTTAACTCATATCTGATTGCTTTAATAATTGGATTTCTAATCCGATAATCCGATCTGATTGTATAATTATTCAAAAATAAAAACCTAACAATGAATTTTAATATTTTTTAATTTTTATTCTAATAATATTAAATATCAAATTATGTGTTTACTTATAAATACTTATTGTTATAATACATGTCTATGACATAAATGAAACTCAAGTAACAGAAAAAATGGGATATAATTAGAAATATATCTTAATATATGAAACTAATAACATAGTACTTATTTGTATATGTATATATATACAATCAGATTTGATTATTATCGAATCAGACCACTTAATTAAATCTTTTTATTAATGAAATCAATTATAAACCCTACATATTTATGCTACTTATAAATGTACGAAGCCCTCTTATTATTTTTAAACATTTTTTGAATAAAAAAATATTATTAATTATCTAAATAGGCGCATCTTTGTTGGTTGATTATAAACAGACATATGATCACTAAATACCTATGTAAGTTTCAATGATTAAAAATTATTAAACTTTTGCATTTCCTTCATATTTCATTCATTCACTTTGAGTAATTCACCATGTGCAGAGCACATGCTTACTCCTAGTATACATATATATATACACACATGTAATAAATATGCATATAGTTGTGAGAAACTATAGGGTCCGTTTGGCTCACAAGAAAATTATTTTCTTTTTTTACTGTTCACCAATTTCAAAAATAAAAACACGTTTGGCAAACGCGTTTACTGTTCACTTTTTTTTTCCCAAGAAAACTGTGTTTCTGTGAATAGTGGATAAAAGTGGTGAAAATACCAAATACAGCTTTTAGTTGTTTTTTTGAGTTTTTTCACTATTTAGGGTACTACCTCCACCACCGCCACCAACCACCACCACCCCCCGCCACCGGTCGCCGCCGCCGACCCCCATCACCTCCTGTCGCCGCCGGGCCCCGCCACCGCCCCGCCGCCAGTCAGCCACCACTACCGCGCCCCGCCGCCGCCCACCAATACCATTTTATTTTTCAATACAAATTTTGATCCAAACGCTTTTTTGTTTTTAGTTTTTTGCTGAAAAAAACAAAAACAAATACAAATACAGTTTTTATATTTGAAGACAGAAAATAAATACAAAAAACAGGCTTTCCAAACGCACCCAAAAGATTATAAGTTACAATTATTATTAACTTCTAAATGACCCCACATTATATATGTAAGAAGCCCCTTGGCAGATGTTTGTTTAGAGAGAGAAACTCTTCATTCTCTCTAGAATGAGGGATGTTTGGGAGCATGGTTAGTGAGATTTTTTTGAGTGGTTTATTCTGGTCAAACTGAGTCTGACCACATTTTTTACTGTTATCTCACTGAGTTATGCTGAGTTGGGGTATTTTCTTAAAGGGTTAATTTCAGTAAACCCCTCTATACTATCCAATTTAATCAACTAACCCCCACTGCGTCCACTTTGCCCCTATACTATTCAATTTTATCAATATGTCCCCTCACCTCATATTTTGACTCAAAATGCCTAAACTACCCTCAATAGTATAAGGGGGTTTGTTGATTCAACCATTTAAAAAAATTATTTTTCAAAAATCAATTATATTTTTCACAAAAATTATAAATTCAGAAATATATATATATATTTTTCGGATTTTTTTTTCGGAGGTAGCATATTATTTTCCAAAATATGAATTATTTCGGAAAAAATAATATATACTTTTTGCAAAAAAATTAATTTTCGAAAAAAAAATCATATTTTGGAACATAATAGTATATATTTTTCGCAAAAAAAATATATTTCGGAAAACATCATATTTTGGAACATAATAAATACTTTTTCGCAAAAAATATTTTTTTTGCAAAAAATATATACTATTATGTTTCAAAATATGATCTCTACCGAAAAATAATGTTTTTTCAAAAAATATATACTATTATGTTTCAAAATATGATCTTTTCCGAAAAATAATATTTTTGCAAAAAATATATACTATTATGTTTCAAAATATGATCTTTTCCGAAAAATAATGTTTTTGCAAAAAATATATACTATTATGTTCCAAAATATGATGTTTTCCGAAAAATAATTTTTTTGCAAAAAATATATACTATTACGTTCCAAAATATGATATTTTTTCGAATTTTTTTTTTTTGCGAAAAAGTATTTATACACTATTATGTTCCAAAATATGATCTTTTCCGAAAAATATATATTATGTTCCAAAATATGATCTTTTCCGAAAAATATACACTATTATGTTCCAAAATATGATGTTTTCCGAAATATATTTTTTTGGCAAAAAATATATACTATTATGTTCCAAAATATGATTTTTTTTCGAAAAATAATTTTTTTGCAAAAAGTATATAGGGTTAAGTGCACTAAACCCCCCTCTTCTTTCTTCTCTCCCTCAACTAACCCCCCTAAACTAAGCATTGCCCCCCTAAACTATTAAAATGTTGCATTTAACCCCATTCCGTTATAACACCGTTAGTTAAATTAGGATAATTTGCATTCAAATCCCCTGAGGTTTTGGTCAATTGCACTCGTCCCCTGAGATTTCATTTTCCTTGCAATGACACCCCCTAAAGGGGTGAAGACCCCATGAAATGACTCTTGTGCCCTTGCTTTAGTGTAAAAGACATGTTAACTAAATTAATGGACCAAACAACCCTTGTGTTTTAAGTTCAATTTGAAAAACTTTTCAAGTACTTTGAATATAATGATTTTTGAAATATTATCACATTTTTTTAAATTATTTTTTAAAAATAGTTATTTTTGTAATATAGGCCCCTAAAGTTATCATTTTTAAATTTTTCTCTAAACTAATACTGTGACCTTTTACATTAAATAATAATAATAATAATACACTTTATTTATGATTATATTTTTTTTTTGTATTTTAGAAGGTGATACATGTATAAAATATTTGTGAGCTCATATAATTTAATTTATTTTGTAAATAAATAATATACAACTCCTACAATTTAAACGAGTAGTAATACATTTTAATTATAGTTTTTGTTGTATTATAAGAGGTGATAAATGTATAAAAATGTTACAAATGACTTATAATTTATTATTTTTTGTGTAAAATTAATTTAGGCCATTACACTGTAAAATAATAACAAACTTTATTTATCGTAATTTTTTATATTTTTATAAAAATATGACAAATGGTTTATTATTTATTATTATTTTTGTAAAGTTAATTTAAGCCCTTACACTTTAAATAATGTCAAATTTTACTTATTATAATTTTTTATATTGTAAAAAGTGATAATGAATCGAAATATTGGATAGTCCTTGTGTTTTTATTAGTAGTATATAGATAGATAGATAGATAAATATACATATTGATGTATTTTAAGATATATTAATTTTCCTTACCGAAATATATTTGTCTTATATCTTTATTCTATATCTTATAAAATATCCATTAAAGTTACATTTCAGTTAATGTATATTAATTAATTAATTTTAAAAAAATATATATATAAAAATATTTATAACCCCTTGTCGTATATCTTTACTCTATATATTTTGAAATATTCATTAGACTTACACTTCAAGTAATGCATATTAATTAATTATTATTATTTTTTAAAAGTATTTATATATTTCCAACCCCTTTTCTTTTACTCTATATCGTTTTGACATACTCCTTAAAGTTTCACTTCAACTAATACATATTAATTCATTAATTTTTATTTTAAAGAAAATGTTTGGAAATATTCTTAACCCCTCACATTTTAGAATAGTTGTTATAGATATATATACATTATAGGGTTTTCATCTTGGGGTATGGAGGTAATTTCACCACCTAGATATTTTTCTCATAAAATAAGGGAGATAACACAAGGGCATTCCGGTCATTTCTCCCATTTAGGGGGTGTCATTGCAAGAAAAATGAAATCTCAGGGGGCGAGTGCAATTAACCAAAACCTTAGGGGATCTGAGTGCAAATTATCATAATTTAACTAACGGTGTTATAACGGAATGGAATGAATTGTAAAAGTTAGGATAGTTTAGGGAGTTTTGTGTAAAAAGTATAGTTCAGGGGGGTTTGTTGAGAGAGAAAATAATTCAGGGGGGTTTAATACACTTTACCCAAGTATATATTATTTTTTCCGAAATAATTCATATTTTGGAAAATAATATGCTACCTCCGAAAAAAAATAAATTTCCGAAACATATATATATATTTCTGAATTTATGATTTTTGTGAAAAATATAATTGATTTTTGAAAAATAATTTTTTTTAAATGGTTGAATCAACAAACCCCCTTATACTATTGAGGGTAGTTTAGGCATTTTGAGTCAAAATATGAGGTGAGGGGACATATTGATAAAATTGAATAGTATAGGGGCAAAGTGGACACAGTAGATGTTAGTTGATTAAATTAAATAGTATAGGGGGGTTTACTGAAATTAACCCTTTCTTAAATTGAAAACACTGAGTCTTAACGAGTCATTTTGTGTTCTTCGTTTCTTCACCTTGTTGCTTGACTGTGTTTTCTTTTTGAGGGATCATTCTGTATCTAAGCCTGAAGTCTGAGTAAGGTTTAGAGTCTCCATTGATTCCTGATCTGGTGAAGTTGTGGGAAGCGGCGAATCTACTGTTAGGGTTCTCTGACGGTGGTTTTGGGCGGCGATCTTACCCGAAGTCTGAGTAGGGTTCTATTGCTGTGAGGATTTCTTCCGTTGGTGGCTGTGTGGTTACAAAGCTAGCTGGATCTGTTGATTTTTGGGTTTTGGTTAGAGGCTCATTTTGGCGACGACTCCAGGTGCGACTTGGGGGTTTGTGGTCTGTACGATTTTCTTGCAAATTTCCAGTTGCTGCAAGAAACTGGAAGTTTGAAGTGGAAAACATGCTTGGTTGGTCATTTTCTGGACAAGAAATTGCCCTATCCTGTAGTTAACTCAATTGCCAATAGACTCTGGAATACTGCAGGACTTCAAAGAGTGTTAGGTGCTGAAAACGGATTCTACTTTTTTCAATTTTCTTCTGAGCAGGAATGCGATGTGGTCTTAGAAAAAGGACCGTGGCACTTTGGTAATCAGTTTTTGATACTACAGAAATGGAAGGAGGGTCTATCACTTCATAAGGAAGCTGTCTCATCCCTCCCAATTTGGGTTAAACTCTCAGGGGTTCCTCAAGAATATTGGACAAGCCTTGGGCTTAGTCATGTAGCCAGTGAAAACGCCGCTTTATCCCGATTCATTGTCTGAGAAAGGAGATCGAATTGGCTTTGCAAGGGTGTGTGTAGAGATGTCAGCTACAATAGGAATGGTGAAAGAGTTTGACTTAACTATGCCTTCAGGAGAGGTAAGGGTCATCCATGTGGATTATCAATGGACTCCTCCTAGGTGTGGAGGCTGTGGTGTTTTTGGACATTGGGATAGAACATGTCCTAAAGTTATTACTTCTAAAGAGGATGTTCAAAATCAGAATAAGAATGGTAATGGAGCTGCTGTTACAGAATGGAGAGTTGTCAATAGGTCTAACAAGCCGGTTGAGGATACCCAAGATAATCTTGTTCCCAATACTGAAACTGCTCGTGTTGAAGGGTTCATAATGTATCTCTAAAGGGAGGTAACTCATCTAACCCTCTGGTAATTAACAGTTTCCAAGCTCTCCAAGACATTGATGAGAATGACGAATTTGTTGAGGAAACTGCTCTAGATTCTCAAGCTGTTATTGTTGCAGAAGTTGCAAAAAAAATCAGTCTGATGATAGGGCTGTTGATATGGTTATTGATTTTGCCCAAAAGGAGAGGGATGAGAGAGCTCACTTTACTGATGCTACTGCAATTGTGCCTTTTATTCATGCTACTTCTCATGCTAATGTGGATGCTTTATCTAAGTTAGAATTTTGGGCAATTAACAAATAACCCCCTATGGTTTCAGATTCTTGACAAACACCCCCTGAGGTGTCAAATAACCCCCTACACTTTTCTCCGTTAACAAACAGCCTCCACTCCGTTAACGAATACCCCCCTGCCGTTAAATATAGATATTTTATGCCCAAAATACCCCTAAAATAAATTGGTAACTAAATTAAGATTTTTTAGTAAATTACAAATTATTATTCTTTTAACTAAATTAAGATTTTTGAGTAAATTACAAATTCTTTTTTTGTTTTTTTGTTTAAGTTTACTTATTTATTTAAATTCAAATTTGAAAAAATATATTACTCCCTCCGTCTCAAATTATAAGTCCCTTTTGGGGAATTCAAATTTTTAAGATGATGACTTTTATTGTAGTATTAGTGAATAAAATACTAACTTTACTCGTGGTCCCACTATAATGATGTGATCGTTTATAAAATATATATTTTATAACTTTAATGCATCTACAAGGGCAAAGCCTTTTTAAAATTTCTATGCATCTATTCTCTTAAAAAAAATAAAAAATATTATTTAAAGTGTATTATTATCAATAATGGTTTTTTTTAATAATTTGTACTCCCTCCGTCCTAAAATAAATGTTCACTTTGAAAAATTAAAGCATTTTATTTGATCAATTTACTAGTTTAATCTTCAAGCATTAAAGTTATAAAACATATATTTTATAAACGATCACATCACTATAGTAGACCATAAGTAAAGTTGGTATTTTATTTATTAACACTACAATAAAAAGTCATCCTCTTAAAAAATTGAATTCCCCAAAAGGGACTTATAATTTAAGACGAGGGGAGTAATATATTTTTTTAGATTTGAATTTAAACAAATAATTAAACTTAAACAAAAAATAAAAAAATAATTTATAATTTACTCAAAAATCTTAATTTAGTTAAAAGAATAATAATTTGTAATTTACTAAAAAATCTTAATTTAGTTACCAATTTATTTTAGGGATATTTTGGGCATAAAATATATATTTTTAACGGCATGAGGGTATTTGTTAACGGAGTGGGGGCTATTTGTTAACGGAGAAAAGTATAGGGGGTTATTTGACACTTCAGGGGGGTATTTGTCAAGAATCTGAAACCATGGGTGTTCTTTGTTAATGGCCCTAGAATTTATTTCTCCTATACAGAAAGATGGATGGTAAAGGTGTGCTATCTATTGATCTTAAGTTTTCTAAGCCTGGTGATAAACCTAAAGCTTCTACATTACCTCCTTCTAATATTAAAACCAGAAAAGGTAAGAGTTTTACTTCTGCTTTGGGGATAACTAATGCTTAGTTGGGGTTTGCGGTTTTTTCTTCTTATTTCCATGTCTTTTGGTATTTGGAACATAAGAGGTTTAAATTGTCCTAAAAAACAGAATGAGGTTGGTGTGTTGGTTAAGAGATATATATTTTCTCTTTTTTGTTTGGTTGAAACTACGGTTAAGGAATCCAAGGCTACTAGAATTCTTAATACTGTGGTTAAAGGGTGGAATTATATATCGAATTATGATATGCTCAGAGTGGAAGAATATGGGTTTGTTGGGATCCTAATATGTATACTGTTAACAAGATCCAAGATTCGGATCAAATTATTTTTTGTTCTATTAAGGCTACTAATAGCTCTCTTCAATACTTTGGAGGTTTTGTATATGCTCTGAATGATGTTATGGGTAGAAGGAGGCTTTGGAGAGATATTTTGCAGCTGTCAAATTCATACTCTACCTCTCCTTTTTTTCTCACTGGTGATTTTAATGTACTAAGATATCCTTACGAAAGATTTGGAGGATCTTCTGTCTGGGATGCTTCTATGAAAGAATTTGAAGAATGCCTTGATGAAGCTTCCTAGCTGGATTTAAAACAAACTGGTATGAGATTTTCTTGGTCTAATGGAACTATTTTTAGAAAGCTTGATAGGGTTTTTGTGAATGAATGATGGAATGATACTTACCCAAATTCTGAAGTTATTTTTGAACCAAAAGGTCTTTCTGATCATGCTTTGATGACTTAAAGATTCAGTGTTTGCTTTCAAGGAAGGGTGCTCCTTTTCGTTTCAATAATCATCTTTTACATCATCCTAATTTCATGGAGACAGTGCAAAGGGTTTGGTGTACTTCTATTCCTGGTTCTTATTTATTTCAGATTTCTCAAAAGCTAAAACTCTTAAAACTTGAGCTAAAAAGGTTTAACTCTGCTTGTTACAATGATCTTTCTTCCAAGGTTTTAGAATCAAGGGACAAGTTATATGCCATTCAAGCTGCTATTGATGCTGATCCAGCTAATGATGACCTTCATTTGCAAGAGAAGGAGAGTCTGTCAAATTATGTTCATTTATCTAGAGCCGAGGAATCTCAAAATAAACAAAGGTCAAGAATTCAATGGTTGTAGTTAGGAGACAAAAACACCAACTATTTTCATAAAGTTGCAAATTACAGGAGAAAGGCAAATTTTATTCTTTCTATCACTTCTAGAAATGGCACTAGAATTGAGGATCCTTCTCTGATTGAAGAAGAAGTGATCAGTTTTTTCAAGGATCTGTTGCAAGTCAAAAGCTCTACTTCTATGCCTGATTTGAGTCCTTTTGTGCTTCATCATCTATCTTTTGATCACATTCAAGAGTCATCTAAACCTGTTTCTGCTGATGAAATCAAAAGGGCTATGTTTTCTATGAAAGATGGTAAGGCCCTAGGTAACGATGGGTTTAATGCTTTTTTCTATAGCAAACATGGCACATTGTGGGGGTTGATGTGATTAGAGCAGTGCAAGCTTTTTTCCATACTGGTTTTTTGTTGAGAGAAGTGAATACCACAGTAATTACACTGGTGCCCAAGATTGATTCTCCTTATAGACCCATCTCTCTGTGTACAACTCTCTACAAGTGTAGGTCATTGCCAATAAACTCAAAAGTTGCCTTAAAGCTTGTGTGAGTTTGAATCAAGGGGCTTTCATTCCTGGGAGAAGTATAACTGATAATATTCTTTTGTCTCAGGGGCTTTTAAGAGGTTACCATAAAGATGACGGTGAGCCTAGAATTGCTTTGAAAGTTGACTTGACAAAGGCTTTTGATACCTTGTCTTGGGATTTTTTAGAAGCTGCTCTTTCAGCTTTCAAATTTCCTTCTAGCATAATTAAATTGATCATGACATGCATCACAACTCTTATGTTCTCAGTGAATATCAATGGCTCTTACAAGGGTTTTTTCCATAGTAACAGGGGCTTAAGACAAGGGGATCTTCTTTCTCCTTACCTATTTGTTATTGCTGTGGAGGTTCTTTCTGGTATGATTGCTATGAAAATGGCTGCTACAAATGATTACAAGTATCATTGGAAGTGTAAGGATCAAAATATTACTAACTTATTATTTGCTGATGATCTTTTACTCTTTTCAGCGAGTGATTTTGCTTTTGTGGATTGCCTCATATCCATTTTGGAGCATTTTGGGTAGCTTTCAGGGCTCCTCCCTAATAACTCTAAGAGCACTTTGTTTCATGCTAGTATCCATTTTGATATTCTTTCTCAGATCCAAAGCAGACTCAGCTTTAGAATTGGCAAGCTTCCTGTAAAGTATCTAGGAGTTCCTTTGCTTTCTACCAAGTTGGGAAAAGATGATTGTGATGTTCTAGTAGAGAAGATTTTGAGGAAAAATTTCAGTTGGTCAGCCAAATTTCTTTCTTTTGGTGGGAGGTTGCAATTGGTGAAGTCTGTGTTATTTTCTACTCAAGTGTACTGGGTCTCTACTTTTATTCTACCTAAAGGCATTCTCAACAATATCACTACTCTTTTGAGAAAATTCCTATGGACAAGATCTAAAATGTGCAAAGGGGGTTGTAAAGTGGCTTGGAGGAGGGTTTGTGCTCCCCTTGATGAAGGAGGATTAGGTATCAAGGATCCTGAAGAATGGAACAATGCAGCTATGTCTAAGCATATATGGATATTCTTAATCCTGACTCTTCCTCTCTTTGGGTTTCTTGGGTTAAAACTCACCTTATCAAGAGTAAGATTTTTTCGGAGCTTGGTGAGCCCCAAAATTGCTCATGGATTTGGAAGAAAATTCTTAATCTGAGACCTCTTATCAGAAATGCTTTCAAGATGGTGATAGGTGATGGAATGTCTACTTCTTTGTGGTATGACAACTGGCATCCTCAAGACCCTCTCTATGCTTTTTGTCCACCTAGTGCTATTCGATCTTCTGGTATTGGTGCCAATGCCTCTGTTAGTAGATTGATTAGTGCCTCTGGTTGGCATTTTCCCTCTCTTAATTCCCAATTTTGGCTTGATTTCAAGGCTGCTTTCCCTCATAACTTTCTTCCTAATTTATCAAGATCTGATAAGCTAGTTTGGGTGCCTTCAAGTGGTAAATTCTCTATTCATTCAGCATGGGATTTGTTGAGATTGCATTTTGAAAAAGTAAACTGGAAGAATTTAGTTTGGTTTGGTCATTGCATTCCTAAACACTCTTTTTTAGTTTGGGTGGTTAACCTTAATAGATTGCCTACTCTTTGTTTCTTGCTTTCTATTGGCATAGTTCAACAAGCTACATGTATTTTTTGTGGCCTTAGGCAAGAGGACAGAGACCACCTTTATTTTCAATGCAACTTCACTTCAAGGCTTTGGAAGGCAGTGGTTTATAGAGGCCTGTTGGAATGGCCGGATGGGGATTGGGATAATCTTTGGCAATGGATGTTAGTTAACCTTAGAGACAAGTCTTTGGTTTCAATCCTTAATAAGATAGCTTTTTCAGCCACTGTTTATGAAATTTGGGTTGAAAGAAATCGAAGATTATATTCTGAAGAATTCAATTCCTTGGAGCAGCTAGTTAAGAGGATTGTTGACTCCATTAAATACACTTTGTTCTCTCTTACTAAGTTTGCTAACTCAGCTCAAAACAGAGAGGTGCTTAGGGTGTGGAACTTGCCTAATTCCATTATTTTATTATGATCCTCTGTTGGTTGGTTTCTGCTGTTACAAAAAGAGGAGTTTTCTGTATATTGTCTGTCTTGGTTGCTTGGGTGATCACTGCTCTAATCTTCTTCATGTTGTGTATTTCAGTTCTTCTGGCTTTGTGTGTTGTTCACTTAAGCTGCTGTATGGTCTATAGAATCGAGTCGACTTGCATTTATTCTAGAGATTGCTTGAAGATGGGTTCTGTGGGCTCAAATTCTGCTTCAGACATGGCTTGGGGCTGTTGTTTGTATGGTATTCTAATTCGAGAAAGTTGTGGGATGCTAGTGACATTCTGTTAATCAATGACGAGGCTGCTTATATTAGGATGTTGTTTGCTTGGTTGTATGATGATATACTATCCACTATTGACACAACTGCTAAAGCTTGGTACTGGTTTTGCATGAAGGGTATTAATTTGGTTGATGCGGATTCTTGCCCTCAAGTTCTTTCATTGGATGAGGCTATTTTTGTTTATTGGCTTTGGTTTAATACCTTTCAATGGGTTTGTTTAGTTTTCTTTTTTTTTGGTGGATTTCAAGTTTTCACATATGTATCAGGGGTATGCCCCGTTGATCTTTGTAAAGTCTTTCGCCGTTGTTTTTGTTTTATATTTTCTTACCATTCAAAAAAAAAAAAAACTTCTAAATAGGCATATTGTTATGTATAAATATGCATATAGTTAGGTATAATATTATTTTCATTTTATTTTAAAACATCTATAGAAGTAATAAAAAGCCCTTAAAATTTTACAACTACTAGAAATAGATGCTTAGATTTGTTTCATGAACTTCCAAGCAATAACTTTTCCTTAAAGTTATAGATCAATTACAGTTTGTCTATGAATTTGATAATACTTGTAACACCCCGTGTTACTTTCTCTTTTTACTGAAATTAATTATAATTTAATTTCGGTAATGACGTCACTTGTTATTGACGTATTGTTTATTCTTGGTATTTGATACCTGTAAATTTTTCGCGTTTAGTTTAAAAGTCGACTGGACGACGTTACGCGAGTTATTATTCTCGACTACGCGGTTTCGATTCGACGTTTAATGATTAGTGTCTCGATTGGATGACGACATATTTTAATTGGACCGGGCGTTTAGTGTCCCGACATTTGGGTTTCTACCCCGATATATTTTATTGGGCGTCCCGTTATTATTTCGGGCTTACGAGATTACGTTCGGATGTTCCAGATAATTATTGGGATTTATTATATATATATATATATTGAACTATATATATATATATATTAAAGTGGGTCATTTTGCAATTATGGAAGTCTTGTGGGTTAGTTGTGTAATTATAGCATATATATGTATATGTTTACACGCATCAACCTACTACACACAGACCTTCTCTTCTCTGCAACTCCACACGATCTGCCTCCTTCTCCTTCATTCCTCTCCTCTGCAGCGCCATGAAACCACCTTCCTCCACCTCCATGGTCGCCGGTCAGGCGAGAGGGTGAGAGAGAGAGAGTCGGCAGAGGGAGAATGAGTCGTGGCTGGACACGGGCGGCAGCCGGGTGGAAGCGGACGGCGACGGCGACTGGAGCGGAAGCCGCTGGTTGCGGCTTCGGCAATGGCGACTTGGCGGCGTTGAGGTGTAGCTCTGGTGGCGCAACAGCAGCTGGTCGCGCACTGTAGCAGTTCGCGCTACAGGGCCATTTTCGGCCAGAAACTTCGTGATTTTATTTGGGCGACTTCCCGAGCTTCGATTGAGCTGATTTTCGGAGGGTAGATGCGTCTTGGTGTCAGGTACGACGTGTAAAAATTTCGTAATTTTTCGTTGAACGGGAAATTCGATTTGAAGTTTCGAATTTTCGTTTGGACTATTTTAGATTTAGCCAAATTAATAAACCTATTGCTAATGGGCTTTGTATATATCGTATAGGTTGTCGAGGCGGACATTTCGATATATTCGAAATAATTTTAGGACGGCTTTGGTCGGCGGGCTCCATAATCGGGCGCCGACACTGTTCACGGTGGGCCCGAAACGGCTGTTCTGTAAACGTATTTCAGGTGGGAAACTTTATTTCTCACTCCACATTATTGAAGTAGTTTGGGGTGTGCAAACCCTTATTTAATTTAATAATAGATATTTTAAATCGTTAATTTAAATATCTATAATTCGTTTAGAATCGGAATTGGACTTAGGAATTAATTTAAGAAAATTTATTAAATTATTCCTATGTGATTAAATAATATTCTTATTTAAATTAAATAAGAATAGACGGCTTAGAAAACCCTTACGAATTTAAATGGGTTAGTAGAGATTTGTAAAGCTTAGACGATGTGCTAGGTTCCTTTTGGAATACGTGAAATAATTGTTTAAATTATTTTAAAAGGGCATGTTAATTGAAAATGAAATATTTTCTAAAGAATTAATAGAAAATATATTTTTGGAGAACATGAATTATATATGAAATTGTTTTCATATAGTTTAATTGCTTTATGGTATTTTAAAAGCATGTTGAAAAGAGATTTTGAGACTTATATTGCCATGTGGGTATTTTTATAAATATGATGCATGACATATTTATATTGAGATATGATTTGATTGTACACCATGTCGTGTGAGCACATGGGTGTGGGTGCACGTAGTGCACGGGTTTCACCATTTGCAGAGAAAGGTCTTTTGGTGTGGTTTACCTCATTTCGTGTGGTATATGAGAGGGTTTGTGTCGGATCATCACAACAACTGGCCAGGAGGTATCACGCCTACGGAACTAAAAAGCCGGCAAATGTGAGTTAGGAGTCCAGGTAGAGGCTCATGTTCTTGACTCAAGGGTAGTCATGGCGTACGGAGTTGCATGTTGGGCTCTCGTACAACCGTCTTCCCTGTTGAAGTGATAGAGAGAAAATCACTTGGGAAAGGTCGGTGTGGTAACTCTACACTATGATGAGTGGACAGAGTTTGTATCCGTTACCCTTGGGAAGGGTGTGTTGTGTGTGAGTATCACGGGGAGTGTTGAGTCACATTACACTGCCTATTATTTATGTGATCTCGTTTAACATGTATATGTGCTATATTACATGTGTTGTTGGGGCATGCTATTTATGAATATTGTAAATTAAATTCATATTTTATAAATGTTCAGTTGAAAGTAATTAATGTGGAAGAAAATGATAATATGCCATTATAAATAAGTATAAATGAAACGAATATATTTATACTTGTTGTTGTATACCTTAGTACCCTTGGGGGAGGTTATGCGTGTTGGCATAGTGATTCATGTGGCTAGCGGAGGCTAGTGGTGGACCGTAGGCTTGACTTGAGTTGAGGCCTTAGAGATTGTGGTTAGTAGCCTTAGAGATTGTGGTTAGCAGCCTTGTGATTGTGGTTAGTAGCCCTGTGATTGTGGTTAGTAGTTTGGTGATCGTGGTTAGTTGTGTGAACTCTTTTGAAGATGTGAGGTTAGGGATGATTTTTGTATCAATTGATAATTGAGGCCTTAGAGAAGGCGAGTGATGAGTTGTGTGAGATTTTGATTGATGAGAAGGGGTTATGATTAGGGATTTATTTAGTACTCGAGGTACCGTAGCTTGACAGTCTCGGTTCTTGTGCTTAGTTCATTCCCCTAAGCATTCCTTGTACGGTGTTTTGTACACTAGTACGTGGTCGTTGACTTGTATGTCATTCCTAGATTCCTTGGTTACGGCGTGGTGCCGAACCTCTTCCTCGTGGTATCATTTGATTTGGTGGAGTTGGAAACGGATGGTGGTCTTCCGTGAGTCCAACGTGTTGTTCCTCCTTTATTGTCCTTTTGGGCATTATAGGAATCCGTGGAGTTGTTCATTCTTATGTGGCTGTCATTTCGAAAACGGTGCTTTCTAAGTTTTGAAAGTAAACTTTTGTATTTAAAAGGAAAAACCCGTTTTCGCCTACCCCCGAATAAACGAACAGTTTTAATACTTATAAAATGATCTTGAGATCTTCTTTGAAATGATTTTCAACTTTTAAAAGCCTGTGATGGCGACTGACGGAGACCGGGGGCAAGACGGTCATTTTTACTGTGTGATTTCTAAAAAGAAAACTATTTTATCACTTGTCTAGAGATTCTGAGATTTTGAGACTTCTTTCTCAAAATCTCGACTTGTAGTATTTTGAAAGGTGGTTTCTTGTTTCACCTTTTCTTCGGATCGTTCTAAGTCTCGGTTAGGAGGCTTGGTGTTGTTCAGTGCACACTTATAGTGTTGCCTTTCCTTTTCTTTGGGTTGTTGATGTCACCATCTAGGTGATTGGGGTTTTTCACTTGTTAGGGGCATGGATGCCGAATGAAATGGTTTGAGTTTTAAAAACCTTTTTCTTAAAAACTATGGAAATCCTTGGGAATCCTCTTTTATTTACTTTCATACTCGGCCATTCGCTTTTGGTTCCCTTGTCCACTTGTGGTGTTCCTTTCTGGTTTATTCGTGATGTTCTTTCCTTGTTTGGGTATTCTTAACCTTGACATTGTGTCTCGGTTATCTGTTGGTGTAGCATTGGGACTCCTTTTCCCTTGCTTGGGTTCTTGACTCTTACGTGGTTTTTCATATCCTTAGTGAGAGCGTTGGTGATTAATTGACATTGTTGGAGATAACAATTGAGGTTTGTTATATATATATTGGTGATAGTATTATGAGGTTAATGTGATGATGTGACTTATGGTATCGAGGAATAGATGTGATTGAGGTGATCTAGTTCCTGAGAGGTAGATTCCTCTAGGAGTGGGATGAGATTTGTTATATATATATATTGTATAAATATATATATATATTGATGATGGTTGTGTTAGTACGCAAGGACGTGGGTGTTTTCCTTCATGTGTTATCGGGGTGTAGGATTTGAGCCTTCCTTGGTACTATTGGTGGATTTTGTTTCCTTGTGGATATTAGAGGTGAGTGTGATCTCCTCGGTTGGATCTTCTGAATTGTGTTGTGAGTAATTGGCGATTTGTTAGACTGGATCTTAGTATCGTGTACTTAGTGTACGTTGGTGAGAGTAGTGTAGACTACTGGTGTTGGGTACTTGGAGTACGAGTTTTAGAGACTCATGTTGTGCATTTATATATATATATATACGTGTAGATATATATATATATATATATATATATATATATATATTCCCTATATACTTATGTATACTCGTTTACGATAGTATATGAGCGTGTGACTTGGGTTTGCGTGGATGGGACTAGTTGGGCTATATTTATATCTTATTAGACGGTTTAGCTTTACCTAAACTATCAGAGGATGTGGTAGTTAGGATATCTTTTCCCACTGAGCTTATTTGCTCACGGAGGGAATTTCATTGGCCCCCCTGGTATTCCACGCCAGGTTGCAGGAATTATACGGCTATGGGCAGGATGCAGTGCAACGACAGCTTCTTTTGTTTCCTTGTTACAGGTTTTGGAGTTGCGTTGGGTGATGCGGTTACGGTTGCAGCGCGACTGGGTTTGGGGACGGTAGTATTCTTCTTTCAGCTTCTTTACCCATTGTTATGGGATTGTTATGTATTTCCTTTTGGGAGCCAGTCTGTTGGCATATCCCTGTTGATGTATTCTTTATTTCATGTATTTCCTCTTTCAGGATGTATTGTATCTATTCTGCACAGCTAGGTACTTTTCTGTATTCTTATTCGAGCATTTGTGGCTCTGTTGATTATAGAGGGTTTGGAGGGGTTTTGGTTTCTTTCCACTACCTCGGCCCTATTAGGATTGATGAAGGTGGGGCTTGGAAGCCATTGTGATTATTGAATTGCTTTGGGCAGGTTATTGTGTTGTGGTTGTTGTCCGGATGTTCCATTTACAAACGGAACTCTGCCGGATTTTCGTTAGATTCCGCTGCTTAGTTTTGTTAGTCATTTGGGTATTGAATATACCATTTCTATCATTAATCCATATGTTTTCTTGGTTAATGATGTCTTAGTTGGTCATTCGTATTAAGGATCACATCTTGGATTCCTTGGATGTCCCAGTTCGGGAGTCTTAGGGATTTAGGAGCGTGTCTGTTGGTATCTAAGGATACTCTTGTGTTTTTAGTATTCGTGTTGGCATGGAGTATATTCTTGTTGTTATTCCATGTACTTCTTTGTTATTGTTGACTCTAGTAGTCGCTTGGTTTGCGTCACCCCTTAGGGGCGTGACAGCATGGTATCTGGGCATTCATTGCAACCCTTTATGGGTGTTTGATGACTGAATGTCTCTTGGTTTTCGTTTCTTTTTACTTCCGCAATCACTCCCTTAACTCTTAGGCTCGGGTTTCGGAGTCTTAGGAATTTGGGGCGTGACAATACTTGTAAAGATTGTTATGTTTCATTATTTATGAATATCGGTTATATCAAATATTTATCTTGTATAATGAGAAAAACAAAAGGAGAATTAATTTGCAACAATATAATTTGTGGCTAAAAGTTTATCTTTTGGAACAATTAATTTTTTTGTCTCTGAATGTAACCATTTCGCAACTAATTCATATTTTGTAGCAAAAAAAAAACACTTTTTGCCAACAAATATAAAAGTTTGTAGCTAAAAATATAATTTTAGGAAACAAAACCATTTGTCATTAAAAATTAATTATTTTGCAACAAAATATTTTGTAACTAAATGTTTACTTTTTGGCACAAATGAAAATTTTGTCACTAAATGCAAGCATTTTGCAACCAATTCAAGTTTGGTAGCAACAATCATACTTTATGGCAACAAACCCAAAATTTGTTCCAAAAAACTAAGTATCTGCAACAAACCCATTTGTCACTAAAAATTAATTAATTTGTAACAAAATATTTGTACCTAAAAGTAAACTTTTTGACACAAATGATATTTTTGTCACTAAAATACAAGTATTTTGCAACCAATTCAAGTTTTGTAGCAAAAATTACACTTTATGGCAACAAAGACGAAAATTGTTCCAAAAAATAAGTATATGCAACAAAATTATTTGTCACGAAAAACTTATTATTTTGCAACAAAAACTTTTTGTTGCTAAGAGTTTACCTTTTGGCACAAAATGTTTTTTGTCAATAAAGGGAACTATTTTGCAACCAATTCAAAGTTTGTAGCTGTAGATGCAGAAAAATACACAATGAATTAGGTTAAAAATTGGATCCCTTTATTCATCCTTAAACCCTGTATTTATACATAAATTGGATTAATGGGTCAAGCCCATTTACCCAAGTTTATCAGTCCCTTAAATCATGAGATTTGATAAACTCTTTTCCTTGTTGGACGTTATTATCCATAATTAGGGCAAATCCTTGACTTATGGATCACTCATTTTCTAGAAACTTTCATGGGCCAATCAGCCCTTCGGCCCGTCAGTCTTGCGGCCCATCGGTCCTTCGGCCCATCAGCCCTTCGGCCCATCAGTCTTGCGGCCCATCAATCTTGCGGTCCATCAATCCCTCGGCTCATCTATACTGGGCCATGCAATTTCTGGCTATTACATAAGCCCCTGAGGTTATGGGCTTATGATTCCCTTCATAGCCCATGACCGAAATTATATATACTCACATATACATTAATGCTTTTATGGGAAATGATGGTGATGAGTTGGCACATTTGGCATTTAATTGCATTTCAAAATATGAGCCCATAACTTCCTTAATCTTCACACCATGATGGCTCATCGTGCAATGTGCGACCTTTGGGCTTCATGTAGACTTTTGGCATGCTCATTTCTTTGTATAAAACCCACCCTAAACTATTTGATTTCTTCATTCTTTTCTTTCTCAACTTTCTCTCTTGCATTTCTCTCTCAATCTTTTGCTCCTGGACCTCATCGCTCTTTGATTCCTGCAATCTTTTCTGCCGGCATTTAAGAACCTTCATCGGAACAGACGTTCACTCCTTCCTGACGTTCTTCCTGCCTCTTCATTATCAGCTGTGTAAGTCAGATAACACTTTTCTCTTTTTAATTTTCATCTCTGCCCTCCATCTGTCTCTTCTACATTTCTGAAACTATGTCCGTTAGCGATGATACTAGGTCAGTAGAGGAGGTCGTTCTGTCCTCTGCAACCGACCCCGACTCTACCAGTAGTGATAGCCCTTCTTCCCTCCGTCAGGAGGCCCCTGTCCCAAAAACAGTTCTCCTAAATGCTGACCTTCCGGGTTCGTCAACGAATCCAGGAACACCCGTTTTAGGGGGTTCTCATGATAATGACGAATCTGTGAACCCCAAACCTTCTGAACCCTTCACGGTTGCCCCTCTTAAGAAAACAAGCCCTGAGGTGGACGTAAAACATCTTCGGGCTGAGACCAGTGTACCCGGTGATGTTCGTGTGGCCCGTACCCAGGCTATTTAGATTTCTCTAAAAGTGAGGGACTTTAACCAAGTAACATTTTGCTATCGGCAGTTCATCTTAAAGTCTTAAGATTTCCTCTTCACCCTGTCTTTCATTATGTGTTTTTTTATGTTAGGGTTGCACCCCCTTCAACTCAACCCGAACAACCTTAGGATTCTGTCCATGCTCCTACTATATAATAGGGATCTGGACCTTAATCTAGGTTTAGCCGACTTGCTTCTCTGCTATTTTTTCCAAAATGCCAGAGAAAGTAAGGGTAGATACAACCTCTTTCCCTTCCAAGGTCGGGATATATGTTCTGGTACGGAAAAGTCCGATAAAGGGTGGAAAGAGAGAATGGTAGTCATTAGGGGCAATTGGTTTTACCCGTTCTCTCTGACATTCCCGATCCCACATACATTCAGTGCTATTCATTTGCCTGTTTACTGTCCCCTTCATAAAGCTTCCTATTTTTGTGAGTTATGTGATTTACATCGGGGGGAATATGCATATAGATTTCTAGGTTATGAGGATAGAGAAATTCCCTTGTCCCTCATAAAAGAACGGATAGCCCTTCTGAAGGCCAAGATCTGGAGCAATGTTCGATCTGCCACTACCCTTTTGACTAAGGCCAATCTGGAAATGATTTCTAACTTGGGCGCTGCTGTTGACAGGATGGATTTTCCCGTCAGACCCCTTTCTGCAAGACGCACTCAGGTTCCTGAAGGGATCAACCTGGTTGACGCTATACCGCTCTCGATAGTACCCCCGACGCCTCCAGTACTTCCGATCGCACAAAGTCCAGTAGATCCACCTCAGCCTCCTCCTGCAAATCCTCCAATCATGAGGTCCCGATCTGATACAGGTGGTGGAGCAGCCAACAAAAAACCTAGGACCCAAGCTACTGATGCCTCGACGAGTGAAACTCCTCAGGCTCAGGATACCCCCCGTACTGTTATTCCCTGGGAGCCAAATTTTCTTCTTCCCAATGGGACTCCGGTCTGTGCCGACCATCGTACCATCTGCCATCCAGAAGCTCTTCGGGTTATGGCGAAGGGAATCTGGACTCCGGCCGATAGGGCTGCTCAGTCGAAGATCTCCAGGACTGAGCTTCTGCAAAAAGGCTCCACAATGGCCATGGATGTTGGTAACTATCATGCATTATTTTCACCTTAATTCATTATTT
Organism: Cornus suecica; assembly: GCA_963922005.1. Lineage (NCBI taxonomy): Eukaryota > Viridiplantae > Streptophyta > Magnoliopsida > Cornales > Cornaceae > Cornus > Cornus suecica. Next base: position 20,246,778 of record OY998246.1, read on the forward strand.
ACACTTCATTATGCACTAACATGCACTTTTTCCCCTATTTGCGTAGCTTCTTTTTGGGATCCAAGACTACAATAATGCCCTGGAGTTCGATATCCGGGAAATGGCCAAGATGCAGGCTCAACTTCAGCAAAATAACGAGCATCGTGTCACTCTGGCCAGAGAGGCGTATGGTCTTCGCCAGAGTGTATATGAGCATAAGAGCCTTCTGGAGACCGGGGAGGCTGAGAAGAAGGCTTTAACTGCTGAAAAGAGGGCTTTAGCTGCTGAACTAGCAGAGGCAAATGCAACCTACCAAAAGATAGCTGCCAAAAAGGAGGAGTCAGATAATCTTCTAGCTCTTGAGCGATCCAAGGTAGAGGTGTGCCGTTTGGGTGGTCTGGACATGCACAACCGGTACATCACCATCTGCGATATTCGATCGGTCAGAGCGTGGCGAGATAGGCACAAAATAGAGCACATTCCCATGGCAGGCCGGGAGTTTAAGACTGCTGAGGAGTTTGATGCTTTCATGGGAGTGTGTCTTCCTTACAAGGACCCACTGGCTTCTGAAAATGAGAAGCGGTTTGCTGCCATCTTGAAGGGAGAAGATTAGCTTTTCCCCTTGAGTTAGATAGGGCTTAGGTTCTGGCACTTCATCATGTACCTACCATTCTCGAAGGGTATCTTTGTACTTTTCTATCTATTTTAATGAAAAAATATTTTCCTTATTTAATGGTATTTCATTTTTGTTTACTTGGCTTAGCAAAATTTCCTGTGCAGTATTTAGTCTTTGGGCATCTGGCTCCTGAGACTTGTTCTTGCCCTCTGGCTAGTTCAAATCAGGTTTGAACTCAACACATAGGAAATTTTTCTATTTTAATATTTTAGTCTTCGGGCATCTAGCCCCTGAGACTTGTTCTTACCCTCTGGCTAGTTCAAATCAGGTTTGAACTCAACACTTAGGAAAATTTTCTATTTTAATATTTTAGTCTTCGGACATCTGGCCCCTGAGACTTGTTCTTGCCCTCTGGCTAGTTCAAATCTGGTTTGAACTCAACACTTAGGAAAATTTTCATTTAAACATGAAGTCTTTTCATAAAATATGAGTATACAAATAGAATGTATCTTTATTCAAAAGAACTTGAGAATCATGAAGTAGAGGTGCCGAACATTGGGCACATATGCTTTATTATAATCAGCAAAAGGTGTCATATGCGAGACACAGTTTTATTTTATTGTTTAACAAGAAAAAAAAACTACCTAAGGATAATACCTCTTCAGCCGATAAACGTTTTGAGAGTTGGGCTCGATGCGGTCTGTCTCATTCTTCCGTACCCGATAAGCACCGCGTCCAATGACCTCAATTATTGTATAAGGTCATTCCCATGTCTCCCATAACTTGCCAATAATCCCAATCTTTCTTCTGAGCACCATATCGCCTACCTGAAACTCTCTTCTCTTGACTTTCTGATTAAACCGTGCCCTGACTTGTTGTTGATAGGCAGCCAGCCTTATCCCAACAACTTCTCTTCTTTCTTCCAGTAGGTCCAAATCATGGGCTAGGTGCTGATTGTTTGGACCTTCCTCCCAGACTTGATTTCTTAAAGTAGGTACTCTCAATTCGGTTGGGATAACGGCTTCAGCACCATAGGCCATGGCGAAAGGGGTCTCTCCTGTTGGTTGTCTTGGAGTAGTCCGATAGGACCATAAGACGTCGGACAATTTTTCCAACCAGGCTCCTTTTGCCTCTTCAAGCTTTTTCCTGAGTGTATCAAAAATTATTCTGTTTGTCCTTTCAGCCTGTCCATTTTCCCGTGGATAGCCAATGGAAGAAATGTTCTGATTGATCCCATGCTTTGCCAGGAACGCTTGAACTTTCCTGTTATCCAAATTGGTGCCATTATCCATCATTGTAGTTCGGGGTAGACCGAATCTACAAATGATGTGACTCCAGATGAACTTTATAACATGGCTACTTTTAATAGTGGAGTATGCTTCGGCTTCCACCCACTTGGTAAAGTAATCCGTAGCCAGACGAACATGTGTAGTAGATCATATAGCTTGCGGGAGAGGACCCACAATATCCATACCCCATCGGGCAAAGGGGTGAGGGATAATTGTTGGGTTCAGTAATTCCGGAGGTGGATGAATGGCATCTCCATGAAATTAGAAATTTTTGCAGTGTCGGGTATAGACCTCAGCGTCCCTTGACAGATAAGGCCAGAAGTATCCCTGGGTGAAAACTTTATGGGCTAAAGACCTTCCTCCGGAATGATTGTCACATGATCCAACATGTATCTCTTCCATGACCGCAGAAGCTTCGGAGGGTGTGAGACATCTTAAATATGGTCTAGAGAAAGACTTGCGGTATAGTTGGCCGTTGTATAGAGCATATCTGACGGCTTTCATTCTTATCTTCTGGGCCTCTGGTTTTGACTCAGGTAACGCACCGGTCCTCAAATAGTATGCTATGGGGTCCATCCAGCTTGGCTCCCAAGGAATGACCATCATGTCATACTGGTGCTATTCGAGTCATACTTTCTCCTGCTGCGGAGGCCTGGTTAGCCAGACGATCTGACATGATATTATCCCCTCTGGGGATCTGTTCAAAGGTTAATTGCTGGAATTCCTCGACCTCTTTTAATACCAAATTCCTGTACGCTTCCATTTTAGGCTCTCGGGTTTCATACTCCCCATTCAACTGTCGTACGACCAACTGGGAATCGCTCCGTATCTTTGCTTTCTGTACTTGAAGGCTTCGGGCCAACAGAATTCCTGCTAGAAGGGCCTCATACTCGACTTCGTTGTTGGAGGCAGGAAAATCCAATCGAACAAACTGCTGAATTTTAGTGCCATCTGGTGTCATGAGATCTACACCGATCCCTACTCCATTGATATTTGATGATCCGTCTACGAACACAACCCATAAGTCAGGTTCATTTTCTTCTAAAGAGTGTAGTTTCTGTTTCTAACAGAAAGTCAGCTACTGTTTGCCCTTTAATGGCAGTTCGGGGGACATAGGTTATGTCATAAATTCCCAGTTCTATTACCCACTTGGATACTCTTCCTGATAATTCGGGCTTCGCCATTATGGATCTGATCGGGGTTGCAGTTGGCACTACGATCGGATGCGATTCAAAGTAATGCCGAAGACGTCGCTTTGCATTGATCAGTGATAGTACTAGTTTTTCTTGTTTTGAATAACGGGTTTCTGCATCAACAAGGGCTTTGTTAGTGTAGAAGACTGGTACCTGGTACCCCTTGCCCTCCTTGACCAGAGCGGCGCTGGTAGATGTTGCAGATATGGCTAGATATAAGTATAACGACTCATCTACTTCTGGGGTTGCCAGTATGGGAGGCTTTTCCATGTAGCTTTTGAGTTTTTTCAGAGCTTCTGATTGCTCTGGCCCCCAGACCTATCCTTTTGCCGCCTTTATAGCATGAAAAAATAGCTAGCACCGATCAGTTAAGCGAGAGATGAAACGGATGAGGGCTGCTATTCTTCCGGTCAGTACTTGGATCTCCTTCCAGGACTTCGGCTCTGCTGACTCCATGAGAGTGTCAAATACCTTCATCTTGTATTTTCTGAGGGTGTCAAATACCTGCTGCAGATCGGTCAGATGGCCACTTTTCGCCTTGCTTTTGACTACCGTGTCATCGAAGTAAGCTTCTATGGTAGATCCCATCATGCCCTGGAAAACCTTGCTGACCAACCTCTGGAAGGTTGCACCTGTATTTTTTAATCCGAAAGGCATAACTGTGTAACAATATGTACCTGATTCAGTGATGAAGGCAGTCTTTTCCTCGTCATCTGGGTTCATTCGTATCTGGTTATACCTAGAGTATGCATCTAGAAAACTCAAACGGTCGAATCCTGCAGTAGCATCTACCATCTGATAAATCTTTGGTAAGGGGAAACAATCCTTCGGGCATGCTCTGTTCAGGTTGGTGAAGTCCACGCACACCCTCCACTTCCCGTTCTTCTTCTGAACCACAACAACGTTTACCAGCCAGGAAGGATATTGTACATCCTTAATGAAGCCGGCTTGGAGAAGTCGATCAACCTCTTCAGCTATGATCTGGTTTTGGTGAGCCCCCATTCGTCTTTGTTTCTGCCTAACGGGTTTTGCGCCGGGATCCACATTGAGGGAATGCTGGGCTACTGACGGATCGATGCTGGTCATATCCATATGGCCCTAGGAAAATATGTCAGCATTGGAGCGTAGGGGGGCCTCCATTTATTTATTTTCCTATGCATCGAGGCCAGAACCAATATAAGTTAACCTTTCAGGGTGATCGAGGCAAATCTGAACTTCTAGCAAAGGTTCAGCTGCTATAGATGACCCTGCACCCTCGTCCTGTAATTGCTATTGATCATCGGGTACCGCCCTGGACCGTGAATCTCATTCCGGTTCAGTCCTTTTGCTCAGACCTTTCAAGAAGACGGTGTAACATTCTTTGGCCGCTACCTGATCTCCCCTGATGTCAATCACATCAATTCTGTTTGGATCGATGCATCGCATGACTTGATGCATGGTGGAAGGAACTTCGTGCATCCAATGGATCCAGCCCCTGCCCATGAGGATATTATATGAGGGTTTGACATCTACCACCACAAAAGTTTCTTTGAGCGTGCGCTTTGCTACCGTTACCGTTAGTTGAATCTCCCCAATTGGCTCCATTCTTCTGCCATCGATTCCGGCTATCGGGCTTCTGGAAGGGACTATCTCCCGGGGGTTAATCTCTAGCTTCTCAAATGCCCACTTGGTGATTATGTTGGCACTGCTTCCTGGGTCGATCATTACTCTCTTGATCAAACAGTTTGAGACCATGAGGGAGATTACCAAGGGATCATCATGAGGTGATTGAATGTTCCATATATCTGCAGAAGAGAAGGTTATTAATGCATCTCCTTTCGGGCCTCGCTAATTTTCCCAACCCTTCGCAACTTCTGGGCTTGATGCATTTGGGATCTACGGGCTTCCTCCACTTCTGTTTGGCTTGGTCCTCCGTGGACCATGTGAATGATTTTTACAGGCTGACCCGTTGCTCCCTTGACGAGCGTATGTGATGTCTGATCTGATCGGGTTCCCTCCTTGGCAACGTATTCGATCAATTCTCCTTTTGCTATCATGGCTTCTACCTGCCTCCTGAGGCTTCTGCATTCATTGGCGAGGTGTCCATACTCGCCATGGAAGGCACAGTGTCTTGACATATCTCTCTATTCCATTTGTTGTTTGATGGGTGGTGGTGACCGGAAAATTCCTTTACCCTTAGTCTCCTGATAGAGTTTGGCTAGGTTAACCTTTAATGGAGTGATCTTGTCTTCAAATATTTGGCGTTTCTCTGGGACTGGGGAGGGAGCAAGTTGAGTACCTGGCCGTTTCCGATCTGGTACCCGATCCTTTGATCTGGAAAGTTCAGAAATTTTTGCTTCTACGCTCGCAAAGGTTGTCCTTCTCTGGCGTATGGCCAACTCTTCTTCTATCCGGAGGTGCCCTTGTGCCTTGGAATTGAGTTCCCCGATGTCTGTCGGTGGCCTCTTGACCAAAGAATGATGGAACTTGGTTCCAGGGATCAAGGCCATTCTGAAAGCCTCAACGGCTGAGTGCTGATCGCAATTGTCAATTGAAGACATCTCCACATTGAATCGCGAGACAAAGCTTTTCATGGATTCACCTTTTTCTTGGATCATGGTAAATAGACTGGAGATGGTCTTTTTTTGTCTTTTATTGCCGAAGTACTGGGCAATGAACAACTCACAGAGTTTGAGCCAGCTTCCAATGGATCGGGGTGGTTGCTTCCTGAACCATAGCAGGGCTGCTTCGGTTAGGCTGGTGGGAAAGACTTTGCAGAGTAAGGCTTCGTTCTCATTATAAAAATTCATTTTTGTATGGACGTGGTAGATGTGTTCCGTCGGATCTTTTGTGTCGTTGAATAGGGTAAATTTTGGTAGCCTGAACCTCTCCGGGTAGGGCACGCTGGTGATTACTAGGGTGAATGGAGTCTGCACGACGTCGATGGATGCCTCGGAGTCCATATCGTTTGGGGTCTGAATCTTCAGATCTTTAAGCACCTCCCTTTTGGAATCTAATCATAATCTCCTCCAATTGTTTCATGGTCAGAGTTTCCTCGGGATTGTGAATCCTGAGCACTTGCAGGGATGATTCTGCGTGTTCCTCCCAATCGTTGTTGGAATTTGCGTCGTGGTTGTTCCTCTCTGATTGGTGGCCTGCGGACCGCTCCTGTTGGTTGGATTGTTCGCCATTCGGGGTTTCTCGAGGGTTTTACAACAGGGCCAGTTTAGCCACCAACTTGGCGTTCTGCCTCTCCAATTCGGCAGTTCTGTCCTCCAAGGCTCGCCTAATCGGATCTTCGGTTTGTGAAGGTTGGCCTCTATTCGGAGGTAACTCGGATTGTTGCGAACGGGTGATAACTGCCATGGATGGTGTAAATCTAAACTTTTCGTAGAGAATGAGAAACTATTGAAAATAAAGATTTCAATAAAAGTGTTTCCCACAGACGGCGCCAATTGTGTAGATGCAGAAAAATACACAATGAATTAGGTTAAAAATTGGATCCCTTTATTCATCCTTAAACCCTGTATTTATACATAAATTGGATAAATGGGTCAAGCCCATTTACCCAAGTTTATCAATCCCTTAAATCATGAGATTTGATAAACTCTTTTCCTTGTTGGACTCTATTATCCATAATTAGGGCAAATCCTTGACTTATGGATCACTCATTTTCTAGAAACTTCCATGGGCCCATCAGCCCGTCAGTCTTGCGGCCCATCAGCCCTTCGGCCCATCAGTCTTGCGGCCCCTCAATCCCTTTGCCCATCTATACTGGGCCATGCAATTTCTGGCTATTACTGTAGCAAAAAATTAGACTTTTTGGCAACAAAACCGATGGTTGTCCCAAAAAACCAAGTATCTGCAACAAAATCATTTGTAGCCAAAAATCAATTAATTTGCAACAAATGTTTTGTTGCTAAAACTTTAGTTTTTGGCACAAATTTATTTGTTGCCTCTAAAGTGTAAATATTTTTTTATGATATAAGTTTATGTCTCCCAAAATAGGGCATTTTGTGACAAACTTTGTTTTGTTGCAAAAAGTTCTACATTGGGCAACAAAATTACATGTTTGTCGCGAAAGTTAATTTTGTTTTAAACAAATTTTCTGTTTGTCGCAAATTCTAGTCTTTTGCAACAAGTTTCATTTTGTTGCTAAATAATTCCTCCCTAATACCCATGTTTGTTGTAGTGCTATTTATAGAGCTAAAACCCAATTCCTTGTTGGACAAGAAATACAACTCATTGGACATCTTATCTTAAGACATCTCTTTAACAAAAAATTACCTTACATAATACAACTTTAAAATAGAATCCTAATTAGAATAGGAATTCAAGACACAATTTCTAACATGATTCAATACTGCTTTTGACTTTATAGAAGGAAAAACTGTTTTAGACGATGTTTGACAAAATTTTTTGAAGAGTTTTTGACATTAGGAATAACATTTTGAAGAAGTTGGGAATATTATCTTCTGAAAATAACTTATGTTTATGTGTAAAAGTAGAAGTAAAAGCTCTGACAAATAGGGCTCAAAGTGTTCCACACCCTTTTTATCTTAAGAAAATATGTGTCGAATTTTATCTTGAATAAACCAATTGAAATTACCTAGAAGACAGTGAATTAAGCCTAGAGGGGGGTGAATAGGCTTTTTATGAATTAATTGACAAATTAAAATATTAATTTCGGAATAGTCAATTTTAATTCAATTCTTTAATAATGCAAACCACGCAATAATAAATATAGGTGCCGAAAATAAAGCAAGAAACAACACCCCAATATTTTTACGTGAAAAACCTTAGAAAACGCTCCAAATAAGAATCACGGATACCCTCCGGTATCGATGCACTATGAATCAAAAAGTACACAGACTCTATGAAGTTAGGACTTACAAAATCACTCTGACTTGCCTTTTATCATTCGACGTCTGAAAGTCTTGAATCACTCGCACTCCATGAAGCCTTCGCTCTGCTCCGTACTCTGACGGCTCCGCTTCTCAACGAATCAGTTTACCATAAAGCTTCTCGCTCTGATCTCCGCACTTTGATGGATCCGCTTCTCAACGGATCTATGCAACCGAGTTGCACAAGGTGGTGTGATGATCTTTCAACAACTAAATCCTTCAATTATGCATAAAGATCTTCAGTGTTGAAGCACAATTGAATAATCTTCTCAAAACAGAGAAAACCTTGATATAAGATGATCAAGCAATCTTTTTTTTTCTCTATCTGCAAACAGATTTGATTTAAGAAGAATCGCATAGATCTCACTAAAAGCTACACACTTCTATTTGGTTTAACTCATATAAATAGAGAAGAGTCTTCAATTAATGGTAATAATCCTTTTCCTTTCAGGATTAGTATTTCCACCATTAAGTCTTCCAAATATAGACTAATATATCAATGATAGTCCAATATACTAATAATAAATCCTAACCATGTCCTTAAGTGAATAGGAGTCTTTAAGGCATCTGCATAATCCTTTTTTAAAAAATTGAAGTCGGCAACTTCGAGTTCTCGAGAACTGCACTTTGAGTACTCGAAAACCCAATCTCGAGTACTCGGTAGGGAATTCTTCGAATACTCGGTAAATGTCTTGATAGCGCACCATAACGCTTAACACTCACTATTTTCACACTATCATTCGCGCCAAGGGCGTGAATTCTAGAGTACTTGGTAGCTTTAGAAATTTCAATTTTTGTTTATTTATGTGAAATGCCATTTTCGATCAACTTCCTTGCACAACCCTTATGTTCTTCATCACTTTAAACTTGATTTGACATGATTGTTGATCTTCATTTAACTTGTCAACTTGATTAACCCAAACTAAAACTTATAAATCTCAACATAATGTTTTTATCAGAATCATGCCATTACAAATAAATGTTCTTACACTAGCAATCCACGAGCATCAGACCACCAAAGAAAAATCTACCACCCCTATCTTTGGACTTATATTTTTTTCGTACACAATCAACCAGAAAAGAGCCCTCATTTCCTTTATCTGGAGATAACCCATAATCGAAGTATAGTGTCAAAGAAGTAGGTGTAATTGTTGAATTCTACGGTGGCGAACTCAATGGAGTCAATTATAGTGTGTTAAAGTTTTTACACCCGCCCAAGAACACTTATAAGGAAATCCAAACCCTCCATTCGAAAACCGTGCACACCTTGCAAATCAAAATCACACACCAACACAATTGACACAAAGATATATACGTGATTCGGCCAAATCAGCCTACGTCCACGGAGAGCACAGTTTCACTATCGATCAATGAGAGGATTACAATATGATGATCAGCAGATCAACAACTCACACAGTGTTTCACTCACACGTGTATCGCTCACCCTCACCAGTGTTTCACTCACACCAAGAAATACCACTCTGTATCTCTTATTCTCTCTCTCTTTGTGTACACACTCTGGTACCGGCCTATTCTGACTTTTACTTTGGCACAGGCCTATTCTGGCTCTCTGCTTGGTACACAGAATACAATAGGCTATACCTATATTTATAGGAGATGTTGGAGTGGAGGAAAAGTCAATCAATCCAATTAGGAATTGATCTACAACCTAATTAAGGATTGCTTAGTGGCTAAGTTATATTCCCCTTTAAGAAAAGAGTCACCAAATATAACAATATTAATATCATAGTCAAATAGAAATACATGCTACCGAAGTTTACTTTCCACGCAAGAAAATGAGTCATACTCTAACATAGTCATCCTGCTAATGTGAAAAACAAAATGCTAGGAGTCTCCGCTAGTGAAAACATTACAATCACTTCAATGCCAACTTTTAATGCGTCTAATTTGTTTTGCTAATGAATAAAGTGGGGAACGAACAAAAGTGAAAAAGTAAAACTAAGCACGCAAAGGCTTGGACAGACTTATGTGTTATTGGGCATGACATGAGGCATGCCCTGACAGACCATGGCATTCATAGGCGACAGTTGATCAACTTTGTCAAGGAAGGCATGGACCGGTAAGCTTAGCAACGTCCCACACATTTCTCAACAAGAAACTAATTTTTTATTTAACCGAATAAATTGGCCCATTTAAATTTATTGTCTCAACAAAGGTTAGGTTATTATTTTCGATTATGTGAACAATTCGTTGAAGTCATGACCGTCGATATAGTTTGAATTTTAACCGATCCGTATAAAGTATCACTTTATACGAACCAACAAATTAGTCGGAGTGAAAGCTCCAGACACTTTGATTATTGCAACAATTCTCACATTTATATCAAATTAGACTTTCATGATTGATTGTTTCATCATGCGAGAACTTACTTGGGAAGGATCAATGTTATGTATTACGTATAGTGAAGCTAGTTGGACATTCATGACATTTACGTTTTGATTGAATTTTATTCGAAGTTGATCTATCCTGTTGCTCTTAGATCATCACCTCTCAATCCAAGCCTTTTTGGGATTTTCTTTTTCCTTTTCTCCTACATTTCTTTCCTGTAAATTAAATTCAATATGTTTGTTTTGCACATGCTAAAAATACAAACAAAACAAAAGAAAATTAGAGTGGGAATAAATAAGATTTTACCACAATGGGCCCTCTTCACTATAATATTTGCTTTGGGTACTTGTCTTTAGGGATGGGCAAAAACCCCGCCCAGCCGGGAACCGCCCCAAACCGCCTAATTTTTGACGGTTTTTAACCGCACCATTTAAAAATGGGGTGGTTATGAGAGTTGAAAATAAAAAACTGACGGTTATGGGGCGAGAGACAGTTTTAGGGGTTCCCCAATTGGGGAATCGCCCCGCCCCAAACCGCATAATAATTATATAATTTTTCTATAATTTTTAATATCAAAATTACATAAATTATATATATATATATGTTATTTGTTATATGTTGAGTAGTATTTTATGTGTTTTGTTATATGTTGTTAGATTCTTAAACTTTTATTAAAGTTTGTTGATCTAGATTTGAATTATTTGTTGGTTTAAAATTACTAAATTTAATTTTTTGTTAAAAATTATTGCAATTAAATTAATTGGATAATTGCTTGTTTCGTATATAGATCATATTGTTATGGTAAATTATTTATTATTTACTTGCTTTTAAGGAAAAAATACACTATTTAATGGGGCGGTTTGTGGTGGTTACGGGGGATATGGGTGACGGTGCGGGGCGGTTATGAGAGTAAGGATGAAATTTTTAAACGATTATAGGGCGGCTATGGGGATGAGAATTTTCACGATTTTGGTTATGAATTTTGAGAATACCGCCCCACGACCGTCCCTAGTTGTCTTCATGTGGCTACATTTTTTATTGTGTATTAATTTGGGGATGTGTTGCTAGTGTACTACAATGATGTGTATTGCTACTCTCATCTGGTTAATCTTTGGATGCTTTGTGCTACGCTATTGTGGAATTTTCAGGCTTTATTTGTTTCAAATTTTGTGTTTTAATTTAGAATAAATATTAACACTCCTTAAAATTTGACTAAATTTAATAAATATCAACACTCCTTAAAATTTGAATTTTTTTAATAAATATTAACACTCTTTAAAATTTGACAAAATTTAACCACAAACAAGTTTTGATTTTAACTTCCAATAAGACCCATTTTCATCTTCATATTTTGAACGTAATAAAAATTGAGGAAATGAATGATTTTACTCTCAATTTCTAATTCAGTTTTACTAAATACCCCCATTAAATATTGACTAGGGATGACAACTTGTACCACCCCGCAGGAACTCCGCCCCATTAACATCCCTAATATTGACAACTCCCACCAACCCTACTTGTTATTCCTAGAACTTCGCATTTATGCCCTTAGTAATGAATTTATGATTTTTCGTCGCGGTATCAATTATGGTTGTGGTCACAATAACAAGTGTAACGAACTTGAATAATATTGATCTTAAAAATGAAAATTAGATAAATATTAGTACTATATAACAATATCACCTTCGAAAAGCATTAAGAACCTGACGATATGTAATGTATTGGACCGGTACGACGACACCATGCCTGGGCCTGAGGCTAGGTGACCAAGGCGGTCGCCTAAGGCCTCCGGGTCTGGGGGGCCCCAAAAATGTTTTTTGTATATTTTAAAAAATAATAGTACTTTTATAGTTTTTTAAATAATTTAATTAGTTTCTCGATCCAATTCAATGGTTTTATTGATTTTTAAATAAAAATTATTTTACTATAGATAAAAAAGTGTAATAATTTGTTTAACAACCCATTTATACTAAATTCAAACCCAAATTCACAAATTTGGGCCCAAAAATTTTATATTTCAGTTACTATAAACTAACAAAAAAAACAATCTCAAATTTTCAAGTTAGTGAAACTAAAGTTTAATTCAAATCAAACTATTATCTTGATTAGATCTTGATGAGACCAGAATATTGCTTATTCTGGGCGTTAAGTAACCCGTTGTTAGTCTCTTTATTATATTATTTTTGTATTTTTATCCAAGTTGTGTGTTTAAGCATGTTACAGGGGCTTTAATGAAATATGAGTTAATTCCGGAGTTTTAGCAAAATGCATGATCCGGAATGACACTCAGAAGAATAAAAACACTCAATTCAGAGAAAGGTACAAGTCAACTATGGAAGAGTACAAGTCGTCAAAACATAAATTCATAGAAAATAAAATAATAAAAATCCAGAAGCAACCGAACGATAGGGGAGTATCTCGATCGATTGGCCGTGTCGGTTTCTCGAAAAATGTGCGAACAGACTGAAATTCTTTTGGCTCCTTGTGTAAGTACAAATGAAGGACAAACTGATCTATTAATCTATTACTTGGTCCTCACACCAAGTCATCTTAGAGTGTAAGCAAAGACATGCCATAATTATACCAACTTTTGTCTATAAATATGTGAAGACTTCATGAAGAAAAGGGAATCAAGTCATCTTGACGATACACAAAATACATAATTCTCTCTCTAGGGAGAATATTCCATTCAAGAACCCAAGATCAGACTACCCAATCATGGAGATGATTTCTACATCAGTGATGCAGTCTTCTCCTTCCATGAGTGGCTAAGTCGGTATCTAGGGTTTCCCCTAGCCGAGTAATGTAGAACTTTAATTATTTTTATTGCAGAGAGGGGAAGTTAAAGAATACTCATATGATGATTATGTAGTGAGAGAACGAACATATTACCTAAATAAGATTCTTTATTGTTTCTCTTCTTGTCTTAGATTGAATTAATAATTAATCTTGAACAACTATGTTTTATCACTAGGAGCTGGAACTCCGAAGGTTTAATAATGGTTTCTACATAATGGTTCTTAATTTCCATGATAAAGTCTTAGATTTACACATGCCATGCTAAAAGAAGATAATATAGTCATGCTTTTAATTTAATGTTTTAGGAGTAGTTGTAGAATAGATGCATGCATTAATCATACTTTAATCGAAGATGTGTTGTAGCGAATCGGACCGATTGCATCTCTTTGTGGATTAGGCAATTGCTTGTAGCGTTACTAATATGATTCATATGAACTGTATCTCCCTTTTGCAATATTATTATTATAGGACTATTGTAATGGGGGTCGCGGGAACATGCCCGCGACCTGGTAATTTTGTAAGTCGCGGGAATAGGCCCGCGACATGGTAATTTGGTAAGTCGCGGGAACAGGCCCGCGACCTGGTAATTTGGTAAGTCGCGGGAATAGGCCTACGACATGGTAATTTGGTAAGTCGCGGGAACAGGCCCACGACCTCGTATTTTGGCACGTCGCGGAAACAGGTCCGCGACCTGGTATTTTGACTAATCGTCAGAACAGGCCCACTACATCATATTTTGGCTAATCGCGGGAACAGGCCCGCAACATCAGAAATTAGGTTTTGGTGGTTTACTCTTTAGTACTTGGCTAAGTACTAAAGTGTAATAGGGAAAAATGTAAAGAGAGGTTTGCGTTGATATAATCCGCGAATCCAAGGGTCTGGCAAGGGAAAGTTGGAAAAAAGGCCAACAGGGTATAAAAGGGGATTCACATTGATATAATCCGCTAATCTAGGGGTCCGACAAGGGAAAGTTGGAAAAAGGACAACAGGGTATCTCTGGATGAGATTGGATACGCAATAAAACTCTACAAAGAGGTAATCGTTGAGGGCTGACAAAGGGGGTCATAGCCAAAAGTCAACCTCGCGACCCTATGAGCTTATCGCGTATAGAGTACTATTTGACTGGCCTAGGGAAATACTTTGAGATGGTGAATGGTGGGTCGCGACCTCATTCATCAAAATCACTCAAAGTAAAGTACTGGGAATGTGTTAAATAATGCTCAGGGTCATGTAAATGGAAAATATGAATAAAGGGCATAACCCAGGAAATTATGACATCAAATAGAGAGGGTCACGTTTGAGAGGGTCATGGATGAGAGGATCGAGGCTGAGAGGGTCGCAGCTGAGAGGGTCACGACTGATAGGATTGCGGCTGAGAGGGTCGCGGTTGAGAGGATCGCGATTGAGAGGGTCGCGCTGAGAGGGTCGTGGCTGAGAGGGTCGCGACGGCAAGAGTTGTGATGAGAAGGCTCGCGAGTGAAAATGACGTGGCACAAGGGGGGTCTTAAGATCAGTGCTCACTTCGACGTCTATAAATACCAAGGCAAGGTTATGGTTTGGGGGACGGAGAAATTCTACTTCGGTTCTATTCCGGTTCTGCTCTAGTTCAACTTCAGATCTAGAGAGATAAAGTTTTAGAGGGAGAAAGAGTGAGTGAGGGAGAGATGTGCAGTATCTTGTATGACTCTTGTAAGGCTCTTGTTGTCTCTCTGTTATCCATACTTTTTGTACTATGTATTTATCTTCTAAACATCAATAAAATCTAGTTTATGGCGGGTTGGCTAGTTGAGAAACTATTCCAGCATCATTCACATCACGAACCCCCTACAACTATATTATTAGGCTAGTGGTGGAGTTGAAAAAAAACCCTAGATTTGTTTATCTTGAATTCACCAAAATAATTATTTATTTATTTATTTTATGTTTAATTGATTATAAACAACAAACCAATCAAACTATTTTTAATATAATTCAATTTACTAATTTGTGATTATTTGAAATACGACTTTGATTTATGTGGTTCGATAACCCTCTCAACCCAACTATATTATATACTACTCGCGTACTTGCGATTGACAGGTAAAACTAAATCGTGATAATTCTTTATATTTAACACTTTTATTTTCACACGTTTGGACCGATCAGATCTGAAGATTTTTCTCGCAATTGCACAATGTTTGGTGACTACACTTAGGGTTCTCGTAACTGCCACACTCGTACAACGACAATAATTTTTCACACGACTACACTTAAGACTCTAGTGACTGCTGCACTCCCCCAACAATAACAAATTTTCACGACAACACCAAGATAGAAGTTGTTTTTATATTTAAATATTTATAAATTTAATGTGTTTTTTAGTATTTGTTTTTGCACTTATAGTTTTTTAAATTCGTGAAGCCTTACATCTAAAGATGCCTCACATTTGCTTTCGTCTAGGGCCCCAACTTATTTTCGGGATTTCAGGGATGGCCCTGGACGACACCACATTCCTTTGAAGTGTCTCATACACATTTCTAATATACACGATGCAAACATAATATACAGTTTATTTATTATCACATTTTATTACATAATCACATTTTGAAAAAGAAAAAATGGATACTGAAAATATATTTGGAACAAATAAATGTACACCTTTTTTTCCATATAATATATTAATATTTTCCAATAATATTTCTAATTTAAAAAATACTCAATATTTAACTACATATATGCTTAAAATAATATATTAATATTTACATTTGGGATTAAACAAATAAATGTACACCTTTTTTTTCCCATATAAAAATAAACTTTTCCTATAATGTTTCTAATTTAAAAAATACTCAAATTTAATTACTTATATGCTTAAAATAATATATTAATATTTAGATTTGGGATTAAAAAATTTAGCAACTTTTGATGTCTGAGAGAAGTTAAATCTATACAGATAAATGTATATATATGTGTAGATATATTGTTGTGAGAGAAGAAGAGAGAGGGAATTTGGTAAACTTGAAATGGGTCATATCTCGCACGGTTGTTATCCAGTTATTTTACGTATTAAACAATCTTTTTGCAATCCGATAATACCATTTTATAAACCAATAATGTTAGGGAAATTCATAAGAAAAGTTTAGGAGTGATGAAAAAAAAAAACCAAAAACTTCTCTCTGACCCGCTAGTAGTCCCTATTTTTCAATTTGTTCATTTGAATATTTTTTTCCACTTTACCCATAGGGTCCGTTTGGTTAGACGGAAATGAGATGGAAAATGAAAGTGAAAGAAAGTGAAAAGAAAAGGAAAAGAAAATCAATTTTCCATAATACATTTGGTTACAAGGAAAATTTTAAAGAAAAATGTGAGAAAATATTGATTTGCGAGTTTGGATAGCAGGAAAGGGAAAATAAAATAATTTATATTTTAAAAATTACCCTTATGCTTTAAATACTTAAAGTAGAATGAAATTTTATTTAACAGAGTTAACATTTAGTTATTAAAAAAAAGAGAGGATAAAAGCTTATTACGAATTTGTAAAGAAAAAAAAACCCAAAGAAATAAGGGCCTTTGTATTCTACAAGTGTTGATAATTGAATATATGCGAGGGAGTGTATGATTGATAAAAATAAAAAATAAGATTATTAAAAAAATCAAATACTAAAGTTAATATATATCTTTGAATTCTTTATAGAGTCTAACAAAAAAATAATAATAATTAGAGTAGTACATAATCTTAAAGTCAAGGATACATAAATAAATAACTAAGGGCATACTAATATGGATAACTTTCATGAGAAAATTAAAATTTTCCAAGGGTTCGTTTGGTTAGACGGAAATGAGATGGAAAATGAAAGTGAAAGAAATAGAAAGGAAAAGAAAAGAAAATTAACTTTCTACCATGCATTTGGTTAACCGGAAAAAAATTCAAGAAAGAATCAAGAAAGTGTTGTTTTGTTAATTTGATTACCAAGAAACGGAAAAGAAAATGTTTTGATTACCAATAATACCCTTTCAATTATAACTCTTTTAAAACTTATTCATTTTTTTTATATAAAGTTTAAATATAAGTTCAATCAAGAAATAATTTTTAATTGACAAAAATAGAAATATACAATTGCTAATACTTAGAATAAAAAATCAATATATATCTTTTAGTCATATATATGTATATAGACATAATATATAAAGAGTTTTAATTAAATAAAATATCTATCACTAAAAGTAAATACAAAAATCCTAATAGAAGTTTGTATAACATATAATACTAATTTTATGATTTCAAAACTTCTACATAGCCAAGAAATCTATAAATTATATATGTATAATACATGTGTTTATATTTACATCTATCTATATGCATATGAAATATGTATGAAAATATAAGATACAAACTTATTTTTCATACAAGTATAGAATTTAAATACTTAGATACGTATACAATTTTTTCTTAAAGTGAAGAAGTTTGAATTCAGATAAAGGGTATAATAGGATAAAAAAATTTAAAAAGACACAATTTTTACGAGAAAGTAAAATTTTCTTGTGTTTTATGGTGGAAATATTTTGGAGAAAATAATCACTAGCGAGAATCCTACTTTCCCCAAAATTTTCTCTTTCATGCTAACCAAACTCTCAAAAATTTAAATTATTTTTCGTTTCTTTTCCTTTCTTGCTAATTCCCGCTAACCAAACGTACCCCAAGTGTTTTATACGGGAAAAATTTTGGAGAAAATTTAAGAGATATGGAAAGTTACTTTCCTCAAAATTTTCCGTTTCCCTCTAAACAAACTCTCAAAATTTTCAAAAATTTTCTTTTTCCTTTCCTTTCTAGCCGCTTCCGGCTAACCAAACGCAGCCATAGAAAAAAAAATGTAAACAAGGGAAAATTCTATTTTGGCTAAAAACGGATCAAATATTTTCAAAACCAAAAAAATATTGGTTGCAACGGTGATACCACGTCATCAAGCTAATGTGGTATCACCATCTAATAAAAATCAATCATTTTTACACGTGTAATACATTTTATTATGTCAACATTTAAATAGATTTGGAAATTTTTTATTTTTTATTTTTTTTCGGAAGGTAAAGTTATATTAAAGAGCAAAAAAAGTTACATAGAAGCAAGGAGACCAAATCGTTGAACAGTCTCAACGGAAAGGTAAAAAAAAAAAGGAAAAGGCAAAGTTTATACTTTAAAAGCCTAAGCTAAGAAAGATAAGAACAAGCCCTTAAATAAGACAGACATTCAAATCATACAAGCCATTATGTTGTGGCTGAAACAATTATGGCGAGATCATGGTGAGGCTAAAACCTCATACCATGGCATCAGGAGGCTCGACGGGCGGTCTTACAGAAGCACCAGCTAACTCCCATTCTTCGAAGATTACTCTCATTTCAACTGAGTCATTAACCTTCCAAGAGGATAATCTATTCCTTATCAGATCCTTGATCCCTGATAGAACAACTGGCCAAGACGAAATCTTTGCTTTGAAGGCTCGAGAATTTCTTTCCATCCAAATGCGGTTGACAGTTGTGGAAAGAGCAAGCTTGTTGACAACATTCCATAAACATTTCCTTCTCCAATGATGAGATGCCCAACCCACAAAATCCTTCCAACAGTTTGGCAAAATGTGGAAGTTCATTTGCTCTGTGTGAAATAGGACCTCCTTCGAGCCAATTGTCACTCCAAAAGTAGGTATCTCTTCCATTTCCTATCTCATATTTGGTCATCGAAAGCGCAGTCCCTCTCAGTTGAAGAAGCTTCTTCCAATTCCACGAACACTTCTAAGGAATCTTGATATTCCATAAACATCTATTCCTCAACAGTTGAGTCTTCACCCATTTAGTCCAAAGATTATCTTTAACTGATAAAACATTCCATATGCATTTAAGGGCTGATGCTGAATTTGTTGCTTCAATGTTTGGAAATCCTAAGCCTCCACAATCCTTGGGTCTACAAACCAAGTCCCAAGCTACTTTAACACCTGTACTTTTGCAATCAGGACTTGACCAAAGAAACTTCCTCAAAATGTTGTTAACATCGGTTAAAACTGATTTTGGAAGAATGAATAAGCTTGACCAATAATGCATCATACTACAAAGAACTGATTGGATGAGCTGAGATCGACCAGCATAAGAGAGAGATTTTGATGCCTAATGACCAATTCTTTGAGTTATTCTATCCACAAGACACTTGCAATCTGATGCCGACAATTTAGTAGAAATTAGGGGAACTCCCAGATATTTAATAGGCAGTGTTCCACTATCAAATCCCAATAAATTTTTAACTTGAACCACAAGAGCTTCATCCATGCCAGAGGTGAAAAATGTGCTTTTTGAATGGTTGATGGAGAGACCCGAGATTGATGCAAAGTGGTTTAGTGCTCTGTTAAGAACTGAGATTGAGTGGAGGTCACCGTGAGAAAATAATAATAGATCATCTGCAAACATTATGTGGGAGATCGTTAATTTCTTGCATCTCCAATGATGTTTGTAAGAGGGATCAGATGAGATGCAATGATTTGTAATTGAGGTGAATACATCCATCGCAAGGACAAAAAGAAGTGGTGATAATGGGTCACCCTGCTGAAGCCCTTTAGTTCCTTTGAAATGCCCATGGAATTCACCATTCAGTGAAAGAAAGGGAAGAAATACAGGCGTTTATCTAGTTGACTAAATTGCAGGGAATCCATAGAGAACAAGAGTATCAATGATGAATTGCCATCCCACTGAGTCAAAAGCCTTCCTCAAGTCCACTTTGATTGCACATCTAGGAGGCTTAAGAGGTTTATGGTAGCCAAGAAGTAGTTCTTGAGCTAACATCACACTGTCACTAATTTGCCTTCCCTGTACAAATGCATTTTGGCATGGATCAATGATGAGGGGGAGTACCACCTTTAACTTGGAGGAGATCAATCTTGCAATGCATTTATAGATGGTATTGCAACAAGATATGGGTCGGAAATCATTTACTGATGAAGGATTGGGCACCTTGGGCACTAAAGCAATGTAGGTATTGTTGATCTCTTTAAGAAATTTGCCGTTGATGAAAAATTCTTTGATTGCTGCAACAATATCCCTTCCTATAATATTCCAGGCTGACTGAAAAAATGGGCATTATATCTATCCGGTCCCGGAGCCTTGTCCTTATTTAAGGATAAGAAACAGTTTTGGATCTCATCATCAGTGGGAATGGAGGATAACATGTGCAGCATATGATGAGGGGTGGTTTTAGAGATGTAAGGCTGGATAGAAGTTATACCTGGATAGGGGGATGGAGGAGAGCCAAGTAGATTCTTAAAAAAAGAAATCACCTCAGACCTGATAAGGTCATTATCATCAATTAGATTGCCAGTAGATGACTGGAGGCTTACGATCTTTTTCCTGTTGATTTGGGAATTGAACATCTTGAAAAAGTAAGAAGAGTTACAATCACCATCCTTTAGCCAAATGATCCTTGATTTCTGCCTAAAAGCTTGCTCCTCCACCAGTGCTAAACTAGAATAATTGTGCATTAAAATCTTCTCCTGTTGTCTTAAATCTTCATTCATAGGATCAGAATCAAGTGAGAGCTGACATTTGTTGATTTGGAAAATTTTAATTGCAAATGAGTGACCATATAACTCAAATACCTAAATGTATCATTTCTTATATTAAGAGATCTTAAACCATCTTATTTATTTTTTTGTTTGACAAGAAAAATATCAGGAAAAAAAAAACACCATGTATGAATTCTTGAAACCTTAATTCCAATGATTAAAAGACTGAGTATGGTGGTAAAGAAAATTGGAACAAAAAATCATAACTTAATAGTACTGGATCCACAACCTAAATCACAATCACATGCATCCACAATATATATGTATATATATATATATATAATTATGTAAGTAAATATAATTTGTTACACTCATTAAACTGTAAAGGATGCAGACCGATCTCATAAGAGACGAGACAAAACTTTGAAGATTTGGGTTTCTGACTTTTCTAATCTATTTGTGTGGATGACTTGGTTAGTTTGATTTTATGGGACTATTTGGAAGGATTTTATGCAAAATTATATGTAAGTGCTTATATGAGTTATTGATTATGAATAATTTCATTAACAGTAGTGGTGGGAGAGGGAGAAAACACAGATATGATTACAAGTTAAATTCTTGAGGATTACTGACTCTAAAATAAGAGATTAACGTCACAATTTCTGTTTTATTACTACTTTAATTTTCTCATATATATTTTTTTGAAAGTAATTTTCTCATAATTGGTACATGTAATTTGTATGTTTTATAATTTTTTTTGGCAACGAAGAAGATATGGGAGATATCTTAATAAAAATGCTAACATAATAAAAGGTATTAACACAATTCCCACCCCTATGAGAATTTTGGTGGATCAGGAAGATGGAACCCTGGCATTCATGACTTTAGGTCTTGCCTCTTTAATGTTGAGCTCACTGATTTAAAATTCTCTGGTATTTTACACACCTGGACCAACAAGATCAAGGGCATCACCAACATCTCTAGGAAGTTGGACAGAGCCATTGTGAATGACAATTGGCTCTCATCCCTTCCTCTATCTGATTGTGTCTTTCTTCCTCATGGAATTTCTGATCACTCTCCAATGATCATCAAAAGTGGTAAACCTATTCTTAAAATTAAAAGCTATTCCATTCAGGTTTTTTTAATTTCATTGCTGACCACAGTGGTTTCTTAAGTATTGTCAATGATGTTTGGAGCTAATCCATAGAAGGCTCCACTATGTATCAGGTGGTGAAAAAGTTACAAGCTCTTAAAGCCAAATTCAAAACTCTCAACAGGAATGAATTTAGTAAGATCTCCACCAAAGTGGATGCTGCAAAGACTCCCTTGATCTCTGCCAACTCAAGCTTGACAAAAATCCTTCCGATGGCCCCATGAGAATTGAAGAAGCCAGGTTGTTTCACCAATACCTTAGTCTATCTAAAGCTGAGGAAACTTTTTACCAACAAAAAGCAAGGGTGAAATGGCTCAAGGAGGGAGATTGCAACACCAAATTCTTCATGAGAACCTTCAACAGCAAATGCAATAGGAGGATGATTTGCTCTTTGACTCTAAGTGATGGATCAACTACTTATTCAGTTGACAATATTAAGCATGAAGCTGTCTCCCACTTTCAAAACTTTTTTTGCACCAAAACCTCCACTTACTTTGGCATGACTGATCTCGGAGATTTTTCCACCAAAGCTTGTCCTTAATACCTCCATCATGATCTCACTATCATTCCCACTAAGAAAGAAATCCAAACCACATTTGTAAGAACATTTGTAGTATTGTTTATTGTTGGCATGTTCTAGACAATAACCATGCTGAGTGAATTGTGAGGTCTTGTAGGTTTAGGAAAATTAAAGTGGTCAATCAAAAGCATCGACAAGCTTCGTCAAAGTCAAATCAAGATTACAGTATCAAAGAATACAAGAGAAATGAAGATAAAGCAATTTTGGACCACGAAAAATGCATATCGGAGGGTAAAACAAACATTTTTCAAGGCCGAAACTTTTGGAAATATGTTAGAGGAATGTACAGGGTTCAAATGAAAGAAAAGTTGAAAAAAATAGTTTTAATCATTTTTGCTACGCATATCTACGTAGACAACAAACAAAAAGTGGCTAGAAAGTTGAATTCTATGCATAACTACGCATATGGCTGAAAGAGCTACGCATGAGTCTACGCACAAGCGTAGAAAACCTTATGCATATGCGTAGGTAGCAGCAGGGATTTTGCCAAACTTGAGTCCTGATCCGATTCAACTTCTTTTAACTTAACTTTGACTCTAACATATCCTAACACTTGTATAAAGGATATTTACATCAAGATTAGCAAGATTCACTCCTAATTACAAGAGGATTACATAAAGGAGGAATCTTAGTCCAAAAAGGATACAAGTTTACTCAAAATATGATTCCTCTCTATAATTAAGAGAAGTCTCTACAGATTTTTGGGGTGGCTTTTGTATGATCTCTGCAATACTTTCATAGATCAGATTCGTCTGGAGAGAGAGAAAAGAAAAGATTGCTTGATCATTCTATATCAAGGGTTTCTCTAGTTTTTGACGGGTATTCAATTGTGTTTCAACGTTTGACATCTTTATGCACAATTGAATGATTCGGTTGTTGCAAAACCATCACACCACCATTGTGCAACGTGGTTGCATCGATCCGTTGAGAAACGGAGCCATCAGAGTGCGGAGATTGGAGCGGGAAGCTTCGTGGTTTTTTGATCCGTTGAGAAGCAGAGACGTCAGAGTATGGAGATCGAAGCGAGAGCTTCGTGGTAGCGCGAATGATTCAAGACTTTTTAGACGTCGAGTGAAAAATGGCAAATCAGAGCTATTTGTAAGTCCTAACTTCATAGAGTCTGTAAACATCTTTGATTCATAGTGCATCGATACCCGAGTGTATCCGTGGTTTTTACTTGGAACATTTCCAAGGTTTTCCACGTAAAAATATCGTGTGTCGTCTCTTGTTTTATCTTCTGCACTTAGATTAATCTTTGCATGATTTAGCTTGTTAGAGAATTGGATTAGAACTGAATATTTCGTAATTAAATTTTAATTTGTCAATAAATCCATAAAATACTTATTCACCCCCCTGATGGTTTCAATTCTCTATTCTTCAAAAGATCTTGGACTGTGGTTGGTGATGATGTTTCTAAAGCCATCTAGGAATTCTTCCTAAATGGTCGGCTCCTCAAGCAAATCAACACTACCTTCTTGACTCTGGTTCCAAAAAACCAAAACCCATCTTCTCTAAATGACTACATGCCAATTAGTTAATGCAACACACTTTATAAAGTCATCTTAAAAATCCTGGATCTCAAGCTTCAACTAATTCTCCCTCATATTAGTGACATCAATTAGATTGCCTACATCAAGGGCAGAAGAATAGGAGATGGTTTCATGATTGCTCAAGAGTTGATACATGGTTATCACCTTCACTCTCCAATCCCTAAATGTGCTCTAAAAATTGATCTCCACAAGGATTTTGACTATGTATGTTGGGATTTCCTTCTTGACACTCTCCATGTGCTAAACCTGCCAATCACCTTCATTGACTGGATAAGAGCTTGTGTTTGCAGCCCTTCTTTCTCAGCTTTTGTCAATTATTAGCTTGGAGGGTTTTTAGAGGGGCAAGTGGTCTCAGGAAAGGTGACCCTCTATCACCCCTTATTTTTGTCATTGTTATGGACGTCCTATCTTCCTCTTTGCAGCATGCCATAGCCAATGACCCTATTTTCTCCTATCATTAGAGGTGCAAAAAAAAATAAATACAAAATCACCAATCTATGCTTTGTTGATGATCTGTTGGTTTTCTACAAAGGGGATCCTCCCTCTCTTAGAGCCATTTCTAGAGATCTTCAATATTTTTTGTCCTTCTCTGGACTCTCTTCTAATAGGTCTAAGAGTTTGATTTTCCTATCAAATGTGGCAGAGGAATACCAGGCTTACATGGTAAATGAAATTGGTTTCACTCTAGGATGTTTTCCCTTCAACTATCTTGGGCTTCCCTTTCCTCTGCTAGGCTCAAGCCCTCTGATCTAAGATCTATAGTGGAGAAGATCACCAGGAGATTAACCAGTTGGGCTTCAAAAAACCCTGCTTATTCCAGAAGGCTTCAGCTTATAAAGTCCATCCTTATTAACATCCACTGTTATTGGAGCTCCCACATCACTCTGCCCTTACAAGTTTTGAAGGACATAAGCTCAGTGCTTAGTAAGTATCTATGGATTGGGAATGACATGAAACACACTGGTGCAAAGATAAATTGGTTTAATTTGTGTGACCAAAAGAGTTTGGGGGACTTGGGATCCCTAATCTGCTGTACATCAACAGAATTGCAACCATGAAGCATCTCAAGCATTTGTTTAAAGATGAGGGTCATTCTCTTTGTTTAAATTGGGTTCATTCTGACCTTCTAGGAACCAAGAGTTTATGGACCTTTAATCTCTCTCCTAGGACCTCCTGGAATTGGAGAAGGATCATGGAATAAGCACTACTTTCTTGCATGACTCTTGGTTCTCCTCTAGATCTATCAACAAGTTCAATGTGAGAATGAACATAGAAAATCCAAGATGGGGGGAAGATTTAAAAGTGAGCATCATTCCGAGAAGAGGTGAGTGACACATTTCTACCTCTCTCAAGAGCATTTCACTTGAGGGTTGCTTTGACAATCTCCCATGCATTAATCAATGTCCTGAAGATTGGGTAAGTTGGTCCCTTTCTTCTATTGACTCTTTCAATTTTAAGAGCACCTTTATGGCATCACACTATTTGGTTCCCAAATTGTGTTCCTAGGCATTCTTTCATTTATTGGCTTGCTTCCAACCACAGACTGAGCACCAAGGATAGACTTGGGTTACCCTTAGGGTCCGTTTGGGATCATGGAATTGGAGACTTGGAATTGGAATTGGGGGCTCCAATTCCAAATCCATTGTTTGGATGTAACAAAATACTTTGGAATTGGAATTGAAATGCAATTCTAAGGACACCAATTCCACAACTTGATTCCAGAAGGAGAAGTTGTGATTTCCAATTCCACATCCTCTCTAAACCTTGACCTACTAAATATTCTTTTTCTAACAACAAATTTTTCACAACCACCAACATACATACATATACATAAATATATATATATAAATATGCCTATATATATACACACATCTATATATATAAACACGCTTATATATATAGTAACATATATACACATTTATATATACGTATGTATATATATATGAATTCATAGATGCATATATATACAAATATGAATACACCAACACACAAATATATAGCCACACACACATATATTTGATATGAGCCAAATATCATACATTTAAGGCTCCTAATTATACATTGTTATGTCTATGAATATCATTATATTTGTGCTTTTATACGGTTTTCTTGTTTTAAGACATTTCAAGCGATGGTATGTAAAACAAGTTTAATTTGGTGAATTAACTAGATTTGTAACTCAAGATTGTTCGACAGCCGAAATCATGGGTAAAAGACCTATAAAGGACAAAAAATAAGTCAATGATGCAAAAGGAATGAAGAAGAATGAAGCCAAGAAGAGAAACAGAGCAAAAGAGGATGAAATATATAATTCAAGGTGAAAAACTACCGAGTACTCGGTAGACCCTTCACCGAGTACTCGGTAGAGTGAGTGCAAAAGTCCACTAACTTGCGCTGTCACGCCCCGAATTCCTAGGACTCCAAACCCGAGCCTAAGAGCTAAGGGAGTGATTGCGGAAGTAAAAATAAATAAGAACCAACGACATTCAATCATCAAATACCCACGAAAGGGTAAAATGATCTGATACCACGTTGTCACGCCCCTAAGATTCCCGAAACTCAATTATAGAGAATCAGCGAATCTCCAAGGGATGACGCTAGTCAAGCGACTACTAGAGTCAACAACAACGAAAAGACACATGGAATAACAATAAAAATATACTCCATGTCAAGTAGAATACTAGAACACAATAGTATCCTTAGATACCAACAGACACGCTCCTAAATCCCTAAGACTCCCGAACTGGGATATCCAAGGAATCCAGGATGTGATCCTTAACATGAATGACCAACTAAGACATCATTAACCAAGAAAACATATGGGTTAATGATAGAAATGGTATATTTAATACCCAAATGAATAATAAACAAAGCAGCGGAATCTAACGAAAATCCGGCAGAGTTCCGTTTGTAAATGGAACATCCGGACAACCAACACAACACAAAGAACCTGCCAATAACAGTTCGATAATAATAATGGCTTCCAAGCCCCACATTCATCAATCCTAATAGGGCCGAGGTAGTGGAAAGGAACCAAAACCCCTCCAAACCCTCTAACACCAACAGAGCCACAAATGCTCGAATAAAAATACAGAAGAGCACATAACTGTACGGAATAGATACAATACATCCTGAAAGAATAAATACAGGAAATAAAGAATACATCAGTAGGGATGTGCCAACAGACTGGCTCCCAAAAAAGATACATAATAATCCCATAACAATGGGTAAAGAAGCTGAAAGCGGATACCTATCGTCCCCAAACCCAGTCGTGCTGCAACCGTAACCGCATCACCCAACGCAACTCCAAAACCTGTAACAAGGAAACAAAAGAAAGCTTCCGTTGCACTGCATCCTGCTCATAGCCGTATATTTCCTGCAACCTGGCGTGGAATACCAGGGGGCGAATGAAATTCCCCTGTGAGCAAATAAGCTCAGTGGGAAAAGATACTCTAACTACCACATCCTCTGGCAGTTTAGGTAATGCTAAACTATCTAGCAAGATATATATATAGCCCAACTAATCTCATCCACGCAAAACCCAAGGCACACACTCATATACTACCGTACGTAAGTATATAACGGGGATATACATACATATACACATATATATATATAAGAATAAACACACAGCATGAGTCTGTAATGTACAACTAAGACTCGTACTCCAAGTACCAACACCAGTAGTTTACACTACTCTCACCAGCGTACACTAGGTACACGACACTAATGTCAAATCTAACCAATCATCCAGCGCTCACAACGCTAACCAGAAAATCTAAACAGAGGGAATCACACTCACCTCTAACATCCACAAGGATCAAAATCCACCACTAGTACCAAGGAATACTCATAACTCACTCCCCGAGAACACAGGAGGAAAAGTACTCACGTCCTTGCGTACTAACACAATCATCGTCTATATATATATAATACAAACCTCATCCCATTCCTAAGGAAAATCTACCTCTCAAAGGCTAGATCACCTCAATCATATCACCATACCATAAATCACATCGACCTCATAATACTATCATCGATAGGTTCAATCACATCACTAACGCTCTCACTGTAGGCGAGGGAAAACCACCAATCAAATCACTAAGAGTACGCGAACTCAACTCACAAGAACGACCACCCAATGGTCACCGAAACAAAGCAAAGGAAAAGACTTCCCAATGCTAAACCAACAGATAACCGAGACAACAATGTCAAGGTTAAAACACCACAAGTGTTTAAGGAGAACACTTGGACAAGGAACCCAATCCACTCGGTATCCATGCCCACAACATGTGGAACAACTCGAATCACCTAAGTAGTGACGTCAAAAACCAAGAAGAAAGGAAGGGCAACACTATATGTGTGCACTGAACAACACCAAGCCTCATACCCGAGACTTAGAAATGATAGGAAGTAAAGGTGAAACAATGGAACACCTTTCGAAACTCTACAGGATGAGATATTGAGAAAGAGGTCTCGAAATCTCAGAATCCCAAGAAAAGTAATAAAATAGTTTTCCTTTTAAGAAACCACATAGTAAAAATGACCGTCTTGCCCCCGGTCTCCGTCAGTTGCCATCACCGACTTTTAGAAGTTAAAATCTTTGTTTAAAGAAGATCCTAAGATCATTTTATAAAGTGTTAAAACTTTTAGTTGCTACGGGGGTAGGCGAAAACGAGTTTTTCCTTTTAAATACAAAGAGTTTAGAAAACACCGTTTTCGAAATGACAGTCAAATAAGAGAAACACAACTCTATGAATTCCTGTAATGTCCGAAAGGACAGTAAAGGAAGAGCAACACGTTGGACTCACGGAAGACAACCATCCGTTCCAACTCCACCAATTCAAATGACACCACGAGGAAGAGGTTCGGCACCACACCGTAACCGACAACTCAAGGAATGACATACAAGTCAACGACCACGTACTAGTGTACAAAACACAGTACCAGGAATGCTTAAGGGAAGGGACTAAGCACTAGAACCAAGTCTGTCAAACTACAGTACCTCGAGTACTTAATAAAGTCACTCAACCATAACCTCTTCTCACCAATCAAAATCTCGACTACAGTTGATAGTCTATTCCTCAAAAGTGAAAGACACCTAAAGGTCCATACTACAACTCACAATCTCATCACCCGCCTTCTCGAAGGCCCCAATTCATAACTGATACTAAAATCAATCTCTAACCTCCAATCTCTAACAAGGTCACACAGCCAACCACAATCACCAAACTATTAACCCCGCCTTCTCTAAGGCATCAACTCCAAATCATCTCTGCAGTTAATCACTAACCACAACTAACCACAAAGGTCACTATGCCAATATACTTAACATCCCCCAAGGGTACGAAAGTATATATATACTCACAAGTATAAAATAAGCATTTCATTATACTTGATCTATTACCACATGTAATCATTTTCTTTCACGTTAATCATTATCAACTGAGCATTTTACAAAGATATGAATTTAAATTCGCAATATTCACACATAACATGCTCCAAAAATCCAACAGGCAATAATAACACATATTAAACCTGTTCCAACAACACATGTAATAATCTCACGTATACATGTCAAAAGAAATCACATAAATGCCAAGCAAATATAATGTGACTCAACACCACACTTTGCCCTATCATAGGTTAACGAATACGCACTCTACCCATAAATATGAGCTAACAGAGGGTCGCACCGGTACTTCCCAAGTGATTTTGAAACTTCTCACTTCAACAAGGAAGACGGTTTGCACGAGACGACCCGTGACCAAAGATTCGTCAACACGAATGCACGAGACGACCCGCGACTTCGAGAATGAGACGACTCACCCTATACCCCATTCACAGCTCATTATTCTGTAGGATGGGAACACCCCCTGGCCAGTTGTTGCGACGATTCGACACAAAGACACCCCACATGATTTCACAACCCACATATACCAATACCATGATTTAACACTACATGATATTCTCAATATGCATCCAGGTCCAAATGACAATCATGCATCAACATAAATATGATTTCATAAACGCATATACCAACACTATATGCATCTAGGTTTCAATGACAATCATCTCTCAATATAAATATGTAACGCATCATATTTATATATAATATCCACATGAATCCAATATAATTCTCGAAATCTCTTTCTAACATGCTTTTAAAATACAATAAAGCATTTAAATCATATGAAAACAATTTCATATACAACTCATGTTTTCAAATATATATTTTCTTTAATTCTTTAGAAAATATTTCAAATTCCCTTATCATGCCTTTAAAATAATTAAAGCAATTAATTCACGTCTCGCAAGGGAACCTAGCACAACGTCTAAGTTTTCACGAATCTCTACTAAATCATTTAATTCTCAAGGGAATTTCTAAACCGCCTATTCCTATTCAATTCAATTAGGAATATATTTAATATCGTAGGAAATAATTTAATTAATTTTCTTAAATTAATTCCTAAGTCCAATTCCGATTCTAAACGAATTATAGATATTTAAATTAACAATTTAATATATCTATATTAAATTAAATAAGGGTTTTGCACCCCTAAACTACTTCAATAATGCAGAGTGAGAAATATAATTTCTCACCTGAGATTACGCTTACAGAACAGCCGTTTCGGGCCCACCGTGAACAGTACCGGCGCCCGAATATAACGCCCACCGACCAAAGTCGTTCGAAAAATATTTCGAATATATCGAAATGTCCGCCTCGACAACCTATACGATATATACGAAGCCCGTTAACAATAGGTTAAATAATTGGGTTAAATCTAAAATACCCCAAACGAAAACTATAACCTATAAATGCGATTTCCGGGCAAATCGTTCATCCTAAATTCACGAAATTAATATATAACGAATACATGGTAGAGACGAAGCTACTCACCGAAAATCGGCTCAAACCGATCACCGGAAGGTCGCCGAAAAATTGGCCGAAGCCCAGCCAGATCGTCCCTGTCCACGCGTCCACGCGCGAACCAGTGATGGCCGTCCCTGCTGCGTGCACCAGCCGCAGCTACACGCCCCTGCGCCGCCGTCTGCCAAGGTCGCCGCTGCCGTCCACCGCCCAGCACCGCCGCTCCTCTGGACAGCCGCCGCGTCCGTCCTTGCTCCCGCTCCAGCCGGCCGTTCTTCCTATCTCGCCATGACCGGCGATTCTCTCTCTCTCTCTCTCGCCTGACTGACGACCATGGAGGTGGAGAGAGGTGGTTCAGCCGTTCGTCGTCTAGGAGAAGGAAGAAGGAGCAGCTCGTCTGATGTTGGCGTGAAGGAGAAGCTGAAGGTCTGCATACATGTATATACATATTTATGTACTATTTGCAAAAGCAACCCTCTACATGTCAATAATTGCAAAATTGACCCTTCAAGTATTCATAATTGCGAAATGACCCCAAAACTATATATATATATAATTAAATATATATATATATACAATAAACCCCAATAATTATCGGGAACGTCCGAACATAATCTTGTAAGCCCGAAATAATAACGGAACGTCCAATTAAAATTATATCGGGGTAGAAACCCAAATGTCGGAACACTTAAACAAGCTCGACCAATTAAAATGTGTCGTCCTCCAATCGAGACACTAATCATTTAACGTCGAATCGAAACCGCGTAGTCGTCCAAAAAGAAACTGTAAAGTCATCCAGTCGACTTTTAAAACTAAACGCGAAAAATTTACAGGTATTAAATACCAAGAATAAACAATACGTCATAACAAGTGACGTCATTACCGAAATTAAATTAGAATTAATTTCAGGAAAAAGGAAAATAACACGGGGTGTTACATGCGCGGAAGAAGGAAAAATCACCCGAGAGCTTTTGCGAACTTATGCGCGTTGGCGCGCAACCCTAGAACTATCGAGTACTCGGTGGAAACTTCATCGAGTACTCGGTGAGACTAAAACCGGCCAGCCAAGTCAGCAATTTGTATATGCACCGGTGGGACCTATTTCGACCAGAATCAATAAGGAATGATCTCTAGGCTATTTTGGATGCAATATTGACTATATTTGATGAGATCATATATCATTCTTCATGATATATCACGATACACATTCTTGACTTTATGGTGAAGCAATCAGATTACCAAACAAAGATGCCTCTTTTTCTATAAAAGAGAGGGGTCTCCCTTATAATGAAGAATCTTTGGTTGAGAGATAGTTTTAACATTTTGGAGCAAAGATATTAAAGAGAAAGAGATCGATAGAAGAACAACCATGGAGGGCGTGTCTCCATCAACGAATTGACCCCTCAATTTATATGCATCGTATACATTTAGAGGAGAATGAGAAACCATCTCGAGAAATGCAACGTAGATTAAATCAGAATATGAAAGAGGTGGTAAAAGGTGAAGTAGTTAAATTACTTTATATAGGTATAATATCCGATTTCAGATAGCTCATGGGTTAATCCTACAGAGGTGGTACCAAAGAAATCCGGTATCATAGTTGTGCCAAACTTAAAAGGTGAGTTAATTCCACAACGAACCATAACGGGGTGGCGAGTGTGTATTGATTATAGAAAGTTAAACTCACATACATGGAAAGATCACTTTTCCTTACCATTCATTGATCAAATCTTAGAACGTTTAGCTGGACAAAGATGGATATTCTGGTTATAATCAAGTCGCAATTGATCCAGCTGACCAAGAAAAAACCACATTTACTTGTCCCTATAGTACGTTTGCATATAGAAGAATGCCATTTGGCTTATGTAATGCACCCACAACATTTCAAAGATGTATGATGTCAATCTTTTCAGATATGGTAGAAAAGTTCCTTGAGGTCTTTATGGATGATTTTTCGGTGTTTGGATCTACATTTGAAGATTGTTTAAAACATCTAGCACTCATACTTCAAAGATGTAAGGAAAAAAATCTTATCTTAAGTTGGAAGAAGAGTCAATTTATAGTTCAAGAGGGTATAGTCCTATGATATATAATTTCTAAGCGAGTGATAGAGGTCGATAAAGCGAAAGTATAATTAATTTTGAATTTACCCCCTCCTACATCTGTCAAGCAGATACGTTCATTCCTAGGTCATGCCGAATTTTATAGAAGATTCATTAAATATTTTAGTAAAATATCACAGCCATTATGTAACCTCTTAGCTAAAGACACAACTTTTGACTTCAATAAAGAATGTATTAAATCTTTTGAGAATTTGCGAAAGTTACTCTCAACTGCCCCAGTAATGCAACCACCAGATTGGTCCTTACCATTTGAATTAATGTGTGATGCATCTGACTATGCCATAGGAACAATATTAGGACAAAGAAAAGATAAGCTACCACATGTAGTATATTAAGCTAGTAAAACACTGGTTGATGCTCAAATTAATTACACTACTACCGAAAAAGAGTTACTAGCTGTAGTATTTGCCTTGGACAAATTTAGATCATACTTACTAGGAACCAAGGTAGTTGTTTTCTCCGATCACGCAACTTTAAAATATTTATTAACAAAAACAGATTCCAAACCCAGACTTATTCGATGGATATTATTGTTACAAGAATTTGATATTGAAATACGCAATAAAAATGGTACTAAAAATGTAGGGGCAGATCATCTATCAAGAATAGTGGTAGAAAATACAATGGATAATACTCCGTTAATGGATTATTTTTCATACGAACAATTTTTTAGTATTAATACGCTAAAATTCAAAGGTCCGAGAAAAAGAACGCGATATAAGAAATATGGTCAACAGTTGGAATATTTCGTAGACATTAATCATAAATTAGGAGGTGTGGATTCTATCGATTTGATAGAATCCACTTATGATAACGATTAATAGAAACTACGAATGTCGGGCCAACGACGTTAAAAAGAGGCACCATTCAGGAGAGTTCGTGTTCTCTTGAATGAGTATGTATCATTAGGATTATTTTTTTTAAAATATTGTATTTGTTTTTATAGCTATTTACTTTAATTTTAAAATCAGAGATGGTACCACGAGAAGATATTCGAAAGCATTCAAATTCGGCAGAGAAGAACTACCGAGTACTCGGTAGGATCCCCACCGAGTACTCGGTGGAGCAGCAGTGATAAAAATGAGATAGACTTCATTATTCTCACTTTTCTTTTTTCTCTCACAAACCAAAAACTCTCATTACTCCACACTTGAATTAGTGGATGGGGGGAATTGCCAGAAACATGTTGCGATATTTCCTTATCCATCATAAACCTCGAGACTAGACACGACACAAGATTAATCTTGACTCGATTACACCTTCAAAATCTATGAAACATCTTTTTGCAAGCTTCTCTTCATCTCTTTGAATATTCTAAAGAAAGGAAGTAAAACATCTTCCAAGATAAGGTTCTTTGTGAGCAATTGATTGATGAAACTATAGAGAACCTTATGAGGGTGATGTGTGGGTAGTAAAACTCTAATAGAAGCCAAGTAACCATGACCTCTCTTGCCACCGCACTCTAAGTGTTCGATAGAATGTGCGAATAGAGTCATGGCTCCGAAAAGAAACCACGAACCATTGCATCATCAAGTAAGAGGCAAGTTTCTCCTACTTTATCACATTCGTCGTACGACAAAGCCAAGAATGAAGCGCCAATTAAAGAACTAGTAAAGAAGGCCATTGAAAAATGGTTCAATGTCGAGCGAGTTATAAAAATTTTCGATTTTGAGAATAATGAAGTTGCTTCTTAGGGGGTAGGGTGTATTAAGACAAGGGGGTTAGAGTCATTGTTACGACCCATGTCAACACATATAAGTAAATCATTATTGTATGAGTTTTGGCTTAACATGATGGACGTGGGCGGAGAGCGGGGTAAAATGATGGAGACGAAGGTAAAAGAAAAGGTTATTTCAATCATGCCGACATCAATTAGTAAAGCATAGGGTATTCCACATGTGTGCCCCGACCATCTTAAAGATACACTTTCGGCGTTGCCCCGACCTTTTCTGAAAACTAAGTTCATTGTAGAGGATATCACTAACGGGAGGTTTGGGAATAGGTACAAGACGTGTATGGAAAAGAAGCATTATGCGCCAAAGATGTGGATAATTGATACTATTCTTCGTTGGCAAGCACATCCACAAGGCAATAATAGTGAACGTCGTGGGATTTTCCAAGAAGCTTTATATGCCTTTGGTAAAGACCATTGGATTTCGATTCCAAAGGTTATTTGGACGAACATCTATGAAGCATGGGTCGATATGAGTGATTCTACCAAAATCGATGCTCTATCATATGCGGTTCCATTTCCAACCTTAGCTATGAAATTGATGAAGGATCATAATGTGCTGATGGAGAGGGTAGGAAAGAACGAGTAGAAGTCGAAATATTTCGAGCTCTCGAGTTAGCATAACATGATATCTAAGCTACGCAATGATGATATAGAAGGAGAGAAAATACCAATGACTAAGGAGCTATAAGAAGTAATAATGAAAAAAGTGGATGAGCGATTTAACGATATAGTAGCCTGTCAGGAAACGATCGAGAAATAGCAGGCAGAGATCCGAGCAGAGATGACTCGTGGATTTTAGGCCATTATGGATTGACTAGGTGCAGGCTCTACTTCTCATCCACCACCACCACCGTCTTAGAATAGGATCTAGAGAGTACGATCACAAGCCGACCTAGATTTTGATTATATAAATTGCCTTAGGTTGAGATGTTAATCCATATTTTGTAGTTTTCATTTTCATTTTTTTTTTAATTGTGTTTTGAAATTCCATTTCCCTATAACTTTCGAAAATTAATGAGAATGGATATTTTGTTGAAAACGAGCAAATTATTTATATTATCTATTTTCATTATGAGATATAAAGAAATAAGTTTGGGGGAAATGTATGACTTGAATAAAAATTATTTTTATATACAAATTTCTTATTTATATTTATGTTTCACTAAGTTTATACTCCCACCGTCTCATAATAGTTGTCCAATTTGGACTTTTTAACATTTTATTGATTTGGGTTGACTAGTGTGCAATTTCCAATTTTGCCCTTAATGATATAGTATTATCGTGGGGTCTGGTATTTGTTTAAAGTTAGTGGAAGAAGGGTAGTTGGAGAAAGTGGAAGGTTAAATTGCATTGGAATTCGAACTGGACAAGTATTTTGGGACAAGTAAAGTTGCAATAGTGGACAACTAATATGGGATAAAGGTAGTAATTATTTATGTATTATTTTATAATAAATATTTAGTTTACTTTTTATAAAAATAATATTTTAAAAAATATATATATATATTTATACTGACTATTATATATATTTTATGTATAATTTTAATTAGGATATTTTGAGAAATAAAAAGAGTTTTTGAAAAACATTTATTTTTGTGGTACAGGAACTACCGAGTACTCGGTGAGTCCTGAAAAAACTATATTTTTCTAAAAATCGAAAATCAATTTCTATAATTATGAAATTTTGATTTTCCTTTCAAAATAGGATTTTTGCTAACTTATACAATATAATATATAATTTTAGTAAATTATAATAAAGAGAAAGAGTTTTATAAATTTTTTTTCCATAAATATGAAATCTTTTTCAATTATGGACAATTTTTCATTAAATCTTATTTCCTTTTCAAAATTTTCCATTCTCACAATTCCGATTCTAGATTTCTGCAGTGAATTGAATCATTCCTCTCCTATAAAGGACTTGGATCTAAATCTATAAATATAGGTTTCCTTCATTCATTCTTCCATACCTTATTTATTATTTAATTCTTAGAAAATCATTAAGCAAAACTATTATGGCTATTGGAAATCTAACAAAGGGGGAGATAAATGAGGCTACCCCAAAAGGTGACCCCCTTGTTGACTACAAGATCAAATATGAGCACGTCTTCAGTAAGCATGTTTCGAATGATTCTTTGGAAATCATGATGGATCGAGCATTCAAAGAGCGTAAATTGGAGAGGCTTTACAAAGCAGCGAGCATACGAGCTTTTCCTAACATTGTGCGTGATTTCTACTATAATATGAGGTATGATGTTAAGGGTGAAGGAGGCTTAATCGCTCGAACGACTATACGCTATAATTCAAGATCTGTTGATGTCACTCCTGAGGCTATTGCAAAAGCATAGGGACTCCCTCATGAATTACCATCCGAGATTGAAGCTAAGTTTCGCCTTATTCAACATCCGGTTCCTTCCTTTCATGATATGGTGAAAGAAATTTGTGATGGCCTTGAAAACCTACCAACTAAGTTTTTGATTCAAAAGACGGATTTAAATCTGGAGTTTTGGTATATTAATGGGATTTTGAATGCACAAGCATGTCCTATGGATAAAGATGGGAATATTTATCGAGATATGGTATATGTGCTTTATTTCTTTAAGAAAGGATTTTGGATTTCTATACCAGAATTGATTTATGATATAATGATGGAGTGTTGGCACACTCTTGAGCAGAATTCATGTGCCTCGATACATACGGAAGTTAAGTTGTTCTTTTCATCTCTCATCACGGCATTAATTGAGGATCGATTGGGTGAATTTTTGGATGCTACTAGAGAACCAATGCATACCACTTGGAAGAAAATTGATCATGATAAGTTCTTTGGTAAATCATCCATTTATGAGCTCAGAAAGTGGTTGGAGAAGGGGTTTAACACATTGGCCAATGATCTTGCTGAATGTGGCTAAAAAAGGAGTAATGAAAACTTGTAGGAATAAGGGAATGGATGTAGAATTTCTTTTTAAGTATGGTTATTTTGTTTTTCCCACCAAACACGTTTAGGATTGATTTTATCTTTTGATTTTATTTTATTTTTCTGCAATTTTGAGTTTAATAGGATTGTAGACCCCTAAGGCCAAATCATGTGTGGTTTTATTAATAAAATTATATTCCCTTGAAATAATGCTTCATGTTTAATATTTTAGTTTACTTAATATTATCTCTCTACTTGATATGATCTTGGGTATTGCATAGTATTTTATGTTTTAAATAGATCATTCAAAACAAGTTTGGGGGAGATACGAACACTACAATGCAAAGAACCGAATTACAGTTCAAGGGCGGTAACAATTTATTCCTTTATTTATTTTTAAAACTATGAGGACAT
This sequence comes from Cornus suecica, assembly GCA_963922005.1. Classification (NCBI taxonomy): domain Eukaryota; kingdom Viridiplantae; phylum Streptophyta; class Magnoliopsida; order Cornales; family Cornaceae; genus Cornus; species Cornus suecica. The sequence continues at coordinate 20,284,740 of OY998246.1, forward strand.
GGTTCGCTTTAAGTTTGGGAGGGGGGGGGGGGGGGGGGGAGGAATTAGTTATTTGCTAATGTTTTAAGGGAATAAGAAAAATAAAGTAAAAAAATTTAAAATTTTGAATTTTTTTTTTATTAAGTTCTTCATTCGAAATATGTGATTGATGTCAAGTATGAGTTGATTTGTGTACATGTTATGACTAGAAAGATATCGTGTTTACAACTATCCCACTCATGAGTATGTAATAGTTTGATTAATTTAAATTTTTAAGACGTGGTCCACGTGAGTGAATAAATAAGTGAAATTGAAACCAAGAAATATAGTTTTGACTTATAAACACATGCACATATTCTCTATGGGACAACTATTGACCTTTGACTATGTAGTTGAAAAAATAAATTTGTTTCAATGACAAGGGGAGAAGTAAAGAATAAAAATGAAATAAGCGGTTCTTCAACCCAAAAAGGGGAGAAAACTGATGAGCATAAAATCCCATGGAAGAAGCTCGGGCCCAGTTGGTCGGGACTAAAAATCCCCACTGAAAAGTCCGGAGACTTAGAAAGACAAAAAGGGATAAAAATGAAAAAAGTATATTGAAATTGTGTCATGGCAAAGATTGATCAATGAAGTAGAAGAAGGGAGATTAGTGATGCGATGTCAGGTGTATAAAAATATGTGGTTAAAAACAACACCTTAACGACTCTAGGTTTTATCCTACGCAAGTGCACAATAGACCTAACTCTCATATATGGTCTTGTATATATAGGCAATGGCATAGAGAGACCTTTTTCAGTCTTTTCACACTAAAAACTCATGCAAACCCTAACTTCTCATATATATACGTGTATATACATGTATACAGAGGTCTGGAGTCGCAGACACGTCTTCCAATTAAGCCGAGGGTAAAACAAGAAAAATCCACAAAAAATCACCAAAATGTTGTTGCACCTACGCTTCAAGCGTAGGTCCTAAGCATACCTCCAAACGTAGAAATGTGATTTCCAGTAACTTTTTGAAACTGTAAGCATAGGCAAAAAGCGTAGGTATTTTGTGAAAAATCACTTTTCTTCATAAATGCACCAAAATGTCCGTCTCGAACCCATGCTACGTTTTGCTGAAGATGACGGCTTCTGAAAATGCCATTTTTGCCCTCCGGGAGCCATTTTTGTCCCGGACTGCCCCTTTGACTCTCCTTTTGGATAGAAAGAACATACTCTTCAATTAATCCACCGAAGTTAGCTCCATTTCTTCATTAAGCTCCTGAAATATATCTTAACACGCAAACACAATAAAAATACCAAATAATGGAATGAAAAAACATAACAATAGTGAGTTAAGGGGTCAAAATGACTAATATTTGACACCTATCAATTAGTCTACCATAGAGAATGTTCACAAAAATACGGAAGACTATGTGGATCGGCTGTAGAGATTAGCAAGTTTATTTCACTACTGTGGGGACCATTCTTTTAAATTTAATTCATGAAAATTATTATGTATGAGTGAGTGGGGATAACTTGTATGCATTTTATTCTGACGACATTATAACATTGCATGATTTAATGATTATTTGATTTCATGAGCATACAAGAATGAAGAATGAAAGAATTTGTGGGTAGTATATTTAACCCTCACGAGACTTCACTCGTCCACTCGGTATTGCTGAGGGGTTTAAAAGGCTTGTTACACGTGCTAAGTATAATCGTACACCTTCATAAAAGAAAAGGTTAGTTAGTTAATTAATTAGTTAGTTAGTTAGTTTTAATTTATTGTACTAAAAACACAATCATCACGAATTTTGAAAATTTTCTATTGAATTGATTGCTAAGGGACTAGCAATGTTAAAGTTTGGGGCCTTGATAGGAGTCAAATATCATACATTTAAGGCTCCTAATTATACATTTTTATGTCTAGGATTATCATTATATTAATGCTTTTATACGGTTTTCGTATTTTAAGACATTTCAGGCGATGGTATGTAAAACGAGTTTAATTCGGTGAATTAACTGAATTTGTAACTCAAGATTGTTCAAGAGCTGAAGTCGTGGATAAAAGACTTATAAAGGACCAAAAACAAGTGAAGGATGCAAAAAGAATGAAGAGGAATGAAGCCGAGAAGAGAAACGGAGCAAAAGAGGATGAAATGTAGAATTCAAGGTGAAGAAGTACCGAATACTCGGTAGACCCTTCACCGAGTACTCGATAGAGTGAGTGCGAAAGTCCGCGAACTTGCGTGGAAGAAGGAAAAATTGCACGACAACTTTTGCGAACTTACGTGCATTTGCGCGCAACCCTGGAGCTACCGAGTTCTCGGTGGAAACTTCACCGAGTACTCGGTGAGACCAAAATTAGCCAGCCAAGTCAACAATTTGTAAATGCACCGATGGGCCCCGTTTTGACCAGAATCAACAAGGAATGGACTTTAGGCTATTTTGGATGCAATATTAACTATATTTGATGAGATTATATATCATTCTTCATGATATATCACGATACACATTTCTGACTTAACGGTGAAGCAAACAGATTACCAAATAAAGACGTCTCTTTTTCTATAAAAGAGGGGGGTCTCCCTTATAGTGAAGAGTCTTTGGTTGAGAGATAGTTTTGATATTTTGGAGCAGGGATATTGAAAAGGAAAAGATCGATAGAAGAACAACCATGGAGGGCGTGTCTACATTAACAATTGATGATTGTGTAGATGAGTGATTATGTTTGATTTTATATAAGATTTTATGTTTATTCTATATCTTGTCTTAGCTTAAATGAATGTTTTATCTTACACAATCATTATTATTCAATATGGGCTAGAACTCGGATGTTTAACTCATGATTTTCTACACAATAGTGGTTATTAACATGTAATCTTGATTTAGGCAGACCATGCTTAAAAGAGATAACTAGTGACGTGTTTTTAATTTATGTTAGTAGGAGTATTTTAGAGTAGATGCATGTACTAGTTATGCTTGATTAGAGATGGCTTGTGTCAATGATGGATGAATTGTTCCTTTTTTAGGATTAGAGTTTTGCCAATGTTTGCGACCCTATATCTAATTCACATATGATGGACCGCCCTTTACAATTGAATGAATTAGAGGATATGTTATATGGTTACTGGTGGAGTTAGAAATACCTTAAATCTTTATCTTTATTGTTCACAACCAAAATCAATTATCTATCATATTTATTTTATGTTCATTAGTTATAGAAAACCAAACAAACAAATTATCCTTCATAATTTAGTTAGATTAATTATAAAAGAGTTGAAGAATCATTAGTCTTTGTGGATTCGATATACCCTATCTCATTGGTGTTATACTATAAATTGATTCGTGCACTTGCGATAGGTAAAATTATGTCAACTTTAAGGGCTTATTTGCACACACTATTATCATTATCATTATCATTATTATTATCTATTACCCAAGCCTAGTAGGTTAAACTAATCAAGGTTTGACCACCGATCAATATACACATAACACATACATATAAATTCACGCATATATACACATTCACATACATACATATATATATACGCATGTATATGTGTATATGTATATGTGTACATATATACATGTATATATATATGAATACATATAATTGTATACTTATATCTATCTATTTATATCTATATATATATTTATCTATATTTTCTATTTTAATTTTAAAGTTATGACATTTTACATTTAAATTGGTTGGATTTGAGATTGAATTCCAATTACACTTGAATTTCAAGACACATCCAAACAATGTATTTGTGGAATTGAAATACCATGACATTACAATTCCAATGCAATTCCAATTCAATTCCAAATCTGCGCACCCAAACAGACCCTTAGGTCATTCTCATCTCCACAACCTTTGTAGCTCAGGCATTGAAGACCACAAACATCTCTTTTTTCATTGCCCCTTCTCTGCTACCATTTGGAAGTGGTGTCAAGAGATATGTGGAATCTACCTAGGAGATCTCTCCCTTGATTACATCGTTAACTGGGCCTCTGATTTCTGGGATCCTAGCACTTCTCCTTTGAATGCCACTATATTCAAGCTATGCCTCTCTTACACTGTCTATTTTGTTTGGACAGAAAGGAATATATATAAGACTTTTCACGAGGGTTCAAACTTCTACCTTAAGAACTATCAACTTGCTTGAGAACTGTATAAGACTCAAATTGGATTCTCTAAAACTCAGGAACAACAGGCACTCCAGAGCATTAGCTGCCACTTGGAGACTCCCTTCTAGTGTTATGAATGATGTTTGAGTTCTGAGTTGCAGCTCATTCTGATGGAGTGTTGCTTGGAAGCTCTTCCTGGTGACAGTTTTTGCTGTTGACCCACCTTTTTTCTTGCTCCTCTGTGAGGATTTTCAAGCCTATTATTGGCTTTGTTTCTTCTTCATGAAGGTTAGTTTTTTTTTTTTGTTGCTGAGGTGCTTGCCACTTTGTTTCTTGTTTTTCCCTGCTCCCTTTGGTTAATAAAATACTTTTCCAAAAAAAAATACTTTCTAAAACCTCCTTAGATTTCTTCAATTCAGTAAAGAGGACAATTATGCTCTTTGAAGAGGAAAAATACCTACCTAAAATAGGGTAAATTACTATTATGTCCTATTTTTTGCACTAAGGGACGAAGAAGTTCTAAGATAAATCATACTTTTGATATTTCTCTACATTTAAGTCTTAAAAATTTAAGTTTTCCATCCATACCCTTAATGGTAAATAGAAATAAATTTGTTTAATGATAATTTTATTCAAGTGTTGATATTTTTTAAAAAAGTTCAAGTTATTAATCATATTGTATAACGAATTTAAATAATAATAATTATTTAAATTTAATTTAAAAAACTTTTGAATGCAAAATTCTAGTAGATAGGTAATAACTTACTTTATACAGAAAATGAGTATAATAAATTTTTATAGGTTACATAAGTGTTTGCACCCTAAATGAGTCAACACACGGCAAGGGAAAGGTGGAAGAAAATAGCCAAAACTGACCCGAAAGTGGGCCAAAATCTGGCCCAAAATTGGGCTGAAATATGGGCCAGTAGCCGGGCCAAAATTGGGCTAGAAAATGGACTGAAATATGGGCCAAAATCTTGGCCAAAATTGAGCTGCAGAAATTGGGCTAGATGATGGGTTCTTTTACAGGAGAGTTTTTGGCCTAATTTGGAAGACCACTTGAGAAGAAGAATTTTTGCTGACCAAGATTAGAGAGTTTTTGGAGTATTGGATACTTCGAAGAAATTTGAATTGTAATTGAGTTAGTGTTAGTGTTTAGATATGTTTAGAATTTAGGTTGTTTTCTCCTTTATTTTTAGTTATTTATCTCTATGTTATATTTCACAAATAATTTTAGATTATAAATAAGATACATAGATCTCTGTTTTAGGGGTCCCCGACCAAACACACAATGTTTATCTGCATTTAGCTGCCCTTTTATCTTTCATTATGCAATCCTTTATTTTATCAGCATCGTTTATTTCAGTTTTTTAAAATTCAAAATCATTTATTTGCTTTCTTGCAATAGCAGTCTCTTTAATTCTCTGCAATTGCATTTTCATTTCTCTTCAATTTCTTTTTATATTTTTTCCGTTACCCAAAAGTCTTTTTTGTCGAGGCAATCAAAACCCTTCACGAGAGTTGAGTTCTCTCTCTCGTAAATCGCCTGATTCTATTCCCCATATTCAAAAGAGACGAAAAATTGTTCCTTTTGAACCGGTTGAACTCCGTCACAGGTTCTGGCACGCCCGCACCCTACGAAAATGAATAATATTATCGGCCCTACTATTCGGCCAATGATTATTTTTTGGAGCAAACAGAATATCATCGGCCTTACTATTCGGCCGATTAGTTTTTACCCTACGGATATCGGGAATATTATCGGCCCTACTATTCAGTTAATGACGAATAGTATCACACCCCTAAAATTCCCGAAACTCCAACCCGGAGAATCAGCGAATTTGCAAGGGGTAACGTAAGTCAAACGACCAGTAAAGTCAACAATAATAAGGACATATATGGAATAACAAATAAAATAATATATTACATGCCTAACTGAATGATAGAAACTCTACAGAATACTCTGATATCAAACTATCACGCCCCTAAAATCCTAAGACTCCTGAACCGGGACATCCAAGGACTCCGGGGTGTGATCCTTACAATGAGCGACCAACTAAGATATCATTAACCATTAAAATGTATGGAATAATGATAAAATTAGTATATTTCATATTCAATTGAATGATATAAATAAAACAACAAAATCTAACGAAAATTTGGCAGAATTTCGTCTGTAAATGGAACATCCCGGAAACACAACTCAACAAAAAACCTGCCAATAACAAATGCAGTAATAACAATGGCTCACAACCCAACATTCATCAATCCTACTAGGGCCGAGGTAGTGGAAAGAAACCACCAACCCCTACACAACCCTCAATAATCAACAAAGCCACAAATGCTCGAATAAGAATACAGAAATACACATGGCAGTGCCGAATAGATACAATGACATGCTGAAATAATAAATACAGGAAATAAAATATACACCAATAGGGATATGCCAACAGACTAGCTCCCAAGAGAAATACATGGCAATCTCCTAAAACGGGGGTAAAGAAACTAAATAATGGAAAAGACTGTAGCTAACTATCGTCCCCCAATCCAATCGCGCCTCAATCGTACCACATCACCCTGCGCAATTCCAAAACCTGTAACGAGTAAAATAAAAGAAAGGTGTCGATGCACCGCATGTTGTCGGTAACCAAAACATTTCCTGTAAACTGGCGTGGAATACCAGGGGTATGAAACACTCTGCGAGCAAAGAAGCTTAGTAGGAAAAACAAAATATTAACTACCACATCCTTTAACTGTTTAGGTAATGCTAAACCATCCAGTAAGACACGTACCACATAACTAATCCCGACCCCAAATCACTAGGCACACACCCATATACTAACGTACATAAGTATATAGGGGATATATACATATATATATATATATAAGTACACAACATGAGTCCCATAAGGTTCTACTAATATTAGTATTCCAAGTACCAACTCCAGTAGTCTACACTACTCTCACAACGTACACCAAGTACACGACACCCAAGGCCAATCTTACAAATCATCAAGTGCTCACAACGCTAACCAGAAAGTCTAAACAAGGAAAATCACCAAGCGCTCACAACGCTAATCAGAGAATCCAAACAGAGGGAAGCACACTCACCTCTAATATCCACCGAAGAAAACTCCACAACTAGTACTAAGGAAGACTCATAACTCACTCCCCTCAAACACAGGAGGAAATGGACTCACGTCCTTGCGTATTAACAGAATCGTCATCAATATATATATATATGTACAATATATATATATATAAGAACCATCATCCCATTTCTAGAGGAAATCTACCTTTCAATGACTAAATCACCTCAATCACATCGCCTCATCAATGCCACTAATCACACTACCACCTTAATCTCATGACACTATCCTCAATAAAGATTAATCAAACCATTAACACTCTCATTATAGGTGAGGAAAACTAACCGATCAAATCACGGAGAACACATGAGCACTACTCTCATGAACAACTACATAAAGGTCAAGAAACAAAGCAAGGGAATAGAGATCCCAATATTAACCAACGGATAACCGAGACAACAATATCAAAGTTACAAACACCACAAGTGTTTAGGGAAAACACCTGGACAAAAGAAACCAAAACTAGAGGGAAGCCAACACTACGTGTGTGCACTAAACAACAAGCCCCATACCCGAGACTCAAAATGTAAGAATTTATGAAACAATCATACCGAGAGAATGCACTCTCAAACCCACCAAAACATCAACTCAAGGATTCCTAAATTGTCCAAGAGGACAATGAAGGAAGAGCAACGCATTGGATCCACGGAACACCACCATCCGTTTCGAGAAATCAAATGGCAACACAAAGAGAAGATTCGACACCACGCCGAAACCAACGGCTCAAGGAGTGACATATAAGTCAAAAACATATACTAGTATACAAAGGAGAGTGAAAGAAATACTTAAGAGAATGAGCTAAGCACAAGAAACAAAGTGCAAAACTACAGTACCTCGAGTACTTAGCCAAAAATGTTTTGATTCCCTAAGATCATGAAAAGAGGAAACTAGTTACCGGTACCCAGGAACTAACTAGTTTCAATCAATACCTCTTTCAATTTATTCAAACCTCAAATTCATATTTGATACCATCTCTCTAAATCACTAACAGAATCAAGAGACCATTGTCATGCAACCAGACAGGTTCAATCATAACCTCGTCTAACCAACTCATTACCTCAAAAGTACAAGAAATGATACATTCCTCTAAGTGTAAAAGAAACTTCTATTTGGTCACTACTACGCAACCAACCAATACCACAAGACTATTACCCGCCTTCTCAAAGGCCTCAACCCACCGTTGATACTACATAATTAACTAGGTTTACAATCTCATCACCCGCATTTCTAAGACCTCAAATCATAATTGATACTAAAATCAATCCCTGACCTCAACTCTCTAAAAAGGTCACATAACCAATCACGATCACAAAACCATCAACCACCTCATTCGACGGCCTCAACTCAAAATAGACTCTATAATCCATTACTAACCTCAACTATCCAAAGAGGTCACGACATCAATATACTTAACCTTCCAAGGGCATAAAAGTACATAATTACACGTAAAAGAATTTACATTTCATTATACTTTAATAATTACTACATGCAAATCATATTTTCACGTTCCATTTTCAGTTGAACATTTTATAAAAATATGAATTTATTTCGCAATATTCATAAACAGCATGCTCCAAAAATCCACAGGTATTAATATCATATAATAAACCTACTCCAACATCACATGCAATAATATCATAATCATCGTGTAAAATAGAATCACATAAATGTTACACAAATGCAATGTGACTCAACACCACATGTGGTACACACACGACCATACACCCTACTCTAAGGGTCAACAGGATCAATCTCTAACACTTCACTTCTTCTCATGAATGAAGGTAGATTTATCGTATCGATTCTTTCCAAGTGTTTTTGACACTTCACACTTTTAACAAGGAAGATCGTCAAACACGACGCGGTCGTGAACCTAGGATTGGAACAAGTCTTCCCCTAGCGTCTCAATTTCTCGGAAGATTAGTTTCATGGAGCGAGAAACACCCCTGGCCAGTTGTTATAACGATCCGACACAAATCAACACATATATGTATCACATCATATTTATGAAAACATTCGACTATCCGACACTAGTCAAACCCACACATGATTACACGACCCGCATAGACCAACACCCATGTACTCGACACGACACAGTGTACTTAATATTCATACATGGCCTCAATAAAAATCATACCTCAATATAAATATGTAATACATTATATTTATGAAAATATTCTCCAACATGCTTTTAAATCACTAAAGCAATAATCCATGAGAATATCAATTTTATTTCTTTTAACATGCTTGTATATCAATTAAAACAATAATTCACAATTACATCAATTTCATCCCCATTAACATGCGTTTAATTTCATTAAAGCAACAATCTACAAATCATAAGGGGAACTAGAATAACGTCTAAGTTCACGTCCCTCACTGCCACATATCCCCTAACATGTTTTAATTTCGTAAATACAATTAAAAGGGAAAACTAATATCACTTCTAAGTTCGGGTACAATATTTATAATTCCACTAACCAACTATAATTCTCAAGAAAAGTTTTAGGCCACCTATTCTCATTCAGTTCCAATAGGTATTAATTCAGTAAGAAAAATATTTATTTAATTTTCTCAACTTAATTACTAAATCATGTTTCGCTTCTAAGCCATCGATAGACATATTTTATATTCACAAATAAATATATCTAAATTAAAATAAAAGATAGGATGGGTTCGCACACCCAAACCATAGCAAATGATCCAGCAGTGAAAATATTTTTCTCACCTCAAATGCGCGCCGCAAGCTAAACCGTCACGTTTGCAACCGAACCAGACACCCTGACTCGTCGCCAAAGACGCGTGCTCAATTCTGGCCCAAAACGCTTTTTGCACGAAATGGCCCACCGTGAAGAGTGTCGGCGCCCGAATATGGGTCCTCGACCAAAGTCGTCCGAATATAATTTCGAATATACCGAAATGTCCGCATCGACGACCTAATCAATATATATGAAGCTCATTAGCAATAGATTAATAAATTTGAACAAATCTAATATAATCCAAACGAATATTTGAACCTATAAACGCGATTTTCCGACAAACCGCTCAACTAAAAAATACAAAATTTTGACACATCATAACTGACATAGAGGTGAAGCTACCCTTCGAAAATTGCAGCTATCCGAGCTCAGGAAGTCGACCAAAAAAATGGCCGAAGTCTGGCCGAACTCGCCCCTATTGCGCGAACTGCTACTGCTCCACCGCTTGCAGCTCCAGCGACCACCAACAACCACCACCTGCTTCGCCGTCGCCTTGCCTCTACTAGCTGTCGCCGCCGCGCCCCTCCGCCGGCAACAACCTCTCCAGGTCGCGCTTACAGCCGCGACCTCGGCACTCTCTCAGCCTGACTTTTTTTTTTTTTCTCTCTCTCTCCCCGATCTGTGAGAAGGAAGGAGACCCAGCCATGGTTCGCGACGAAGAAGGGAAGAGCAGTTGGTCGTGGAGATGGGAGTAAGAAGAAGCTGCGATCGTCTCTATCTCGTTACACAGATATATCCATATCTCTATATATCATATATATTTCATAAATATATATATATATTTATCTAATATATATATATATATAAACACCAACATATATATAATTCCCCATTAATAATATATATGCCCAATAAATCTCAAAAATATCGAGAGCCTCCAAATAATATCGCGCGAACCCGTAAGTTCACAGGACGCCAAATAAATAATATAAGCCCAAATAAATACTCCGGGTTATAAAAACCCAACAACCGAAACACCGAGAAAATAAAATAATGCGCGTCACGCCGGATCCATAAAAGTACTAATACCATAACCGAAATAATCGAATTGGAACCTTAACGTCGTATGATAGAACGTGTCGCCATCCAGTCGAAGCACTAATGTTAAACGTCAAAATGAAACCGCGTAGTTGGTAACAATAAGAACCCGCATAAACGTCGTCCCTCCAAGTCCGAAATGTAAAATGCGAAAAAATTTCAGATACGAAATACCAAGAATAAACAATGCATCAAGAACAAGTGACGTCATAACCGAAATTAAATCAAAAATAATTTCAGGAAAAAGAAAAATAACACGGGGTGTTACAAATAGTTTTTTGGAGCGAACAATAAGAGTTCATATAAAAGTATGAATTTAAAACTTATATTTATCTTAACATCTTTCATTTAACTTAATAAGTGTAGGAATGGAATATATTTAAGGTTATAGGATTTGGATGGAAAAGAAACAGAAAAAGTAGGACTTTCTAATCCTCAAAGAAAATATTATAATTTATTTGTCATTTTGATCATAAAAATAGGACTTAAGAGGAATTTTCCCCCTAAAATACACTTTAGACGAAATAAAAATTTAAAATACAAAATATAATTTTTGGGGACTTTAGAAGACTGAAATGTTTAAAATGTTGTTAAGCGTATTTTAAATTTTCTAACAAAGAATAAACAGTTAAAATAGACTATAAAAAACAAGTTACTACATTTGTGCTGCATCTTTCCTATGGATGGCAATTTGTGCGGCTGGAGCCCCGTCCCTTTATTTAAGGGTTTGGGAATGTTTTTTGTTTTGTAGGGGCGGGTTTGATAAAATGAATTGAACCCGTCACGGATTATAGGGTGGGTACAAATTTTGTTAAATACACGTCATGACCCGTGCCATCCCGTTTACATGAATTTTATTATATTTTTTCTTATTATATGATAAAACTTTTAATAAATCCTAAGTACTTTATTAGTTATTACTCATTCTTTTTTCATGAGGCTCGACATCTAAGATAAAGAAAATACAAGTAGCCAAATATATACACAGAAAAAAAAAAAAAAGAGTTCGATTGTAATATGATTTGAAATAAGTTCATATGTTATGTTAATGGGGCGGGGCGGACACGGGTATAGGAAACTGTTAATGGGGCGGATATGGTTTACAAAAAGGCAATTCCTGAAAACTCCGTGAAAGGTATGGTATTTTAAAAAATTAAATGATAAGGGAATAGATATAAGCGAACCCGTTTTGTACTCGCCCCATTGCCATCCGATTCTTTCATGATACGTAGATTTATTTTACTTTTTTCTATTTATTTATTTTTTAAAAAAATAAGTTGATTTCATAGAAAATTATCGTTTGATTAGTCTGATGTTGGTTCAACCTGCAAGATTAGCCCAATGACATGCTAAACAAGATAGACTCAATGGGATTTCTTGTTGTCCGTATTCAATCAAACACTGTGCATACATATATATATATATGTAGTAATTTGTATAAAGAAAGGAATCTATACAAGTATGTGTATGTATATGCCTGTACAGTTGAGGCAGATCCTCAAAAGACCCACACACCCACTGGCACTGTGGTGGTTCAATGGTTCAGCCCTCCTCCCATGACTCCGGGTACTCAAATCCACATGCCAATGCAACTATATATAAGCTTTGAACATGTGAGTTTTTCAATGTGGAATAACCTTTCTTATCCATGTTCAAATGGATCATTTTGAGAGATAATTTCTCATTTAATAATTAATAGTTTTGAACATGTGAGTATACCAAATCAATCCCCTCACTAAGGAGAATACATTGGTACTTGGTCCTGTTCATATCGGAGTACGGATCCCACTTTTATTTAAACTCCAAATAGCCCCAAATTTTCAGTTTTCAAAACTATTTTCCAACATTTCTTTCAGCCCAACAAAATTACATGAATTATAAATAGCTTATAAATATATCATCTTGGTACGTATCTTTTATTTTTTCTTAATACTTTGTAGAGTCTTATTGATTTCGTGTTATTTGCCTTGAAATTGTACATGTATTGGAAATCAACCAATGGATGTCCAGTTACTCCAGACATATGCCCTGTTTGGTATGCATTTGTGTTTAATGTTTTTTGTTTGGTATTGTAGAATTTTTTCCAATAAAAACATGTTTGGCTGACTATTTTTTGTTTTAAACAGTAAAAAAACGTTATAAAAATACTCATTTTTCCTAACAAAAAAAGGTGGTTAGAAAAAAACACTCATTTTTCCTAACAAAAAATAGGTGTTTTTTTTTTTTTTCAACTATTCACTCAATATATATATTCACATATCTATACCATTGCCGCCGCCTCCTTAGACCACCACCGCCGCCACCGACCACCACCATTACTTTCCTTTGTCCCGAAACATCAGCACCGCCTCCAACCACCACCATCACCACTTCCCTTTACCCCAAAACACCACATATGTATATGTATATATCTACAGGAAAAATATTTGTATCAAATATGTTTCTATTGCAGATTAACAACACTCCACAAACACAAATATATATTTGTATTTTTCTAAAATCCACAATAAAAAATACAAACGCATACCAAAGAGACTATAGTATTCTTGTTCATGTTTGAAAGGAGAAATTTTGATAAAATCTGATATCTAAAAGCATTTCCAGTTGTTTTACCACTTGTTTTTGTATCTTTGTGCCATAAAGTGTTATCAAGCCATTAGAGGGAAGGTCCAAAAAATTAAGTAGGACTCAGGCTCCTGAACCAGACCGGTCCACCAAGGTTTAGGTCCTGTTTATTTATTGATTGTGATTTTATTTTTTTGGTCTGGTCATGATATTTTGAGATCAGATCATAATATTTTGAGATCAGATCATATTTGTTTTCTATTGGTCTCAAAACATATAACCAGACCAAATTGAACAAAAATAACCTCTTTTTAGGATCACAATTTTTGGTAGTTCTATTTGGTTTGGTTACAAAATCTATCCAAAATATCCTCCAATAATTAAACCACATCCAACCAATATATAAACCAAAACAAAAAAATAATTAAATAAAATAATAAATAATAAATAAAATGAATTAAATAATACATAAAAATAAAAATAAATAAATAATAATATAAATAATAAATTAATATACATAAATAAAAATAAAATAAAATATATTTATGAATAAAATAATAATATAAATGATAAATTAAATAAAATATATTTAAAAATTAATATAAATGAATGAATAAAAAATAAACAAAATAATGAATGATAAACAAAATAAATTAAATAATGCATAAAAATAATAATAATAAATAATAATATAAATAATAAATTAAGAAAATATATTTATAAATTAATTAAACAAATAAAATAATCATAATAAATGATAAATTAATAATATAAATAATAAATTAAATAAAGCATATTTATAAAAAAAAAAAAACTAAAAATAATGAATTAAATAATACATAAAAAAATAATAAATAAATAAATAACAAGAAAATTGAATTAAATAATACAAAAATAATAATAATAAATGAATAAATAATAATGTAAATAATAAATTAAATGAATTATATTTATAAAAAAATGAATAATTAACAAAATGAATTAAATAATACATAATAATAATAATTAATAAATTAAATGAATTAAATAATAAACAAAATAAATGAAATAATACATAAAAATAATAATAAATAAATAAATATAATAATAAATAATAAATTAATAAAATATATTTAGAGACAAATAAAAATAAATGAATAAATAGTAATAAATAATAAACAAAATGAATTAAATAATATATAAAAATAAGAATAAATAAATAAATAATAAGCAAAATGAATTACATAATACATAAAAATAATAATATATGAATAAATATAATAATAAATAAATAAATAATAATATAAATAATAAATGATTAAAATATAATTATAAATTAATTAAAATAAATGAATAAATAATAATATAAATAATAAATTAAATGAATTATATTTATAAAAAATGAATAATAAACAAAATGAATTAAATAATACATAATAATAATTAATGAATTAAATAATAAACAAACTAAATGAAATAAAATGAATTAAATAATAATCAATAAATAAATACAATAATAAATTAATAAAATATATTTATAAACAAATAAAAATAAATGAATAAATAATAAATAATAAACAAAATGAATTAAATAATATATAAAAATAATAATAAATAAATATATATTATAATAAATAAATAGTAAATGATAAATAATAATAAATAATAATTTTTTTTAAAAGCCAAAGTTGTTATGTAATATTAGTGTGTGACTTGTGAAATTTGTGTGATCGTAATTTTTTTATAATAAAAAATGTTACTTGTATAAAACTTATTTGTTGTTATATTTGATAATTGGAGTGCAATAATCATACTCTAAGAAATTTTTACAAAATCAATATAACATTATTATGTAAGAAGTACATAATAAAAATCAATAAAAAAACTTTAACAAATGTTTACAAATTAAATGTGTGGGTTTTAAGGTTATTATATCATATAAAGTATATTCAATATTTTCACAGTTTACTATAAATTTAAGACCAGACCAGTTTTTCAAACATGGTCCGGTTCAAAGAAGTTTGGAACCCGACAGTTTGCAAAATATGGTTTGGTTTCAGTTTTCTCAGATCAAGACCATCAAACCAGACCACTTATCAAATAGAATTTCAAAATATCACCCGGACCGAACTAGACCAAAGATAATCGAACCAAACCGGTTAACAAACGGGGCCTTAAGTATCACTGTTAGGTGGTTCGTGGTCTAAAGTTAAAGTTATTCAACGAATGCTAACACTCAACCTTATACAATAACGCCTAAGAACATTTCCATCCTCAAATTATTTTATGTAGTTCAACTTTAAAGCTTAAATTATTAGGTGGTGACTTGGTGCTAACCTCCGACCTTAAATTCACAATGCCCTTCCCATTCCGATATTAAACAATAATATGTGACATTAAGCTACTAATTATGTTAAAATATTAGGGCTCGTTTGGAAACCTTCGTTTTTTTATTTGTTTTTTTGATGAAAGAACAAAAAATTATTTTTGTATTTGTTTTCGTATTTTCCCCCAAAAAAAAAAACAAATATATGTTTGAGAATCAATTTGTATTGATTGTTTCAAAAGGGGTATAGGCCCATTTTTACATTAGGCCCATCGTACAAAGTCAATACTGGATCATCATATCTGTTAAAAGCCCAAATAGAAAACAAAGCCCAAGGATATAAGCCCATTTCAGAATAAAAGCTATTAAGGAAATGACCGTTACAAATATATACAATCAAAACTGACATAGGGTTTTTATTATAGCAGTTTTTGATAAACATTAAACTTGAATTTAATGTAGATATTGTCTTTAATATGTATTAAAACCCATTTATGTGGGTAAGATCAGGTTCATGTATAAAAGAAAGGAAAAAGAAAAGGAAAAGGATTCGAAATTTCTCTCATTCTTGTTGATTCTTGAAATACTTGTTATTTTCTTGCTGTTTATCTATTTCATAGCTTCTGTTTAAATTACAAAAGTTGAAATTCGTTCGGCATCTGAGAACGCGTTTACACTTTTTGGCGCCGTCTGTGGGAATTCGATTAATAAGCAGAAGCTATTAGATCAATGGCGGGAGAAACCACTACACAGTTAGGAGATACAGCTGCAATCCTTCAACGTCTGGAGGCCCTTGAAAAAGAAAATCAGGAGCTAAGGCAAAGGTTGGATCAGTCTGAACATCCAGAATTGCCTATAGCAGGACGCCGTAATGGCCCTAATGTTGAAGAGGAGGACAATCACCATGAAACAAGTTCAGCAGATCATACTCGTACCCAACCAATCGTAGATGAGGCGAATATCAATAATCGTGCAGTTCCGCTCGATATGGTGACCCGGCTTCAAAAGATCTCAGAACACAATCACCAGCTGATCTGACCATCGAAATGACAGCCAAAATGATTAAATCACCGTTCAGCCCCGAAATACAACAGGCGAAAAGGCTAGGTAAGTTCCGGATGCCAAAATTCATTATGTTCGATGGGACGCAGGACCCGATTGAGCACCTGTTTCATGTGGAGCAGATGATGACTCTTGATATGGCTGATGATGCGTTAATGTGCAAAGCTTTTTCTACAAGCCTAACAGGCCCAACTCTGTTATGGTTTAGGCAATTGCAAGGCAGTTCGATCGATTCTTTCCAAACGCTGATGGAAAAGTTCCTGGCCCAGTATTTTGGAAATCGGAAGCAGGAGAGGACCATTTCTAATATGTTCACGATGAGACAAGCAAAAGGCGAAACATTAAAGAATTTCCTATCCAGATTCAATTTGGAAATGGGAATGATACCCAGTTGTGATCAACCAGCAGCAATGGAAGCTTTCAAGGTGGCTATCGAACAAGGGACCAGCTTTCATAGATCCTTGGTGAAGTCAACACCCCTCAACATGGGTCAGTTGAATTCATAGGCACAGGGATATCTGAGATTGGAAGAAGATGAACAAGAAATAGGTCATCGATCAGCATTAGTCAGTGTGGAAAACAAATCAAAGGAAAGGATAATCAAGAAGGCAGATAATACGAACAGCCAACGATCAGCTCCATATAGGCACCAGGAGAGGAGGCCAAGATATGACATACCTGAAACTCCACTCCGAACAACCTTAGCAAAGTTGTACAACGAGAATAAGGCAAAGGGAATTTTTCGCCCACCATTTCCGCTGAAAACGCCACCAGAGCAGCAGGACCGTTCGAGGCACTGTGCGTTTCACAATGACTTTGACCATGTAACCAATGAGTGCAGACAATTAAGGAGGCAGGTTGAGACCTTGATAGCCAAACGAGATTTGAAGGAGTACGTGGACAATGGATTCAAAAATTTTGATCGACCGAAGCCCAATAAAATTGTGGGCGGACAGCTGGTCAAAATTATTGACACAATCCATGGAAAACCAGAGGAGGATGAGGAAAGCCGTTCGGTTCAACGTTCACGAATGCGCAATGCCAACAAGATCCGAAGGGTTGGGGAGGTGAATGTAATTCGGAACTACCCAATGCCTACAATATCATTTACTCAGGAGGACTTAAGACGTGTACAGCTACCACATGAAGATCCACTAGTAATTTCAATCATAGTTTCAAATTATTTAGTTAAAAGGGTGTTAGTTGATCCAGGTAGCAGCACGAACATCCTGACCAAATCAGATTTTGAGAAGATCGGCATCAGCACGGAGTTAATCAAACCGACTGCCAGTCTGCTGGCAGGCTTTGATAGAAAGAGGATTTGCCCGATCGGGATCCTGAACTTACCTGTGGCAGCCGCAAAATGAACTTTGACATAAAATTTCATGTTGGTGGACGTATAACCTTCCTACAATCTGATTATGGGAAGAGGTTGGATTAATCGAATGCAAGGAGTTCCTTCTACTCTGCATCAGGTGATGCGGTGTGTTGATCCTTCAAGGAAAGGGTTTGTTGATATTCAAGGCGATCAAGTGGTGGCAAAGGAATGATATGCCATCGTCACCAGAGGTTTGAAGGGTAAAAGTTCCGAACAAAACTTGTAGTAATTACCGAACCTCCGTGATCAGACTGACAATGATGAAAAGACCAAAGAGGACACCATCATAGTGGATCTGATCGTTGGGAGCAAGGGAAGGACCACCCGAATTGGAAGAGGACTGAATTCTGATGAAAGGAGCAACTTGATATCTATGTTGAGATCAAATCTTGATGTTTTCGCTTGGGAGCACAGCGACATGCCTGGGGTCGACCCAGGAACCATGATGCACACTTTAAATGTTTACTCCGATGCACATCCTGTACGGCAATGACCTAGAAGGATCGGAACCGAACGAGGAAAGTTTGTAGCTGAAGAAGTTAGCCGATTGCTAGATGCCGGTTTTATCAGAGAGGTTCATTATCCCGTTTGGCTATCCAACGTTGTTGTAGTACAAAATAAGAATGGGAAGTTCCGAATGTGCGTGGACTTCACCAACTTAAATAAAGCTTGTACGAAGGACAGTTTCCCTTTACCTAAGATTGATCGCATGATCGACTCAACTACAGGGTTCAAACGTCTTACATTCCTGGATGCTTATTCAGGATACAATCAAATCCCAATGAACCCAAAAGATGAAGATAAAACAGCGTTCATCACCGAACGAGGGACCTATTATTACAAGGTCATGCTGTTCGGCCTCAAAAATGCTGGTGTGACTTATCAGCGACTGATTGATAAGATTTTCAAGACCCAGATTGGAGATACGGTGGAAGCCTACATTGATGACATGGTTGTTAAAAGCCAGCATAAGGATGATCATCTGAAGCACTTAGAGGATGTTTCGCATCCCTGCGATCGCATAAAATGAAGCTGAATCCGGAAAAATGCACTTTTGGTGTGTCTTCCGGACAATTCTTGGGGCACATAGTTAACAAAGATGGAATCAAAGCAAGTTCAGCACAGGTTCAGGCATTAATTCAGATGAAGGCACGTGAGTCCCCAAAAGAAATTCAGGTGCTCACAGGAAGATTAGCAGCTCTGAGCTGGTTCATCTCCAAATTGTCAGATAGATGCAAGCCGTTCTTCGATGTCCTGAAGTCTAAGAGAACGATTGCTTGGGGAGAGAAACAGCAAGAAGCATTCGATCAGCTGAAACTCTACATGACAAAACCACCAATCCTGACGGCACCCAAGGATCATGAGTCTTTGATTCTTTATTTAGCAGTTTCTCCGAACGCAATCAGTTCAGCATTGGTAAGAGACGATGGGAACAGACAGTACCCAATTTACAATGCGAGCAAAACATTGCTCGACGCCGAGAGAAGATATTCGAAGACAGAGAAAATCATCTTGGCATTGGTCCAGGCAAAACGAAAGTTGCGTCATTACTTCGAGTCCCATCCGATCAAAATCCCAACAACATTTCTGATCAAAGCAATTTTGTTAAAGCCCGACATCTCGGGATGAACGACAAAATGGTCAATAGAACTAAGTATGTTCGATATTACTTATGAGCCACGAACGTCTTTAAAGGGTCAAGCTGTGGCGGATTTCCTCCTTGAGTATGAAGCGACCGAAGATGAGGTCTATGATGTAAATCCAAGGTGGTTGTTTTATGTTGATGGATCAGTGAATAGCCTGGGGGCAGGTGTGGGGATCGAACTAATATCCCCAGAAGGCACCAAGTTGCAGCAATCGATCAGATTGTGCTTTGAAAGTTAAAACAATGAGGCTGAATACGAAGCCGTTTTGGCAGGATTAAGGTTAGCAAAGGAGCTCCAAATCAAAGAATTAATTGTGTTCAGCGACTCTTAGTTAGTCGTAAATCAGATCACAGGAAGCTATAATACAAATGAGGAAAGGATGTTGCAGTATAAAAATGTCGTTCAGGAAGAAATGCAAAACTTTCAAGTAATCGCTTTCAAACAAATTCCAAGGGCGGAAAATCATGGGGCTGATTATGTAGCAAATCAAGCATCTTCAGCTGGAGACGATATGATCAGAATAATTCCTGTGGATAAACTGTTCACCCCCTCAATCGGGAAAAAGAAGGAGATATGCGTGATTTCGTATGAGCCAAGTTGGATTGATCCAATCCTTGAATATTTATTGATCGATGTTCTACCTAAGGATCGACGGGAGGCAAAGAAAGTAAAAGCAACTTCTACCAAGTATTCAGTGATCGATGGCTATCTATACCGTCGATCGACGAGTGGGCCCTACCTGCGATGTTTGACGCCATCTGAAGCACAAGAGGTACTCAAGCAGTTGCACGATGGGACTTGTGGAAGCCATGTTGGAGGTAGATCATTATCTCATAGAGCAATAACACAAGGTTATTTCTGGCCGTACATGATTCGAGACACGGAGGAATACGCGAGAAGGTGTGACAAATGTCAAAGACATTCGCATATAACCCATCAACCAGCAGAGCTTCTCACAGTGATGGCCTCTCCTGTTCCGTTCGCACGATGGGGAATGGATGCGATCGAACCATTAACAAGGGCAACATCAAATCAAAAGCATGTGCTTTTGGCCACAGATTATTTCACTAAATGGGTGGAAGCGAAGGCTTATGTAAGAATCACTCACACTCAAGTGATTGATTTTATTTTAAATCGTATAATCTACAGGTTTGGAGTACCAACGTATATAATGATGGACAACGGCACAAATCTGGACAATCAATACGTTCGGGCGTTGCTAGTCGAGTACGGCATCAATCAGAATTTATCATCTGTCAGCTATCCGTAAGCAAATGGACAAGCTGAGATAACGAACAGAACGATTTTTGCCGGGAAAAAAAGAAAATTATAGGGGATCGAAGGAAAATGGCGATGGTTAGACGAATTACCAAGGGTTCTCTAGAGCTACCGAACGACTCCACGCAAGCCGACCGGGATGACTCCATTCGGTATGGCGTATGGATTCGAGGCGGTAATCCCAATTGAATTGAAAGTCCCCACAACAAGAACTCATCTATTCGATCCTGAACAGAACGAAGAAATTCTAAAAATCGAAGGTAATCTCATAGATGAAAAGAGGGAAATGGCCTCAATAAGGCTGGCAGAATATCAACAAAGGTTGATGAGGAGTTACAATAAGAAAGTGAAACCAAGATCATTTCAAGTAGGCGATCAAGTACTAAGGGTGTTGGCTAGTAGATAAAAAAAAACTAGATCCCACATGGGATGGGCCGTACACAGTAACAGAGGTGATCGGCAAAGGTGCCACAGATTGGCCGATCAAGATGGAAAACAAATCGAACGAGCTTGGAATGCAATACACCTGAAAAGGTATATTCGTTTAACAGTTTGTATGATAAGATCCATTTCAAATCAATAAAGATATTATTCATATCTTCTCATATCTCTGTTCAAACTGTTATATATATTAAAAAAACAAAGTGAAATATCTTGGCCAAAATACATAAGCCATTTAGGCAAAAGATCATCATGAAGATGGCATCAAGTTCCTGCTTTCACAAAGACGTATAAAGATACGCATCAAAAAGGTTATGTTCAAAAGAACACATTATCCTGTTCATAAAAAATATTAAGCACAATAGTGCCATCTTGTTCAAAAATTAAGCACAACAGTGCCATCCTGTTCAAAAAACATTATGCACCTCAGTGCCATCTGTTCGGAAAATACCTATGCACCTTAGTGCCATCTTGTTCAAAAATATTAAAGCACATCAGTGCCATTTCAAAACTTGTCCAAAAAAGCTTACCACAGGAGCATCAAAAATATATATGAGTTTACAAACCTCAAAAAATTGTTCAAAGATAAAAACTTCTAATCAAGAAGTTGAAAGATTAATATCATCAGTGGGTGGCTGCTGGTTCTCCGAAGTAGGAACGGAAGGCTCAGCTGACACTTCATTGGCAGCAGAAGGGACTGCAGAAATAGGCTCTGGTCGTTCGGATGGAATGATCCCATGCAAAATAAATTGAGCAAAATCTTTTTCATCTTGGCAAGCCTCAGGTTCTTCATACGGATGAACGACACTGCAAGCAGCATCATGAGCGGTCGGATTGTCATATGTACGAGCAGATGGGTCCATCGACATTTGATCATGACAAAATCTGAACCCATCACAGAATTTTATGTCGAAAATGCTCACATATCTCCGATGCATTCCCATACCTCCCCTTCGGCAAATTTCTAAACCGGTTTTCAGAACAACATTGGAAGTTTCAAGGTTGTGGACTTGTTTCTTCAGTTCAGCATTCCGATCAGATTCTTTCTGATGAAGCTTCTTTAACCTTTCCACCTCGAGCTCCAAGACCTTCCTCTGTTTCTCAGCCAACGTGGTGCATTTATCAGCTCGCAGGTATGCAGCATCTATGTTTTTTCTCTTATACTCTCCTATTTCAACAGCTTTACAGAGAGCTAAGACATTAAACACAGACTGAAAAGAGAAGAAACATTAGTAAAAAAATAAAAAAAAACTTTGGTACCTCCAAAATAGAAACAGGAGCCCTAACCAAAAGCTCGTTCTGATCGACATGCTGCTGAAAGAGTTCATCTTTGGGTGGCCACATTCCCCGAGCAAGTGCCATCAGGGAATCAGGGTCGGACATGGCCAACGAACGGTGATTCAAAGTACTTCCATCACTTTTTTCGAACTTTGGGATCCAATCACCTTCGGGATCAAATGATGGAGGGAAGCAGCAATCCGGAATAGTGTAGCCGCTCACAGGCTTAGCCTTCTTCACCAGCTTCTCATGCTTCTCAGCATCATTTCTTTTTGCATGCTCTGACGGGGGACCCAGCAGCAACTTTTTCTGAACGCTACCGCCATCTTCGGTGTTCGTCCTCTTCAGATGCCCCTTCGTCTTCTTTGGGTCTTCAGTCAAATCAATCATTTTATTCTTTCCTTTGTGAGAAGACGAACTGACAGGGGGAGGAGATTTTTTTGCTGCAACACGCTTGGAAGTTGTTATCGGAATCTCCATTATAATAGCTTCTGGAGCGCTGGCAGCAATTAACTTCAAATTCTGAGAAGTCAAAAGTGATTTGCTGGACGGAAGAGTTGCAAAGACTTTTTCGTTCAGATATTCAAGACGTTCGGCTATATACAAAAAACATAGGCATACAATAAAAAAAAACAGACAAATACGTAGTTCAAATAAAACAGGCGAAAATTTGTAAAACACCAAAAGTACACTTGCCAGGATTTTTGAATCCACACTTCAATTTCTTACAAGTACCGAAGGTCCTTGGCAGAGGATATGGGCCGAACGCATCCACCCTCCAATTTTCCCCAATTTTCACCATTTTATCTTTCCATTCCTTCTCAGAAGAAGGATTTCCCTCACAAAGTTTTAAGGTCGAATGGTGGTGCAAATGATACCGACCAGGGTTTTTTCTGATCTGATCGACTTTATAGCAAAACATAAAATCACCCAAACCTAAGTTCAAACCTCGTTCGTAATTTAGAACGAGCATTACAGACAAAACCCTGAAGAAATTAGGGTTCACTTGCAAAGGTGTAAACCCTAAGGAAAAGATAATGTAGTGATAGAAGGGATGTAGGGGAAATCTAAGTATAGCCTAGTGATGCGCAGAGAACAAGACTTCACCCGGTTCAACTTCCTCATATGATTTAAAGTTTAAATCAGAAGAATACTCAGAAATTGAAACGTCTTTTGGAATATCAAACTCTATTCGACATCTATCAGCTAATGACAATTTGCGTAATTGTTTTCGGGAAAGCTTTTGGGGACTCGATTCAATAAGATCGGGGGCAGCCACAGAAGAAGAAATAACAGGGGCATCATCAACAATCACCTCCACAGAAGGGGTTCAGCTACTGTCACTACTCATGATATTTTGATTGCAGAAAGAAAGATGAAGGACGAAAAGAAAAACTAACCTCAAGAGTTTCTTGCTGGAAATCGTCTTCAAAGAGTAAGAGTCTGCTTTTGTAAATGAGGAAGAAGTATTGAAGAAGATGAATGAAGTAAGGAAACAGACAGTTACACATGGCTCTTCGAATTCCCACCCTATTTAAAAAATGTGAAATGGGCTTGGGAATTGGGGGCAAAGTGTAGGCCCATTTTTACATCAGGCCCATCGTACAAAGTCAATACTGGATCATCATATCTGTTAAAAGCCCAAATAGAAAACAAAGCCCAAGGATATAAGCACATTTCAGGATAAAAGCTATTAAGGAAATGACCATTACAAATATATACAATCAAAACTGACATAGGATTTTTATTATAGCAATTTTTTATAAACATTAAACTTGAATTTAATGTAGATATTGTCTTTAATATGTATTAAAACCCATTTATGTGGGTAAGATCAGGTTCATGTATAAAAGAAAGGAAAAAGAAAAGGAAAAGGATCCGAAATTTCTCCCATTCTTGTTGATTCTTGAAATACTTGTTATTTTCTTGTTGTTTATCTATTTCATAGCTTCTGTTTAAATTACAAAAGTTGAAATTCGTTCGGCATCTGCGAACAGGTTTACAAGGGGGTTTAGGGCAATTATGATATATAGATATATTTATGTATTGTAGAGAGAGAAAGGAAGATGATCGACAATCTCTTCTCCACCTTCTTCTTCAATCAATCGTTGGCTTCTATTTTTTTCTTCTTCTTCTCCAGTCTGCAACACTTCTTCTTCTCCACAGATTCGTCGTTGATCAACAAGAGAGAGGTCGGGGAAGAGAGAGAGGGTTTAACCTAGCCCACAAAAACTTTTAATTTAATTAAAGCAAAAACAAGACCACAACTTACATCCCAAAGCCCATTTAAACCCAATCCAAAATAACATCTAATTTAATTAAAACACAACACACAAGGCCACAACCAACATCCCAAAACCCATTTAATCCATCCCACAATAACTTCTAATTTAATTAAAGCACAACCCACAACTCATTTGTCTAATTGAACCCTTATTTCTTTGACACAAACAGAATTTTAGATCTTTCTCACTGTAAGCTCTCTCTCGGCCTGGGGGGTCATGGCCGCTCCCCAAAAATTTTCAATTTTTTTTAGCAGAAAAATATATATATTGTAGATATCTTTATAAAAATTGCATATGGCCCCTCCAAGTTTTTTTAAAAAATTCTTTGGTAGCCTACAAAAGTATAAATTTTACCAATAAATTTATAAAAAAATTGCGTTGCCACCTCCAAAATTATAATCCCTCCATGTTTCCATTTTTGGAGTTTCACAATGTTAATCCCTGTTTTGAGATTTATCTCTAACTAAGGGGCCGTATTTGTTCTTTTATCAATGATGTCAACATATTGATATTATAAAATTTGTGCAATCAAGTTCGTAATTCAATTTAGAATTTTGCAAACAATCAACTAAAATGAGCTATGATCTTATATATATATATACATATACCACCCGTGTCTGTGTCTTTAAGCCATGTCGATTATTTTGACAATAGGACTTTGAATTCATTAGAGAGCAATGTTCAATGAGGTCGATCTATGCGCAAGAAAATATGTGAACTAAATTATTATACTAGGAAAATAAATTTATTATGAACTAGATATTGAATTATGGGTTATTTACATTGACACATCTTGAGAGGTTTGGGGAAATTACAATTATATGTATTATTTGGAGAATGTGTTTTAATCGCCTCATAAGATTTGGAAAAATTGACAAACACCCCCCTAACTACCCAACCCCCCATTTGACACACAATAAAAAGTTATTTTTATCCTTTAACTTTTGTCTTCAACCACACTATCTATATGTTTTTTTTTTTTTACATTTGGTCCTTACTTTGGTGAATTAAAATAACCCTAGTATAAAACTAATCGGTTGGACCTACTGTTATATTTGTCTGTGCAAAACGAACAATAATATTAATTTAATGATTAAGTATTTAAATACAAATTCTTAATTTTTCAACTTTTATTGGGTCAAATACATAATAGTGTCAATTTAATAATGCAACTAAGAAAATACAACTCAAATATAAAAATAATACACAATGTTAAATTACATCAGTAGATGCTAAAAAATGCACAACCCAAAAATAGGGTTTTATTGATCATTTTTCCTTGTATATATTCATTCCCTTCTTGGGCTTTGAGTCCATTAGGGCAACATTCTCCTGCTTACATCATCATTTTGTCTATTGCTTACGTCACTAACTTGATCCCCAAGTTTATTCTAGAGTATTTAGGAAAGGGGCCTTTAGGATGGGCCTTTTCTTTCGGGCCTAGGTGGTACTCGGGTCATCAGACCCCAATTAACCTTGTTGGACTAGTGGGATAGATGGGCTTCGCAAATTCACATGTACACCTGCCCCTCTTTGGTTATGGGCCTTTATATGTTCTGAGGCCCATTACCAAATAAGACATGTGGTCAGTAGGTACGTTGCACATGTTTGATGACGTGGTCGAGGCATTAAATGAGGCAGTTGTATCCATTATTTCGAATTTCAAATACATGCCTTAGATGGCCTTGATTTTTGCGGTGGTGGCTGAGAAGACAGCTCAGTTCTTCGTTTGGCATGAAAAACGGGTGGTTGATCTTCTACAGTAACTCCTATATATATATATATTTCATATGTACTTTTGCAAACTTCTTACTTTGTTATTTTGTCCTCACAACAAAGGTTTTTCTCCACAAATATCTTCGACTGAAACTGCATTTGCTTCCCGGAGAACTCAGAGATTTTCTTCGGAGACTTACCGAAATCCTTTTTGAGTGTAAGTTTTTTCCTCTACCCTTTCTACCTTTCTTCCAAAGATGTCTGATAGTGATGATACCTGATCGGGGTAGTGATCGTCTTCCTTCCTCTGTTGACCCTGATGCCTCTCTCAGCCCCATCAATTGAAGTGGATAAGATAGTTAGATCCAATCCCCCCCAGGTTACCCAAACTATCAACGTTAATGGGGCCCCAACGGGGGACAGGCTAGAGGTAGTTCGGGGACACGATTATATGCAAATCCCCTCCCTGCCATTCTTAGGAAATATATAATTTTAAAGAAGTTGAAAGAGAAAACAGATGTTCTCGAAGGGGTGACCATCAAGTTTTACCCTAAGAAATTGGACTTTAGGATAGGAGAGGGGTTTAGGGATGACCAAATTCTGCTTTCTGTTTATCACCTTCAGGTCCTTCGTTTCCCTATCCAACCTATCTTCCTCTTTGTTTTGTCCACCCTAAGTCTGGCCCCGCTTTAATTTAGGCCAAATTTCTTCCGGATTCTAGCCATGGTGTTGTTGCTCAATCGGATAACTTATTGATCGGTGTTGTGTCTTCGGACTCTAGAGGCCATGTGAGAAACATGACAACACTTGGTTTATTTTCGCAAAATTTTGATCTCTTGTGGATCAGTGTTGTGTCTTCGAACTCTTGAGGCCATGCGAGAGACATGACAACACTTAGTTTATTTTCACAAATTTTTGATCTCTTGTGGATCAGTGTTATGTCTTCGGGCTCTTGAGGCCATGCAAGAGACATGACAACATTTATTTTATTTTCAAAAATTTTTGATCTCTTATGGATCAATGTTGTGTCTTTGGGCTCTTAAGGCTATGCGAGAGACGTGACAACACTTGGCGTCCCATGACAAATAAGGCCAGAAGTAGCCTTGGGAGAGTATTTTATGACAGAGTGATCTTTCTCCTGAATGGTTCCCGCATGACCCACTGTGGATTTCTTCCATCACTGCCCTTGCTTCAAAGGGGATTACACACTTTAAGAACAGACCTAGGAAGGATTTTTGATAGAGTTCCCTCTTATGATTGAATATTGGGCTGAATTCCTCCTGATCTTATGAACTCAGCTTTGTTCTTTGGGAGTGTCCCCAGCCTGAGGTAATCCACCAAGGGATCCATCGAGCTGGGTTCCCATGGAAAGAGCATCACAGGATCGGGCTCTTGAATGCTTGGTCTGGCTAAAAAATCCACCTACACGACCCGGGTCAGGTCTTCTCCAGCTGAGGATGCTTGAATGGCCAGATGGTCTGCTACGGTGTTTTCATTCCTCGAGATTTGTGTGAAAGCTATTTTTTGAAAGTGCTCTATCTCTTTTAACACGAGTGCCCGATAAGATTCCATATTTACATCCTTTGTCTCATACTCCCCCTTAATCTTCCGAATGACTAATTGGGAGTCACTGTGCACTGCTAAGGCCTGGATCTAGAGGCTTTTGGCCAATCTCAAACCAAAAATGACTGATTCATACTCGGCCTCATTGTTGGTGACTGAGAACTGTAGTTTCACCGACATATGAAGATGAGTACCATCGGGCGTCTAGATCTCCAGGCCAATCTTGGACCCATTTAAACTGGCTGACCCGTCCACAAACAGCTTCCAGGTATCCGGCTCGTGTTGCTGATCAGTTTCCTCAGTTTCATCCTCAAGCAGAAAGTCTGCCACCGCCTAACCCTTAATGAAGACCCGGGGTATATAAGTAATATCATATATGCCCAATTCAATGGCCTACTTGGAGATTCTGCCAGAGAAGTCAGGTTTAGATATAATGACCCGGATAGGAGTGGAGGTTGGGATAATGATTGGATGCGCCTCAAAGTAATGCCTGAGTCTTCGTTTGGCATTTACTAGCGACAACACCAGTTTCTCTTATCTGTTGTATCGGGTTTTAGCCTCTGCCATGGATTTGCTAGTATAAAAAACAGGTATCTGAAAGCTTCCATCCTCTCTGATGAGGGTTGCACTGGTTGAAACAGAGGAAGTTTCCAAATAAAGATACAAGATCTCATCAAGCTCTGATGTGGCGAGGATTGGAGGCTTAGCTATGCACTCCTTCAATCTTGTGAGGGCTTTGGATTGCTCGGGACCCCAGACTTCACCTTTCTTTGCCTTGATTGCCTGAAAGAATGGTTTGCATCGATCTGTAAGTCTTGAGATAAATTTGCTGAAGGCTAACACTCTTCCGATCAGGACTTGAACATCTTTATATGTATGGGTTTCCTTCATTTCTATCAGGGCCTTAACTTGTGTTGGGCTGGCCTAAATCCCTGTCCGGTTCACAATGTGTCCCAGGAATTGTCCAGATAACACTTTGAATGAACATTTCTCTGGGTTGAGTTTCATTCCATGTCTCCTGAAGGTGTCAAATACTTGATACAGATGTTCTAGATGGTTTCCTTTCTCTCTACTTTTGACCACAGTGTCATCAATATAAACTTCGATCACAGTACCCATCATCCCCTTAAAGATCCTGTTTACCAATCTTTGGAAGGTAGCACCTGTATTTTTTAGTCCAAAAGGCATAACTTTAAAACAGTAAGTACCTGTCTCGGTAATGAAAGATGTCTTTTCCTCGTCGGCCGGGTTCATTCTTATCTGATTGTACCCCGAATATGCATCAAGGAAAGTTAAACACTCATAACCAACGGTAACATCCACCATCTGATCAATTTTTGGCAAAGGAAAGTTGTCCTTCGGGCATACCCTGTTCAGGTCAGTAAAATTAACATAAAATATCCACTTACCATTCTTCTTCTAGACAACTATAACGTTGGCAAACCAATCAGGGTACTTGACTTCCCTGATGAACCCTGCCTGGAGCAATCGGGATACTTCTTCTACTATGACCAGGTTCCTGTGAGCCCCCATGCTCCTCTGCTTCTACCTGATTGGTCTCACGTTAGGATCAACGTGTAGGGAGTCTTGGGCAACTGTGGGATCGATTCTGGGCATATCTGTGTGTCCCCAAGCGGAGACATCGGAGTTACCCTGTAAAAATTGGGCCAATTTTTTTAATTCATAGTTTGTAAGATTCGTACCTGCAAAAGTAACTCTTTCGGGTTTATCAGATAATATGGATATTGACTGTAATGGCTCGACCACGATCGGGATACTCGATTCCCCCCTCTTTAATTATTATTTGGGGTCTGGGCCCTAATCCTCAACGCGGATACCTTTCGGGTTTTTCTCTTTCTTGATTTCTTTTAGGGTAACGGCATAACACTCCTTTATAGCAACATGATCTTCTTTGATGTCGATGATGTCAACCCCGTTTGGGTATATGCACCTTATCATCTGATGTAAGGTTGATGGTACCCCCTGCATCCGGTGGATCTATCCCCTTCCCATGAGTAAATTATAAGATGGCTTCACATCTACTATGACAAAAGTTTTCAACAGGGTTCTTTGAGCAACAGATATTGGTAGTTGGACTTCCCCAATTGGTTCAACCTTTTTTCCGTCGAACCCTACAATAGGGTTCCGGGAGGTCACAACTTCACTTGGACTAATCTCAAGCTTCTCGAAGGCCCACCTGGTGATGATGTTTGCATTGCTTCCTAGGTCAATCATAACCCGCTTAACAAGGCAGTTGGCCACCATCAACGTAACAACCAGTGGGTCATCATGAGGGGTCTGCATGTTTTGAAGGTCTGTTGTAGAAAAAACAATATGTGCTTCAGTCATGTGGTGGACTTCACTAACTTCGTTAATTTTCCTCAAATTTCGGGCTCAACGCAGATGGCTCTGGCTGGCTTCTTCCATTTCCTTAAAACTGGGGCCACCGAGAATCATGTTGATAATTCTGACTGGCTGTGTAACTGCGGGATTCTGAGGAACGTTGGGTGCGTGTTGATCAGCCCTCGGTCTGTCCCGCTGGATGTAGTCCCAGAGCACACCTCGAAGTATCATTGCCTCCACAAGGCGTCTTAGATTTCGGCACTCATTGGTAATGTGCCTAAATCACTATGGAAGGCACAATGCTTTAACTTATCCCTTTGATCCAAAGGTTGTCTGATAGATGGTGGTGGTTGGAAGATTCCTCTGGCTTTATTTTCTTGGTAAAGGTTGGCGAGGCTAACTCTCAGGGGAGTCACTTTCTCCTCAAATCTGGAACATTTGATTGGGTTCGGGGCTAAAGGACCTGAAGGGGCTGAATGTCCCAATGAGGCTGGGCGCTTTCGATCAGTCACTAGCTCTTTTGATCGGGTTTCCACACTGACCAAGGCATCCCTCTTCTGTCTGATGGTTTCTTCCTCTTCTATCCTCAGGTACCCTTGGGCTCTAGAATTTAACTCTCCAATGCCCAATGGTGGGCGTTTCACTAGAGACTGATGAAACTTGGTTCAGGAATCAGGGTCATCCGGAAGGCTTCAACAGCAGAGTGTTGGTCACAGTTATCGATGGAGGAAGATTCAACGTTGGGACAGGGAACTCTTCAGGGACTCTCATTTCTCCTGTATAATCGTGAAGAGGCAGGATATGGTTTTCTTCTATCTCTTGTTCCCGTAATACTAGGCAACAAAAAGGTTGGTCAGCTGTTGCCAGCTACTGATGAATCCGGGTGGTTACTTCCTGAACCATAGCAAAGCTGCATCGGCGAGACTCATGGAAAACACCTTACACATCAAGACTTTGTTCTCGGCATACATGGTCATTTTTTGATGAATCTAGTAAATGTACTATTCGGGATCCTTAGTGCCATTATAGGGGTTAAATCAAGGCATAACGAACTTCTTTGAGAAGGGCTCCCGAGTTACCTCGGGAGTAAAGGGTGACTGTATCAACTCAGTGGAGGCCTGAACGGCCAGATCGTCATTAGATTGGGTTCTCAAGTCCCTCAGAACTCTTATCTGGAACTCGGCCATCATCACCTAGAGCTTCTGAGGGGTCATGGTCTCATCGGTGACGGGGGCCTTACCTAGGTGATGAGAGGATTCGACATGCTTATCTAACTCAGCGTTGTCTTCTTGATTTTGAGAATGGATGGGCATTGCTACTGGAGGAGCGGGTGAAAGAGCCATCCTTGCCATAAGCTTTGCATTCCGCTTCTCAATAGCTTAGCTCCGCTCTTCAACAGCTATCAGGCGTTGTAGGATTTGCTCAATGGTTTGAGTACCACCTGCGTGATTGTCTCCGGTAGTCGGAGCATCCGCCTGAGAATGGGTTACCGACATGGCTGCTTGGAAGGTAGAAAAACAGTATGAACACGGATCCGGAAGGTGGAAATGAGTAGAAACAAGCTCAACTACAAGGATGGCCAGATGAACACAGATCTGGAAGGCCAAGGTATAACCACATATCTCGAAATTAATAGGAATAAGCTTAGCTATAGAGATGGGAAGGTGATTACAGATCTGGAAGGTGAAAATGAACTAGATGAACTACAGATTTGGAATCAAGAAAAATACATTTCCCACAGACAGCGCCAATGTGTAGATGCTAAAAAATGCACAACATAAGAATAGGGTTTTATTGATCATTTTTCCATGTATATATACATTCTCTTCTTGGGATTTGAGCCCATTAGGGTAAAATTCGCTTGCTTACATCATCATTTTGTCTATTGTTTATGTCACTAACTTGATCCCCAAGTTTATTCTAGAGTATTTTGGAAATGGGCATTTTCTTTCGGGCCTAGGTGGTACTCGGGTCATTAGACCCCAATTAACCTTGTTGGGCTAGTGGGATAGATGGGCTTCGCAAATTCACATGTACAACATCAGTTTCATGCAACTAGACCTGTCAATGGATCGGATTCGGATCGGATCAGTTAAATTTAAATCCAATTTGTTAAGAAATCGGATTATCGGATTTGGATCCTAATTGGGTTATCGGATTTTATTTTCAATCCATATCCGGTTAATATCGGATTCGGATCGGATTCGGATTATAATCGGATTATTGACAGGTCTATTGATAAGGATGACAAAAATTCCCGATCCGCGATCCGAATCCGATAATTTGACGGATTTTTACTTAGTTAATTCATATTCGAATTTCTTCATTATAAAATATTTGATTCGAATATTTAATTAAAAAAATACAAAAATACAAAAATCAATAAATACTGAAACACTAAATTATTCACACTTTTAATAATTGTATTTATGATCAATCATTATTAATAAATAATAAAATAATTAACAACTAACATTTATATACATGTACAGTATTAAATATATACACATAAAAATATCAAATATATATTTATATATAAATAAATATATTTTATATCGGATCGGGTTATTATCGGATCGGATGACATAAATCCAAATCCAATTTGTTAAGAAATCGGATTATCGGATTCGGATCATAATCGGGTTATTGGATTTTATTTTCAATTCATATCCGGCTAATCGGATCTGATTTGGATCGGATTCGAATCAAAATCCGATCCATTGACAGGTCTACATGCAACTAAACAAAAATCTTCAATTTAATAATATCTATTTATGTTAAACTTCAAAAATTTATTACAATTAAATAAATAAAAAAATCAAACTATCAAATCTAATAAGGTCAAATTTCATAAGGCAGTAAATTTATGTATAATAAAATTAAAAATTCTAATATAAAACAAGTACATATGGTCAAATTTTATTTATTAGTTCATTAATCAAACAAAAATTCTTAATTTGTCAATACTAATTAGATGATCTATTTTAACTTTAATTGTAATAAAATAAAATTAAAAAAAATAATTTCAAAATATTAAATAAGATCAAATTTCATCAAGTGTAACTAAATAAACACAACCCTAGGTGGATAAAAAAAAGAATTAATTATTCTATAATAAAAATTCCAATATCACAAACCTTATCCCGTCTTTTTAAAATAAGTAAAATTACATAAATAATTTCCCAAGCAAAAAATAATGTATGGGGCAAAATTTCATGTATTAAGTGTATCTAAATAAAAAGATCGAACATGTCAACCTTAATCTAGTAAACTTTCTTCAATTCACTCCTAAAAAAATAAATTCCCAATTTTAAAAGGAATAGAGTATTGTAATTAAGGTCAATGAATTGAGTGGTGTAAAGTGATATAATTGAGAAATGGTGTTATAAACATTTAACGCACCTGATTTTTTATAAATCTCATTCAAGAATATTGTTGACGTTTCATGTAGTTAAGGGGGTGTTTGTTAACTTTTTCAAATATCGGGACGATTAAAATACATTATCCAAGCATTACATTTAGCTATAATTTTTTCAAACATCAGGAATGTCAATGTAAATAATCTCATGGAATTATTGATACATGGATCAGTGGAGTAACATTTTATACTTTAGCTTTTTTCGCTTACTTTAAGAGGATTTTATTGCGAGGCATGATTAAAGTAATTATCAACATGTAATTCTGCACATGATCTCAATGAAGGATCTTATATATATATATATATATATACGTTAAGTGCATTAAACCGCCCTCTTCTTTCTTCTTTCTTTCAACTAACACCCTTGAACTAAGCATTGTTTCCCTAAATTATTTAAGTGTTGCATTTCACCTCATTCCGTCACAACATCGTTAGTTAAAATTAAGATAATTTGCACTCAGATTTCTTAAGGTTTCGGTCAATTGCACTCGCCCCCTGAGATTTCATTTTTCTTACAATGATACTCCTGAAGGAGTGAAGACTCCATGAAATGACTCTTGTACCCTTACTTTAGTGTAAAAGATATGTTGGCTAAATTAATGGACCAAACAACCTTTGTGTCTTAAGCTCAATTTGAAAAACTTTTCAAATACTTTGGATACAATAATTTTTGAAATATTATCACCTTTCTTTAAATTATTTTTCTTAAATTGTCATTTTTGTAATATAGGCCCCAAAAGTTTTCATTTTTTTAATTTTTCCCTAAAACTAATACTGTGATCTTTTTCATTAAATAATAATAATACACTTTATTTATGATTATATATATATATATATTTTGTATTTTAGAAGGTATACATGTATAAAATTAATTTAATATTTATTATTATTCTTTGTTTATAATTTTATATTCTTTGTGTAAAATTAATTTAAGCCCTTACACTGTAAAATAAAAACAAACTTTACTTATTGTAATTTTTTATATTTTTATAAAAATATGACAAATGGTTTATTATTTATTAATTTTTTTGTAAAGTTAATTTAAGCCCTTACACTTTAAATAATGACAATTTTTACTTATTATAATTTTTTATATTATAAAATGTGATAATGAATCAAAATATTAGACAGTCCTTATGTTTTTATTAGTAGTATATAGATAGATAGATAAATATATACAGATTTTTGTATTTTAAGTTATATTTTTTTTCTTTGCTGAAATATATTTGTGTTATATCTTTACTCTATATATTATGAAATATCTATTAGAGTTACATTTCAATTAATGTATATTAATTAAATAATATTTTTTTTAAAAATATGAAAATATTTATAACCCCTTGTCTTATATCTTTACTCTATATCTTTTGAAATATTCATTAAAGTTACGCTTCAAGTAATGCATATTAATTAATTGTTATTATTTTTTAAAAGTATTGAAATATTTCCAACCACTTTTCTTTTACTCTATATCGTTTTGACATACTCCATAGAGTTGCACTTCAACTAATACATATTAATTCATTAATTTTTATTTTGAAGAAAAATGTTTGAAAATATTTCAAACCCCTCACATTTTAGAATAGTTGTTATAAATATATATACATTATAGGGTTTTCATCTTGGGGCATGGATGTAATTTCACCACCTAGATATTTGTCTCATGAATTAAGGGAGATAACACAAGGGCATTCCAGTAATTTCTCCCATTCAGGGGGTGTCATTGTAAGGAAAATGAAATCTCAGGAGGCGAGTGCAATTGATCAAAATTTTAGGGATCTGAGTGAAATTTACCCTAATTGTAACTAACGGTGTTATGACGGGAGGGAGTGAATTGTAAAAATTGTGATAATTTGGGAGGTTTACAGTAAAAAATATAATTTAGAAGACTAGTTGAAAGAGAGAAGAAAGAAGCGGGGATTTAATGCACTTAACCCAATATATATATATATATATGTTAGTAAGATTTGATTTGATCTGATTTGATTTGATCATTCTATTTATTTTGGATCGTTAATCAATTGATGCCAACTATTGTTGGGAAGTGACAACCACCACATTGGACTATTAGTTATAGCTGTGAATCTATGCAGTAATGGCAATACCTTCCTCAGAGCATTAAGCTACAACTGCAAAATTTGAACTATTGGTATCAACAGATTTAGACTATTAGATATATTCAAATACACAGTTCAATATATAGAGCTAGAGGCACGTTCTCATAATACAACTGAAAGTGAAAAGAGGAGTACTGTACAAGGCTGACTTTTTTTTGTAAGTTTACAACGTTAAATTATTGCCTTACATTTATATATATGCACCATTAAAAGGGTGTTGTTTTAATTGTGCGCTTTGATAATATAACATAGTTGTAATTTTAGTAGGATTTATTATTTTTTGAAATGAATAAAGAAAAATAATTTTAAAAAATATATAAAATTAAATCGTATTGAGATTGAAAACTGAACAAGTATTTTAAAATAAGTAAAATTAAAAAAAAATAAAACAATTAGTACGCAACGGATGGAATATATAACTTTTGAGTTTGTTCTCATATCCTCCAACTTCTAATCAGCAGCTTTTGCACCCATAGCAATTCGACATGGTATAATATCATAGATTCATAGCATCACAAAGAATTACTTTTGAGTTTTGATGGATTTAAAGATACAACCGAGTTTGATCATATATATATATATATATTGTACGGACATTTATAGTATTATTTGTGTTTGATATGTTCTAGACAATAATCATGTTGAGTGAATTGTCATGTTGAAAGAATTGTGAAATCGAGAAGGTTCAATAGACATTATCAAGCTTTGTCAAATTCAAATCAAGTTTAAAGAAGTCAAGAATTCAAGAGAATTGAAGAGGAAACAAGGTTGAATAAAAAGTGTTTCCAGAAGGGCAAATACGGCATTTTCCGAAGCCGTCACCTAAAGCAAAAAGTCTCGTAGAATCAAGACGGTCATTTTCGCACAGTTGCGGAGAAAAGTGATTTTCATGAAGAATCGACGCTCAAACCTATGCCTATAGAAGCAAAAAGTGGCCAGAAAGTGAGTTTATACTCTCAAGCCTACGTTCAGGACATACACCTAAGGCGTAGAGTAGCTCCTCTACGCCTAAGGCATATGTTCGGCAGGAAATTTATTTCATGATGCAATGTCTATTCTGCCATGTTTTGATAAACGGAGCCGTCTAAGTGCGGAGATCGAAGTAGGAGGCTTCGTGGTTTATTCATCCGTTGAGAAGCGGAACCATCAGAGTACGGAGCGAAGCGAGAGCTTCGTGGAGCGCGAGTGATTCAAGTTCGTTAGACATTGAGTGGAGAAAGGCAGATCTAGAAGGATTTGTAAGTCTAAAACTTCATAAAGTATTTGTAATCATTGATTCATAGTGCATCGATAATGAGACCAGAATAGTTGGTATTTTGGGCGTTAATATACCTCTTGTTAGTCTCTTTATTCTATTGATTTTGTATTTTTATGCAACTTGCGTGTTAAGTGTGTTTTCAGGGCCTTAATGCAAAAGTGTGTTAATTCGGGGTTCTTAGAAATATGCGGAATTCGGAGCAACACTTAGAAGATATTTGCACTCTAAAATCAGCAAAGTACAAATCAGTGAAGCAATGTACAAGTGGCGGAAGCATAAAATTTGCGGATTAAATAAATATTAAAATTCAGGAACCACCGATTGATCGGTGAGGCTTTTCGATCGTTCGGAATATGCCGTCTTAGAATCTGTACGAACATATACTGCGGAATTTTAACTTTGTGTACAAGTATATAGCGAGGCATAATCGTCTATTCAACGCCATTTCTTAGCCCTGAAGTTCTCTTGGAGTGCAAGCAAGGAACATACCATATCTGCACCAACTTTTGTCTATAAATATGGGTAGAAGTCATGAAGAAAAGATATCTCTGACATCTTGAAAATATCTTTGTATTCTCTCAAGAACATTTCATTGTTCATAAAAAACCTCTCTTTGAGAGAGGTTCCATTTCTCAATAACTCAAGAACCAACCATCCAATCATGAAGATAGTGGCTTCATCAACAATGGAGTCTCCCATTTCTATGAGCGACTAGTCGGTATCTAGGGTTTCCAACGAAATTCTAGCCGAGTAATGTAGTCTTTTATTTATTTTTATTGCAAAGATGAGAATCTGTTGAAGGGCACTCATATCATGATTATGTAGTGAGATAAGGAACAAGACCACCTAAATAAGATTTATTTATTAATTCTTTACTAAGTTAAGACTGAATTAATGATTTATCTTGAACAACTATGTTTTATCAACGGGGCAAGAAATTTCGTGATTTAATAACGATTTCTACATAATGGTACTTATTTGGCATGATAAAGTCTTAGATTTACACAGTCCATGCCTAAAGAAGATAATTATTAGCATGATTTTTAATTTCAAGTTTTATGAGTAGTTGTAGTATAGATGCATAAGGACCAGTTGCATCCTTTTTGGGACTAGGCAACTGCTTGTAGTGTTACTAGTCTGATTCATATGAGTTGTACCACCCTCTTGCGATAATATAATTAAAGGACTATGTTATAAGGCTAGTGGTGGAGTTGTAAATCAACCTTAGACTTTTTTATATTAAGTGAAACCAAAAATATTTATCTTCATTTTATTTTATGTTTAGTAGTTTAATACAACAAACCAATCAAACAACTTTATAAATATAATTCAATTTTCTATTTTATAATTATTTGAAATACGACTTTGATCTCTGTGGTTCAATACCCTCTCTACCCAACTATACTATATACTACTCGCGTACTTGCAACTGAGAGGTTAAAACTATATCGTGTTAATTCCTTATTTTTAACACTATTATTTTCACACGTCTGGAACCGATCAATCGATACTCGAGCGTATCCGTGGTTTTTACTTGGAGTCTTTCCAAGATTTTCCAAGTAAAAATATCATGTTTCTCTATTGTTTTATTTTATGCATTTAGATTATTCTTTGCATGATTTATCTTGATAGAGAATTGGATTAAAATTGACTTTTCCGCAATTATTATTAATTTGTCAATAAATTTATAAAAAGCCTATTCACCTCCCCCCCCCCCCCCCCCAGTCTATTTTCATTGATCGTCTAGGTAATTTCAATTGGTATCAGAGCAGGTTGCCCCGATTTAGGTTAACGACATAGGGTTAGATCTTGAACTTAGACGATGGATGTACTTCGAGAAGGAGGTTCCATATCTAGGTCCCCTTTGTTTGATGACTCTAATTACACATATTGGAAAGTGAGAATAGAGCATTTTTTAAATCGCTAGATGAAAGAACTTGGCTTGCCATAGAGGTAGGATACTTACCTCCTATTATGAAAAATGTTGTTACTAATGAATCTAGGGTAAAACCGTCAAGTGAGTGGACTACTGCTGAGACAAACAGTGCTAGTTATAATTCAAAAGCTTTGAATGCATTGTACAATGCTGTGACTGCTAGTGAGTTTAAGAGAATTGTCACATGTGAAATTGCCAAAGAAGCTTGGGATATTCTTCAAGTAACTCATGAAGGAACTTCAAAAGTTAAGCAATCAAAACTCCAAATTCTAAATTCACAATTTGAACAGCTTAGGATGGAGGATGATGAAGTTTTTGGTGACTTTGAGGTTAGATTAATTGATATAGTAACTAGTTGTGACGATCTAGGAGAGCCGATTCCCGAGACTACCATAGTTAAGGAAATTATTAGGTCTTTGCCTGAACGTTTTTTTGTCTAAGGTTACCGTCATATCTGAAATCATGAGTTTTAAAGAAATTAAGCTTGAAGAGTTGGCTAAAAATTTAAAATCTTATGAGATAGAGATGTGTGATAAATCTTCAAAAAAGTCAAGTGGCATAAAAGAGAAAATCATAGCTTTTAAAACCACGAGGGAGAATCCTAGTGAGTCTAATGAGGAGGGTGAGAGTAGACCAATACAGATTGACATGATCATGAAGCAGTTTCATAAATTTTTAAAATCATCTTATGGTCAAGAATTGATTAAAGGACAAAATTTGATTAAATGAAAAAAAATTGGAGATAAATCACATGATTTTAAAAATAATAAGGTCCAAAATCAGAATGACAATATTGATTCTAAAAAGAAGAAACCTCATTGTTTTGAGTGTCAAGGGTTTGGTCACATTGCTGCGGAGTGCGCCAATAAGAAGAAAATGACAAAAGGTCTAACTGTTACTTGGAGTGATGGATCAGATGATGGAACAGCTAGTGAGTCTGCTAAGTCTGATATGGCTGATGAGTTTGAGAATTTCACCGTATTTGCTGCACAAAGTAAGGAGGTTGGTGAAATTGCTGCAAGTTGAGCAATGTCTGAGGATGATGATTCTGAGGACAATGAAGATTGTGGGGACTCGTATGAAGATGCATACAATAAAATTTATGAAAAGTCTGTTCATATGAGAAAAGTCTTCTCAAAATATATTGCTCAATTCAAAAATGTTGATAAGGAGAGACAATCCTTAAGAGAAGAGTTGACTAAGTCTGAACAACAAAGAACTCAGGCTTTGAAGAGGGTAGATGGTCTCAATGAGGAATTAAATATTCTAAGATTGGAATTGAGTAAGAAATCTACAAGGATTAAAGGTTTGGAAAAGGCTTTGAAGGATGCTAACTCAACTATTCATAGATGGTCTAGTGGAACTCTTAAGCTTGATCACATGTTGAGTGTTGTAAAATCTATAGGAAATACAAAGGGGTTAGGGTTCAAAAAAATGAGTGATTCTAACAGTGTTTCCAAAACAACCTTTGTTAAGTCTTCCCAAGTAGCATCTAGTTCTTTTCAAGGTAAGTCTCATAAGAATCTTAATGCTCAATCTTATGTCAGAAAACCTGTTGAGAGTAAGTTTCCCTTTATCTTTAGAGTCAATAAGGGTTCGGATAATGGTTTTCAAAGGTTTATTCCAGTATGTCATCACTGTAGAGTGAAATGTCACATTCGACCCGTGTGTTCAAAGTTAAGAGGAGAAACATTGAAATTAGAGTGAAAGCATATATAGAACTCAAAACAGACCCAATGTTGAAAATCAAATTCGGGTGTTGAGTGAAGAGGTGAAGAGGTTGTCTAGGCTAGCAAAGAGAGCACATAAAATTAAACAAGTGTAGGTTAGGAAAGATGAACTACATTGTTTGGTTGCTCATACTGCATGTAGAGCGCATGACTCTAATTCTGATAAAAGACTTGAGTATATATC
Source organism: Cornus suecica (assembly GCA_963922005.1). NCBI lineage: Eukaryota > Viridiplantae > Streptophyta > Magnoliopsida > Cornales > Cornaceae > Cornus > Cornus suecica. The sequence continues at coordinate 20,326,289 of OY998246.1, forward strand.
CACAGATTCTCAGTCGACAGACATCTCTACAAAACCATTAGATTTTCAAAAGCATGTGCATCTTAGAAAATCTAGTGGCATTTTATCATTAGGATAAATATCTTTATATGTATCATTTTAGGAATATCTTGCATTATCTATTATCCTAGAATTGATACATTATCATGCATTTTTTCTTATTTATTTATGCATTTTAATTTTTTTATGCATGCATCATGTTTTGATACTATTAGGATTATTCATGCATGCATCATTATGACAAAAATACCATAAAAATTAGAAAATAAAATTTATTAGCATGTTGAGCTTGGCTAAGGGTATAAATGGTTGTCATATTTCACTATATTCTCATATTTAATTTTCTTATTATGCTTATGAGAATTGGAGTTGTTAGTCTAACATGAGGTTATGAATTATTTACTTGACATGTTTAAATACTATTTTTAGAACTCATTAAACTTGGATGCTTGTTTTACTTCGGAGATGATTGTAATACTTGTTGAAACTTTTAGTCTTTTTCATCTAATCTGAAGTGATATGTAGGTTCATGAGCTATGCTAGATTGATCTATGCTTTTGAATACCTTTTGCATCTTTATGAATGTTGTGGTGATGTTGAAGGAGGAAAAAAATGAGATAATTAAAATATAGAAATACAAAAAGTAGCTCTTTGATCTGAGTAACCGGGCCTTTTGCCTCAGTAAGCATTAAGTGGTCGCGTAAAAAGGGGAGAAGACTAATAAGCATAAATCCCATGGAAGAAGCTCGGGCCCAGTTGGTCGGGACTGAAAATCCTCGCTGAAAAGTCCGGAATTTAGAAAGATAAAAAGGGATATAATGAAAAGGTTGAAAAGATTAAATTGTGTTCCCTTAATTAACAATAAGGTCTGATTTAAAGATTTGACTTCTAGCTTGGGTTTTGGACTGAAGTATCATGATGGTTAGTGAGGAGATTATTAGAATTAATACGTATTGATTTCATCTTAATTGTTTGCTTGCACTTGAATATTTTTTATATATGCAAATGCTATGTAAAGCTGGTCTTGTGACTGCTTATGACTACAAGGTACGTGTGCAGATTTTCTTCACTATCATGTGTATAATAGCTAAGTCAAATATGTGAATATGATGTGTTAATGATTAGTTCATTGTCTCTACCACCCTGCTCACATGTTTCTAAGAATAATTTTTTTTTTAATTGAGCATTGTGCATTCATGCATTAGTATTAAGTTCATGCATTGTAAAGATTTATGTTACTCGAGAATCTGGATTTATTTTTATAGAGTACTTTATCTTAGTATTTAGTGATTGACTTAGATTCTCTAGAGTCTCATATGTGATCTTTTCACATGTTTTCATTTTAAAAGTTTTTCCTATGCTTTAATTGTTATATCTTTGCTTGTCATTTCAGTAACAAAAAGGGGGAGAAGTATTAAGTAAGGGGAAGAGATTGTTTGGTTAAGGGGGAGAGAGTTTTTAGTAAGGGGGAGTATATTCTCAGGGGGGAAGGAGTATGTTTGAAGATCATTATGCTTGCATTGTTGTTATGTTATTCTTATGATCATTATATATGTTTTCCACACTTGTTTTTCATGGTAACAGAGTGTTGTGGTTGCAGGATTGAAAGATCGTCATGAGGGCAATCTGATATTCTATGTCTATATTTGTTGGTGTGTGTTCATAGGTATAGATATTATATTGTTATTTGTGAGGCTTTGTAAAACATGGTTTTGTCTCAGAAATGCCAAGGGGGAGATTGTAAGAACATTTATAGTATTATTTGTGTTTGGCATGTTCTAGACAATAACCATGTTGAGTGAATTATCATGTTAAATGAATTGTCATGTTGAGAGAATTGTGAAATCGAGAAGGTTCAATAGACATTATCAAGCTTCGTCAAATTCAAATCAAGTCTAAAGAAGTGAAGAATACAAGAGAATTGAAGAGGAAACAAGGTTGAGTAAAAAGTGTCTCCAGAAGGGCAAACACGACATTTTCCAAAGCCATCACCAAAAGTAAAAAGTCTCATGGAATCAAGTCGCACTATAAGAAATCTGGCTTTTAGCGACAGTCCTTTAGTGACACTCTAAAGGACCGTCGGTAAAAGTCTTATTTTTAGCCACGAAATTTTTTGAGCGTGCCTAAAGGAACAAAACCGTTGCTAATATTCCTATTTTTTAGTCACAGAATTTCAAACCGTCCCTAAAGCCACAAAACCGTCGCTAAAAGTCATATTTTTAGCCACAAAACCGTCGCTAAAAGTCATATTTTTAGCCACGAAAAATTGAAACTGTCCCTAAAGGCTAAAAAAAATTGTGAGAGTGTTTGGCGCCAACAAAGCTGCGCCAAAATGAAAAAGAAAAAAAATTATATGATGGTGAGAGCTCCACGTCACTAGACTCTTCTCTTCTTTTAATCAAACAAAACACTCTATATACTTTGAATTACAAAAAAAATATCTCTTTAACTCAAACCTCAAACCCTAAGAATAGACTAAAACCCCAAACCCTAAAAATCGATTGTATTCACAAACTCTTCGACTCTCACTTGAATTGACGCTTATCTATGTCGATCTCTCGCCTCTCCACATCTCAATTTCTAAGAATCGTAAGTTATCTCACTCTGTCAATCCATTGAACAACCCAAGAGAAATCATTGTCGAAAGCTCTCTCACTCCATCTTCACTCACAATCACTTCGATGACCATCAAAGAATCGAATGTACGTTAAACCATCAAAGAATCTATTTAGGTTTTGATTCATCGGGCCAAATTTTTAATTCTGATTTTGTTTTTTGTTTTTTGGTTTTTTGTCAACGCGTAATTTCTAGGGCTTTCCTGAAGAACGTTAGGGTTTATTACCAAGCTTCCATCAAAGGTACTCTCTCCCTCTCGCTACATATATATAATGTGTATGTATCTGTATTTTGGGTATCTGTTGAAGTTTAGATTTGGATTTTATATATTTTCTGTAGATCCATGGTTGTGTTGTGCTTAGATTTTGGTTCATACTTGACTAATATGCTCTCCTCTATGAGGAAATTTATTGTTATTTACCCAATTCTTAGTATTTTACTACCAAGAATTTTCCCTTTAATTTCTGATGTTTTCTGGAAAATTGGAAGGAAATTTTTGTAAATCACACCTTAAAAAGTGAATTTTCTTGGCTATTAGATGGGAACCGGGGCAACATTGTCTAAAAGATTCATGTTATCCCCAATTCTATGCCAAAAGGTCTAGTTGGTGGGATTTCCATTTTTACTCCATTGACGATGTTCCTGTTTTTTTTTATTTATTACGAAATGGATTTATGCCATATCAATCAATTTAAACCTTAATGGTTACCATAAGTAAATAAATTGGAAAAAAATTATAACGGAATTAAGATATTTTATATGGTTATTTTTTAGAGTATCAGACATGAGTAGTTTGCCATACTATCTCAGGTACATAATATTTTGTCAATCTTAAAAATTAATTGGTAAAAACCATTTTTTTCCTGTAATGTATTCCAGATGTTTTTTAATTTTTTTATATTCTCGCTGCTCGACACTCTTCGACTTCATGAGATTCATCAGATTGATGTCTCTTGAAAACCAATCAGTATTGATGTGTGTTTCCTATAATTATATTTTGTGTTGTCAGTCCTACCTCTTTCTCTCTCTGAATTACTGCATCAGCCCTTCCATTTAACTAGTTGGCATTCTTGAAGTGGGCATTATTGTCCCTTCCAACGTTTTGTCGTAAAAAGGTCAGCTTTATTGGAAAATTTTCTTAATTATGTGCATCTTACCGAGAGCCTTTTAATGTTCTCCTTCTTCGCCTTCTTGAACATGTATGCTGCAAAGTACAATCTATGATAATTGCATTCTGTATCAAATAATGAAGTTCCAAAACTGAAATCAGTATCATAACAGTAATAATAGCATCGGCACTAGTAACCGAAACTTAAATGGCGCAAAATGGAAATAGATAACAAGTTTATTTATATGGTTTTGTTTAATTTACTCATCACTCCTATAAGTTAGCCAATTTGCACCATAAGGTCTGTGGTTCAATGCCTTGCATAATTGGACACACAAAATGCCTCATGCAATCTATTTATGGGGACAGAGTATTACAAACTTTAAAAGTAAAGATTTAGTAAGTAATTACATACTTTCCATCTAAAGGATGTATTACAAACTGTGATGATTATGTTAGATAAGAGACCGATTTTTATTCTTGATACAAGTTTATATATTTGTTCTGATTCTTATCTTAGACTGAATGAATGTATTTATCTTACTCAATCATGGTTATTTAATATGGGTTGGAACTTGAATACTTAACACATGATTTTTTACATAATGGTAGTCATAAAACTCGAAACACTAGGTTGACACAAGCCATGCCCTGACAAACTGATATAGACATACTTTAGTTTATTTTCATGCTTTAATTTACTTTTCTGCATTTACTTTCTATTTGTAGTTATCACGCGAAAATCAGTTTAGTCTTGAAATGGGTTGTCGCGATCCAGTTGATAGTAATCCTTTTTGGGGTCAAACTGTTGGCGCGGTGCGACCTGATTCACAGTCAATGGATCGCCCTCATGCAATTGATATATAATCTGAACTATATTATGCGGTTAGTGGTGGAGTGAGGAAACCATAGTTTTCTCTCTCTCTGAATTACAATCATTATTTATTATTGTTTTCTATTTTATTTTCATTACCATTAGATAATTCACAAAAACAAACTTTTTTCGGAAAAAATATAATTCAGTATTTTTAGACTATTCAAGTGAACAATCCTCGTCTTTGTGGGATCGATATTCCCCTGCTCAAGCAAAAACTGTCTACAACTGATCTGTGCGCTTGTAGAAGGGTAAAACCTAGTGTCGTTAAGGTGTTGTTTTTAACCACATATTTTGCACACACCTGACGCCCATCAAGTTTTTGGCGCCTTTGCCGGGGACTTGGCATTATTCAATAGCTTTAGTAGTTTATTTACATTGCGTTATTGTAGATTAAAGCTAAAGTTGAATTTTTTTTGTGATTTTCAGTACAATTGAAGAGCGTGAAAGGAAAAGACAAAGCTGCTAAAGTTGAGTGTAAACCCTTTGTGAGTTTCAATTTTGCTTGGTTTTTGCATTTAATTTTTAGCTTTATTTTTTGTTCATAGTTTAGATAAGTTTAGAAGTAGTTTAGTTAATTTTCTTTATTTTAGAAAAATAAAGAAAAAAAAAATTTGAAAAAAAAAAGAAGAGGTTTTTAGTGTATGTCCGATAGATCGACGCGTTCAAATTCAAATTCTGTGTTAGTTGTATACGACCCGGAGATCGAAATAACTCTAAGGCATTTACAAAAATCTATTGAAGAGCATCGTCAGACAAAAGAAGTTGAGATGGGTGACGAGACAGTCAATCCGCGGAGGGGACCAGATACCTCATTGAAGGGATTCTACGCACCGGACGAGTATGAATCGTATGCTGAATTTCCAGAAGAGAAAGGTGCAAAGCATTTCGAGATCAAGACGAGTGTGATCAACATGCTCCTAAAGTTCTCTGGTCTCAGGATAGAAGATCCGTACCAGTATGTCAATGAATTCTTAGAGATAGCATCAACTGTTAGGTATGATGGTTTGACTAAAAATGATTTAAGAGTGCTTCTATTCCCATGGTCCTTAAAAGACAAAGCAAAAATATGGTATATTAAATTGACCAAAGCAACTAAACTTGACTGGGAAACACTTAAGCAAGAATTCATATAAAAACATTTTTCCATAGGAAAGACTTAAGAAGCACAAGATGCAATTAAGCGATTCAAACAGTTGCCAGGAGAGCAATTTCATGATGCATGGGAGAGGTACAATGAGATTTTGTATAAATGTCCCCACCATAGGTTTTCTGATCAAGATATTGCAAGAAATTTTTACATGGGTATAGGTGAAAAGCATAAAAATCTGATAGAGGCCTCTACACAGAGTTAGTTTACCTTAAAACCCGTAAAAAAGCTCTTAGAGATGTTTGATAATATCAGTGAAAATACCCTTCAGTATGAATCTGATATGAGGTCTAGAGATGGTCAGGATAGGCGATCTGAAAAATCATTTGAGGTTAATCATGACATGAAAAATCCAGTGGCATTGATAGAAGAGAGGTTAGAGCGATTTGAAAAACTTCTTACCCAAAAAAGTCATTCTCCTAAAAGAGAAGTGTATGAGGTTGAACCAGATTATTCTCAAAATGAGTGTGAGGATGTAATAGCCGCTGATGTCAATGCAGCATGGAATTACTCAAATAATGCCCCGTTCTCCAACTCATACTCTCCAAATAATAAAAATCATCCATTCCTATCCTATAAGTCCACAAATGTGGAGAATCCTCCAGAAAAAGTTCAACAAGGACAGTTGTCTAACTCCCAATCCAATTTTCAACCAAGGCAGCAATTTACCATGCAACCAAGGTTCCAACAGAGCCAACAATCATTTCAATCTCAACCAACTATACTGGCTCGCAATTCTCAATCAAATTTCCAACCCAGACATCCACCTAATAATTCTCTAGCTCTTCAGCCATTCAATAACAACCAGGCTATCCAACCATACCAATATTCGCTCCAGCCTCAAAGAAGCCAAGCTCCTCTACCTGGTTTCTAAAATAACAGGATAGAGCAGACCTTGGTGGACCTCCAAAATCAGATGGGTGTTCATACTCAAGCACTGGCCCAAATCACCATGCAGTTAGGAAAAATGGCAAATCAGAGAAATACTAGAGAGCCAGGTCAGTTGCCTAGTCAGCCTATCACTAACCCAAAGATTCAGCAAGTGGAAGAGCTTGGATCGTTTACCAATGATAATCTCGAGTCTGTTCAAGCAATTACGACTCTAAGAAGTGGAAGGGTAGTGGAGAGCAGAGTGGAGGAAGAACATGAGGAGAGGCTGCGTAAAAAAAAGGAAGTTGAGCAAGCTCAAAGGAAAGAAGCGGAAAAATCACAGCAAAAAGAGGTTGAGAGCAGAGAGGTTGAAGTTCAGACAGATAAACTGCCAGTAGATAAGAGTGTCGATGAGACATTGCTTGATGAGCCAGACAGGGCAAACTACAAGGAGGCACCGCCATTTCCTCAACGTCTTAGAGAACCGGCTAAGTATGGGAAGATGAAAGAATCTGATATGTTGGATACGTTCCAACAAGTCAAGATTAATCTGCCGCTCTTATACGTGATTGCCCAAATCCCACCATATGCTAAATTTTTCAAGGATCTCTGTATGCATAAGAGGAAAAGCAGAGCGAAGAATCCGAAGAAAATACTCTTAACTGAGCAAGTGAGTTCACTACTGTTAAGCAATACTCCACCAATGAGGAAAGATCTCGGTGCCCCTACTATTTCTTGTGTTATCGGTGACCAAGAAATTGGTAGAGCCCTTCTTAATCTAGGTGCGAGTATTAACTTGCTTCCTTATTCAGTCTATAAACAGCTAGGGTTGGGAGAGCTCAATCCCACAGAGGTTGTACTGTAATTTACTCTCCGGTTGATTTTGTAATCCTGGAGATAAAACCTGTCCTGGACTCGAAAAAACACATCCCAGTGATCTTAGGCAGACAATTTTTGGCCACTGCAAATGTGTGCATTATTTGCTAAACTGGAGCCATGGATCTGACCTTTGGGAACATGAAAGTCAGGATGAATGTGTTTGAGGGAAGCCACCAATTGCCTGAGTCTATGGACTATTTCCAAATTAATGAGTGTGATAAGTTGGATGACATTATACAAGATTTTGCCACTCAAATTCTAGAAAAGACGAGTTGGAGGAATTTCTGGCAAATGAAGTGTTGAATGAAGAAATCAAAGATTGGGATGCGCATATGGAGTGGAAAAATAAGGAGTTGGATAGAATTGAGACTGCGTTATACACGCAACCTTGGAAGCAAGAGCCAGTGGAACCACTCTCGATAGTCTCAAGTACTCCCCTAGTTCCATCACTTATGACTCCGCCTATTCTAGAGCTTAAGGAGTTTCCAGAGAAGCTAAAGTATGTTTTCTTGGGACCTGACAAAACTCTTCCTGTAATTATTTCATCAAAGTTGACAGTAGAACAGGAATCGAGTCTGATTGAGGTCTTGACCAAGAATAAAGAAGCGATTGGGTGAAGCGTTGCTGATTTGAAATGTATTAATCCATCAATTTGCATGCATCGGATTTATTTAAAAGATGAGATGAAACCGTCAAAGGAGATGCATAAGAGATTGAATCCGAACATGATGGAGGTGGAAAGAAAAAAAGTAGTAAAGTTGTTGGATGCGGGAATCATCTACCCGATCTCTGATAGTAAGTGGGTAAGCCCAACTCAAGTGGTCCCGAAGAAGTCAGGAATCACAGTGGTGCCCAATGAAAAGGGTGAGCTAATTCCTCAACGCACGACTACGGGGTGGCGTGTGTGTATCGATTATAGAAAGCTCAACTCTAACACCAAGAATGATCATTTTCCATTGCCATTCATCGATCAAATCCTGGAAAGATTAGCCGGACAGAAATACTACTACTTTTTGGATGGATATTCCGGCTATAATCAAGTGGCAATTGATCCTGCGGATCAGGAGAAAACCACTTTTAGTTGTCTAGATGGCACATTCACGTACAGACGGGTGCATTTTGGTTTATGTAATGCGCCAACTACATTCCAGAGGTGTATGATGTCTATCTTCTCTGATATGGTATAAATGTTTCTGGAAGTGTTCATGGATGACTTCTCAGTTTTTGAGGCAACCTTTGAAGACTGTTTGAGGCATTTAACACTAGTACTTGAAAAGTGTAAAGAGACCAATTTAATTCTTAGTTGGGAGAAGAGCCATTTTATGGTTCAAGAGGGAATATTACATGGCCACATTATATCAAATCAAGGGATTGAGGTCGATAAAGCAAAAGTTGAGCTGATTTAAAAATTACCTTCTCTCATATCTGTGAAACAGATACGCTCTTTTCTGGGCCATGTCGGGTTTTACAGAAGGTTTATCAAAGATTTTAGCAAAATCGTCTGGCCATTATGCAATTTATTGGCTAAGGATGTAGTCTTTGTCTTTGATGAAGAATGTCTCCATGCCTTTGAGGAATTACGTGCTAAACTCTCATCTGCCCCGATTATCTGTCTATCGGACTGGTCTCTACCGTTCGAGCTGATGTGTGACAGTTCAGATTATGCAATTGGAGTTGTGCTTGGGCAGAGAAAAGATAAATTGCCATATGTGATTTACTATGCTAGTAGAACTCTGAACGAAGCTCAGATAAACTACACAACTACCGAGAAGGAATTGCTGGCAGTGGTGTTCGCCTTTGACAAATTCCAGTCGTATTTGTTGGGAACCAAGGTGGTCGTGTACTCAGATCATGTCGCACTAAGGCATTTGCTAACCAAGAAAGACTCCAAGCCCAAACTGATTTGATGAATTCTGTTGCTACAAGAATTTGATTTAGAGATCAAAGACAAGAAGGGTACGGAGAATATTGTAGGTGATCAATTGTCAAGAATTATTGTTCAATCCAAAAAGGACGATACTCCTCTTAAGGCTGAGTTCCAGGATGAACATCTGTTCAGTGTGGCTATTATGGAACAGATACCGTGGTATGAAGATATTGTCAACTATAAAGCCACTGGTAGAATTCCTAATGGATGCTCTAAGCATGAGAAGGATCATTTCTTCAGCCAAGTAAAATTTTATATCTGATATAATCCACGACTGTACAAATATTGCCCGGATCAGAGAATTCGTAAATGTGTTCCAGAAAGTGAAGTTCAAGGCATATTGACATTCTGTCATACGCTAGAGTGTGGATAGCATTTTGGTGCTCAGAAGACAGCTCACAAAGTCCTACAGAGCGGTTTTTATTGGCCCACCATATTCAAGGATGCGTTCGAGTTTTGCAAATCTTGTCTGAGATATCAGAAGTTGGGATCCATATCTCGACGAGACATGATGCCATTGAATCCTATTTTGGTGGTTGAGTTGTTTGACGTCTGGGGCATTAACTTCAGGGGACCATTTCCAAAAGCTGGCGATAAGTTATACATATTAGTGGGAGTTGATTACGTTTCTAAATGGGTAGAGGTTGTTGCCACGTCGCATACAAATCACATTGTGGTTGAGGAGTTTGTTAAATCCAATATCTTTTCTAGATTTCGTATGCCACGAATGTTGATCAGTGACGGCGGCAGCCACTTCGACAACCAGTTTTTTTCAGCCTTGTGCAAGAAGTATGGTGTCACTCATAGAATTGGAATGCCATATCACCCACAGACGAGTGGTCAAGTGGAGGTTTCGAACAGGGAGATCAAGAACATTATTGAAAAGATGGTGGATCATGACTTGAAGAATTGGCTGAGAAGGTTAAATGATGCACTGTGGGCATACAGGACTGCTTATAAGACACCGATTGGTATGACACCATATAGATTGTTCTATGGTAAGGTGTGTCATCTCCCTATGGAACTCGAGCATAAAACATATTGGGCTATTAGAAGATTGAATTTTGATATCAAAAGATCGGGTGCTCAAAGGAAACTCCAACTCGCTGAGCTTGAGAAGTTGAGGAATAACGCATATGAGAATTCTCGAATATATAAAGCCCAAACCAAAGCATTCCACGACAGTCATATCAGACAGAAAAGCTTTGAGGTCGGTCAAAAAGTGTGGTTGTTCAATTCAAGACTCAATTTTTTTCCCGGTAAGCTCCAATCAAGATGGGATGGGCCGTACAAAATTACTAAGGTTTACCCCCATGAAGCGGTGGAACTTGACGACCCTAACAAAGGAAAGCGATTTGTTGTGAATGGTCAGCGTTTAAAGCATTAGATCAAATTTGAGCCGACAGAGAGTGTTGTTGAGACAGTTGATTTAACAGAACCGGCACCAGCTGGATGATTTTGATCCTGAGTACTGAGAGGCGGCAACGTCGAGCCACAGACGTTAAATATTGGTACTAAGTGATAAAGAGTAGCTTTTGATCTTAGTTTGTAGTTGTAAAATAGTAGTTTAATTCAATTTTTTTTAATTTTAAGATTGAGTCCGAAATAGTCATCATCATTCGGAAGGGTATTTCGTCAACGAAGTGCCAAATTTTGACGAATCAAGTCAATAGGTGTGCATATGGGAGGTTATGGTGTTCGGGAATCGAGAACGAGATAAAAATGACCGAATCAAAAAATTCAGCCTTGGGACATACGCCCAAGCGTAGGTCACGAGACTGTATAAATACAGTCCCGCGACTTTTCATTTCAAAATTCTATTTTCTCCCTCTCCTCTCCACCAAATCGAATCTCGTTCGTTCCTAAAGTTGAATATCGATATTTCTCATCATTCCTGAGCTGTGGATCGTTAGATTAGTGAGCGGTGTGTCTGGATTCACGTGAAGAACTCGAAAAGTCTCCGGAATCCAATTTTGGGGAATTTGCCATTTCTCGCGATTCGGTAAGTTTTTATCCATTTTTTTTTGTTTAGATTACTTAATATAACTATTCTAAACTAGTATTGACAAACGAGACTGATCGATCGTGTTTTAATCCATTTTCAAAAAAGTTGAGTTTTTCGGCTTCAGATACGAGTTGAATATCGAATTTTTGAGATGAGGTCCTGTTTAATTGTCGTATTAGAATACTTTAGATATAGTTTTGAGTTTGATTCGGTGTCCAGACAGTTTTCGCTAATTTTCGTAACAATCCGAATTCTGTAGGCATGCCTCGCACGAAAGGAACGAGGAAGGCTGTCGCGGGAGCATCTACGTCGAGGATGGCGGTACAGAGTGACAGATCACAGTCACTGCCCCTGGAAATTATGCGGCATGTATGTTGTAGTACCCGGGTGCCGAGACCGGTGTATGTTGAGCCGGATTCGTCAGATAAGGAGGAGACTGAGAGGCCGAATGCACCAATAGAGGGCATCGAGCTAGATTTGAGATATGGCAGGATGACAGTTCCACTTGCTGCACCAAGGGCATCATCACAACCCCAGGCACAGTCTCCAGTTCCCGAGCCATCACCACCGCCACATGAGTAGAGACATCCGATGAGTAGACTACCGAGAGTGGTAATAGTGAGGATGGGCAGGCAGAGAATGAGGCAGAACAAGAGGATGAACTGGAGGATGCTGAGCGCGGCAAGGTGCCATATCCTGAGCCGGCAGTTGATGGTGATGAGGGTGAGCTCGTTTCTTACAGATGGAAGCACTCCACGGTCTCCAAGGAGACACTGATGGCTCGAGCTTTGAAGAAGGGGTTCCGACAAGAACATATTTATGCTATTGTGCCACTTGAGTGGATAGAGCTAGTTCCACAGTGGACCATAGGCGTACTGAGGGAGCGCAAATTATTGGCGATCCTAGCCGCAGCAACACCACACATTTGCACTGACATGATTAGCGAGTTCTGGCTTCATATGAGGCATTACAGTAGAAGGACTCGGCTAGTGACAATGGTGCAGGGGCAGGAGTTTGAGATTACTCCCAAGAGTATTGCTGCTACATGGGGTATTCCACACGAGTGCACTACAAAGCTAAAGGAACAGTTCCCGCCTATGCCAGACCCACTCCCGCCACTTTATGAGATGGTACACTTGCAGACCGAGGGGAAGTGGGCAGATAATGGGTGTAATGGGACCAGGAAGTTCAACTATCATCCGATGCTTTGGCTTTGGGATATGATAGTCCGAGCCAATGTGCTACCACACAGCCATCAGACCATGTGTTACTCGTCATTTTCGGCGCTGCACTACGCTTTCGAGTTTGGTCGCTGGTATTCTATTCCACATGCCCTTTAGCAGACTTTGTTTTGGCATTATGTTCACTTGCGTCGGGAGAACAAGGTCGGGACTGCCAAGTTTCAGATGGTTCTTCCCTGCCTTGTGATGAAGTTGATGTTCGATCAGGGATTACATATGGAGGCTGAGGATAAGTATGAGCCGATGGTTGCATATGTCAAGGGAGAGTGGAACAAGGGGTGGACTAAGACGGGTCCAACGACATATGCTCACTAACGCAGATTTGGAGGAGGTTTACTACCAGGTGCGTAGGAGGATACTGCAAAGCAGGCTATGTTAGATGAGATGCCTGAGGTAGAGGTGCCACAGGCTGAGGAGGCTGCTATAGGAGGTGATGCGCCACAGGCCCCAGCTAGGGGTGCTATTATGATGACTCTTCTTCTGTTCATAATGAGGGGGTACATGATGAGGAGAACTCTGAGCTTGATTTTGATCCCGAGGAAATTTTTGATGATGAGGAGGAAGACTATGATGACATGCATGAGGTTGTGAAGAAATAAAAACAGTATATGCGAGAGGTGCGGAAAATCAATCAGCATGCGACAAGCCAGTTAAATGGGCGGATCACACCGCACTTATTCATGGAGTGTCGGTTAGAGATGGAGTTGGAATTTTTCCCACATAGGATACGAAATCCATGGGTAGAACCAGGAAGAGGAATCCTGATGGCTCGAGGATTAGGACACTTGGAAAAGTCGGCGCATCACATAGTTTATCCTAGATTAGTTCGAAAGTTCTATGATAGGATGACCATAGTACGACAAGATGGCGTAGTATCGATTCATTCCCGAGTTGATGATTTTCAAAGTGATCCCGTTGTGGTGAATCCCGTGATAATTGCTCGTGCATGGCAGTTGCCCCTTACTTTTCCATAATATTTTCCATTTAAAGTTGCACCGGTACCATGGACGATTTTGATGGAAGATATGATTGCGGAGATATGCTTAGATACTCTCAGAGGAACCACAGTTGCGGCTAATTATAGGTTAAAACCAGAATTGCTTTATGTGGATAGTGTGTTAGCTTTTTAAGTTTGCCAAAACAACAAGATGTGTTGGAGGGGATACTTGTTTATCAAGATTTTGTACTGCATGCTAAAAGGATATTGGGTATCGTTTCCTGAGGTGATATTGGGTAATATGCTGGCAATGGATAAGATTGTCCGGAGAAGAGTAAAGATTGGTGATGAGGTCGAGTGTTTCCTCCTTTACCCACATTTACTCTCCCGAATCATAGAGGAGCAATTAGGGTATAGAATACTTCAACTGAAGCCGAAATATGCACAATTTCTCAAGCAATATAAGGAGAAAGATTTTTTGGATTTGGAGTTAAAAGCACGAATGCATGTTATACTGGGTGTGACGGACAAGATTTGAAGTGTTGGAAGAATTCATGGTAGGATTAGGGTTTTAGAATTTTATTTTATTTTTATTTTATTTTAACCATATGGCCACGTCTATTTCTTTTTATTCTTATTTTATTTTATGATTTTTGTCTTAAAAAAAATAATAAAATCCAAAAATAGGAAGTTTAAACTTCCCATGAAAATTGTGTCAATTACTGGATATAAATATATATTTTTGCAGTTTCTTTTTCCTTGCTATGATTTTGGTATGTGTTTGTTGTGAATACAGGTAATCCAAATCAAGTTTAGGGGAGGGAATTGAGCACTTCGTAGATCCAAAACTGCGCTTCAAGGGTAACTATATATGTTCTCATTCTTTATTTTTGACCATGGAGACATGGTCTCATCTAAGTTTGAGGCTGAGGATATAGTGAGAAGAGGAAATTAAAAAAAAAATTGACAATTTTGGAGAAATTCTTTATTTTTACGCATGAGTGTTTCGCATGATAAACTCATTAAGTTTATGTTTATGTTTATGATACATAAGTAGTATGTGATGTGATGTTCCCGCTCATGAGAGTAATGATTAGATCGAGTTAGTGAAGTGATGTGGTTTACATGGGTGAGTGATTAGTGAAATTGAAACCAACAAAGACGACTTTGACCTATAAGCACAACCACACATTCACTGTGAGAAAAACAATTGATGTTTAATTGATAAGTTTGCCGAAATACAAGGGGAGAATGGGTGTATTATGTTATGATTGGAAGGATGATTATTGAAAATTTATTTTTTTAGAATTAGATACAAAAAGTAGTTCTTCGAACTGAGTAACCGGGTTTTGGTATGACAAATATCATTGTTCGCGTAAAAAGGTAAGAAAACTAATGAGCATAAATCTCATGGAAGAAGCTCGGGCCCAGTTGGTCGGGACTAAAAATCCTTGTTGGAAAGTCCGAAGCTTAGAAAAATAATAAAAAGGGATATGTGGAAAGTAAGAAGGTTGATTTTATTTCTTAAGGGCAAAAGTTGAGAGAGATTAAAATATCGTAGTTGAATGTTCACAAAGACATAGAAGGTTGTCTGGATTGGGAGTAGTGAGTAACGAAGTTATTTACTTCAAGTGGGGACTATTCATGACACGAAGCTCGAGATAGTTATTATTCGGTAGTGAGTGGGAGTATTTGTATTCATATTATCTTGTGTGTTGTATCATAGCTTATTTAACTTATGTGTGTGAACTCATGAGTGTGTGATTACAGAGAACTGAGATGTTTGTAGGTACCATCACTGAAAACCTTCACGAGACTTCACTCGTCCACTAGGGGTAACCTAGGGGTTTAAAAGACTTGTTACACGTGCTAAGTGTAATCGTTGACCCTCACGAAAGCAAGGGATTAGGTTAGAGTAGATAGGTTAGACAGAATAAAAATTATCACAGATAGTTTCTCTGAATTTGTTGCTAAGGGGCTAGCAATATGTAAGTTTGGGGGTGTGATAGGTGCTCAATATTGGTCATTTTTCTCTCCTATCTTGCGTTTGTTATGTCTTTACATTTCATTACTTGGTATTTTTATCTCATTTATGTGTGTAAGCATGTTTCAGGAGCTTAACGAAGAAACAGAGCTAATCTCGGTGAATTAACTGAGTTCGTGTTCGTTTCTATCTCAATAAAGGAATCAAGAGGTGTATCAGTGAAAAGAAGAGATACTGGAGGGCAAAATGGTCATTTCCCGACATCGTTATCTCACCGAAGGGCAAAAATATCATTTCCAGACATTATTACTTCAACCAAAAGCATCGGGAGTCAAAGGCGACCAGTCTAGCTCAAATATGAAAAATGGGTTTTTACAGTAAAAATGCATGATACGTACCCTACATTGAGGCAGAATGGACTACACCTACACTTTGGTTTGGGAGCCAGAGGGGGACCCTACGCCCTAGACCTACGCTTAGGCATAGGTCCCAGGCGTAGGTCCTACTTTGTGGTCACGTGACCAATTTATGCGCAGGAATGATTTCGGAGTGTTTTCGGATTTTTCCAATTTTGTCCCTGCATCGAGATTTTAAGTGATCGATAATTCCAGACCTCTACATACAGACTTATACACGTATTTTCATCAAATTTTAGAGACATTATTCATGTATTATGAAATTAAAAAAATGCCAACCATTAAGGTTTCCCTC
The DNA here is from genome assembly GCA_963922005.1 of Cornus suecica. Lineage (NCBI taxonomy): Eukaryota > Viridiplantae > Streptophyta > Magnoliopsida > Cornales > Cornaceae > Cornus > Cornus suecica. The sequence continues at coordinate 20,342,609 of OY998246.1, forward strand.
ACTTGTCTATAAATATGAGAGAGTTAGGTTTAGTTGAGAGTTCGGATTTTCACGCACGTTTATTGAGTTGGTGGTTGAGTTCATTAATTCCATAGAAGAGAATCACCATTGAAAACCTAGAGATCCGGAGAAGAAGATTATGGAGAGCGTTTCTACATCGACAATGCAGTCTCTTTCCCCTATGATCAACTAACTCGGTATCTAGGATTTTCTCGCAAAACCTTAGCCAAATAATGTAGTTCTAGTTTTATATTCAATTGTAGAGAGGGGAAACTGTGACTATACTGTGATGATTGTGTTAGATAAGAGACTGATTTTTATTCTTGATACAAGTTTATATATTTGTTCTGATTCTTGTCTTAGACTGAATGAATGTATTTATCTTACTCAATCATGGTTATTCAATATGGGCTGGAACTCGAATGCTTAACACATGATTTTCTACACAATGGTGGTCATAAAACTCGAAACCCTAGGGTAACACAGGCCATGCCCTGACAAACTGATATAGACATACTTTAGTTTATTTTTATGCTTTAATTTACTTTCTGTTAGTAGTTGTCATGCACTAATCAGTTTAGTCTTGAGATGGGTTGTCGCGATCCGGTTGAGAGTAATCTTTTCTGGGGTCAAACTGCTGGCGCGGTGCGACTTGATTCACAGTCAATGGATCACCTCATGCAATTGATATATAATTTGAACTATATTATGCGGTTAGTGGTGGAGTGAGGAAACCATAGTTTTCTCTCTCTCTGAATCACAATCATTATTTATTATTGTTTTTTGTTTTATTTTCATTAGCATTAGATAATTCACAAAAACAAACTATTTTTGGAAAAATATAATTCAGTGTTTTTAGACTATTGAAGTGAACAATCCTCGTCTTTGTGGGATCATATTCCCCTACTCAAGCAAAACTGTCTACAACTGATCTGTGCGCTTGCAGAAGGGAAAACATAGTTTCGTTAAGGTGTTTTTAACCACATATTTTGCACACACCTGATGCCCATCACCTGTTTATTGAGAGTTCATGTATGCATGTTATATAAGATGCTTTCAAGTTGTTGATTTCACCTGTTTACTAGGAGTTCATGCATGTTGTATAAGATGCTTTAAACTTGTCTAGAACTGATTCTACCGACTAAATTTTCCATATTTCTTTCACAAAATGCACACTTTCTGGTATTAAATAGAACAATTATTTTAGTAGAATAATGCTGATGGTTTTAGTTAAGAGTGTATATCAGGTAAGTATTATTTTTGCATTAAATATTATTCTTTTATAATTTTGGTGACATATTTTTTATAAGAAATTAAACATGCATCTAACCTCTTAGACCCGTTCGAGGATCGTTATTTGAGACATGCATATGTCATTGCATGTATAGGATTATATGGAATGCTTATTAGCATTGGTATGATTGTTCCCTCGATGGTTCATTCCTACCAACCTTAATCTTATCCTATAGTGCATGTGAGGATCATATTAATACAACGATACTTGAATTGTCCCAATATTGGACAGTTTTAGAACGCATCAATATCTTCATTAGATTCATTAGCTAAAAACTGTATGAGTTTCATTTACTTGTAAATTTCAATAGCTTCTCCCAACATTCTCTGAATACATATTTAGATTTAGTTTCATACACTGTTGGCTACATCAGTGTGTGTTACTAAATTTATTTCGTGTATTTGGAGAACCATGGGATAGGGATGGCAACGGGTCGGGTTTGGGACGGGTTTAGCTAATACCATTACCACCCCATTTAAAAATTACTAATACCAAACCCACGACGGGTTGGAATCGGTAATACCATTACCACCCCGTCGGTATAAACGGATTTCATCGGGTTACCATCGGTTCAAACGTGGCAACATATATCAAGTAACACAGACGGCAAACAAACAAACTCCCTTATGAGTCTCATTCATCAGTTCACCAATGTAATTAACTGAATTATGATTTTCGTATATACATAAAAGACTATATAATAAGATTTTGTACAGCAGAGATTCACCATAATGCTTGTCATAAAATGAACTCTCATATTTGCAACATTTCTTATTTTATTTTTTATGTGCAACTCTACCCCTTATACCGAAGCCTTGTAGAAACTAATGGAAATTATTCCACAAGAATTTAACACTAATATGAACAACATCTCAATTTCCTGCACCAATTTATTGAAAAAAAAATTGTTTTGCCTTAGACATATAGCCCTGTGGAAAGGACAGTACTAGGAGAAATATACACAAAACAAACAAAATTCAGATAAACTAATGGGGATGATTGGATTCTTGCAAAAAAAAATATGGGCATCAGTGTCAAGCCAAATATATATTTAGCACAAAACCAAGCATCAGTTCACTAGACAAAAACCAACAAAATTAGAATAACCCAACTAAACTTCACAAGTCTTGGAGCCCAAATTCAGAGAAACAAGCAGTTAATTTTCAAGGAAACAAATAAACAAAATCCAAAATTCAACAACATCCACGCCAAAACAGCAAAATCCAGTAGCTAAATATCCCAAAACCATTTTTTAATATCCCAAACCTGCCCTAGCCGGGTCAGAACCCGGCCGGGTCGGACCATTTTGACATCCCTACCATGGGAAGATACTGCCGAAATTTACTGAAATGAAATTCATATCAGTTAGCTCTTAACCTGAGATAGGCCAATATAGAATGGAAAATTATTAGGATTTCACTAGAGACAGCATACCTTCTGGAGCCTCTCTCAACTTGCACCTAACTCATTGCTCAATAAGAAGCATTCATTTACTTGAGTGATGATATTGGAATCAACTTCTAGTTTGAGCAGGTTAATGAAGGAGATGTGATTTCCCCTGCTTGGAATGGGATGTTGTAGCAATGGATGGCAAGACAACAGACCTTTAGCCAAATTTTGGAACTGAGCCAAGGATATCACTTTGCAAATGATCTTGCTTATTTCACTTTTTCACTATAATCGGTCTACCCTCAAATGTGTAAAACCCATCATAACACCTTGTCCATATCTTTTGTTGATTCAGATTGAACCATGAAAATCCTTCATGTAAAGAGATTATTTTCACATTTGGGTTCCACCGGTGCTAAATTAATGCCTTTTTGTGGTTACGGCATTCATTCCATGACATAACCCGCCACTGAATTCGACCATTAAAAAGCTTTTTCCTCTACATCTTTATCCTCTAGTGTTGATCACTATATTTCATAGGTTTCATTTTATGTCTGTTGTTTAAATGATGTTTTCTAGTCTGCATATGAATTTGAATCCAGAAGTTCAGTTTAGTTCACTTTGTTAGATTGTAGTGGGGGATGAACCAAATGAAACACAACATGAAAGAGGAGTACCCAAATGTAGAATGAATAATTTGTGTACCCTTTTCATTACAGAATGGGCTTACCTTTATGTTTTTAGATTTTTATTTTTAGTTTTTATTTTGTGGCTCAATGTTAAGCTATTTTAACATTGTTATCCTACTATCAATGAAAGAAAGTGTTTTCAAAAATGACTTTGCATTATGTCTATAGTTTTTCCTTATCTTTTGTTATGGTATGCCAGAGAAGAATATCATGTACTAACTAGGCTGCTTTCAAGCACTACATGTCCTGCATGAATTCTTAGATGTTGGTTTATCAATTTTAATAAAGAGTCCCAATTTTTTTTACTCTTACCCAATTAAGAACTCAATAAATCTCAAGGTTATTGCCTTGGTTACTTTTGAGATAATGTGGTCTTGCTTGTGGTATATATGGTGCTCGGTTCTGGTATTTATTATTTTTGCTTTTGAAATTCTTTTAGTAGGATGAAATGATGGAGAAGAAACCACAAGTTTATCAAAATTCTGATGGTACTAAAGCAAATGAAGATGGAGATGATGTCGGGATATTGCTTGAGCATATGGGTGTGAGGAAAGGATATCCCCGTGGGCTGGGACATGGTTACAAAGTTCCAAGTCGCCAATGTGCATCATTATCTATGAAGAAATGTGGCGAAAGAGAGCAAAAAAGGCCAAGGAAAATAACATAAACATGGCGGGGGAACTAGCACAAATGCGGGAGCAAATGGAGAAAATGTCCAAAGTACAGGATATGTTGCTTGCTAACTAGAACGAACCTCCAGCTTGGTTTCTTCAACTCTTCCAGCAACCTCCATTAAATTCCCAGCAACAAATGAGACCAATGTATCAATCCTGCCATCATTCATGCCGCCGACATGGTTCCAGCATTCTCAACAACAACAATCACCACCACCACATCCTCCTGAATGACCAATATAAGCACATCTTAATTAGCAAGACAAGTCTTATTTTTTTGGGGTCCTTTAGGTGGTCTTGAATCTTTGTCATCCTTATTTTTTTGGAGTCCTTTAGGATGACTTGTATGCCATCAAATGCTTTTGATATAATGTTGCATGTGATAGTATTCTAGTTTAGCAACTTTGACATTGAAGCTTTATTATTAGTCTTCATTTTTTGTACAAGTGTTAGGATGGACAAAGTTTATATAAATACATAAGTTATTGCATTTGTATGCATGGTTGAGAATTTATATTTTTAGAAAATTAAAGTGATCAAAGGATTAAATGAGAAAAAAAAATTTATTAGCGACGACAGTGGACAATACATTATCAAAGCGTCACCAATACAACATTTTTTGGCAAAAAGAACAAGGTATTAACGACGGTATGACTGTCATTAAAACCTATTAGGGATAGTAAAATCGTCACTAATACTATACTATTGGCGAAGGTTAGACAATCGTTAATACTACTACTATTGGCGACGGTAATACTACTACTATTAGCGACAGTATAACCATCGCCAATAACCTCACTTTTAGCGACGGTATAAAATAACCGTCGCTAAAAACCTTTTGTCACGCAATTTTTAGTGACCGTCTTTGATGAGCATTAGAGACGGTTTTGAACTTTTAGCAACAGTTTGGACTGTCGCTAAAAGCCAAATTTCTTGTAATGATGGTCATTTTGGCACAGTTGCGGAGAAAAGTGGTTTTCATGAAAAATCTACGCTCAAGCCTACGCCTACAGAAGCAAAAATTAGCCAGAAAGTGAGTTTCTACGCTCAGGACATATGCCGAAGGCGTAGGTGTGGCAAGAAATTTATTTCATGTTACAATGTCTATTATGCCCTGTTTTAATTCCATGATGCGTCTACAACTCCCACACCTCGAAGTACGTGCAATACACATTATATTCATCAGAATATAGGGTTTAACTTGGTTTGGTGTGAAATTACAAAAAAGGAGAAGATTAGGGTTTCTTTTAAGCATTTTTTATAAATACCAAGGTGTTCTACAGATGTGAGGCAGCTTTGGAGCCCTAGAGTTTTTGAGAGATCTCTGCAAGTTTTCTACAGATTCATAATCATCTATAGATATAGAGATAGAGAGAGAATATCATTGAGTGATTCTATATCTTCTAGTTCTCTCTTGTGTTAGGGTTTATTCAATTGTGTTTCTACATCGACGATCTTATGCACGATTGAATGACCGAGATTCTGAAAAATCTACACACCGCTGATTGCAGCATGGTTGCTTAGATCCGTTTGAGAAATAGAGTCGTCTGAGTGGGGAGATCGAAGCAGAATGCTTCGTGGTTAATTAATCCGTTGAGAAACGGAGCCATTAGAGTACGGAGTGGAGCGAGAGTTTCGTGGAGCGCGAGTGATTCAAGGTCGTCAAACGTCGAGTGGAGAAAGGCAGATCTGGAAGGATTTGTAAGTCTAAAACTTCATAGAGTCTGTGTAATCCTTGATTCATAGTGCATCTATACCCGAGCATATCCGTGGTTTTTACTTGGAGTCTTTCCAAGGTTTTCCACGTAAAAATATCGTGTCTCTATTGTTTTATTTTCTGCACTTAGATTATTCTTTGCATGATTTATCTTGATAAAGAATTAGATTAAAATTGAATTTTCCGCAATTATTATTAATTTGTCAATAAATTCACAAAAAACCTATTCACCCCCCCCCCCCCCCCCCCCCCCCCCCCCCCCCTAGGCTATTTATATTGATCGTCTAGGTAATTTCATATATGCTTAAGGTGTTGGGTTTCTCATTGATGTGGGATATTCAAAGTATCATTTTGATAGATGCCCAGTTATATATATTCAAGCAATTTTTTTTTCCGGTAATCGGGGTGATCTTGGCCAGCTTACGCGCACCTCGACTAATCCTCAGGACCCTGAAGTTAACGACCAGGTAAACTTCCGGTGGTCCAAACAAAAACGTAGTTGGGAGGATTTGAACCTAGGATCTCATGGTGATAGGTAATTCAAGCAAATTTCCTCACACTTGTGATGAAAAGTGTATATAAATTGTTTTTCTTTTACTCCAACATATATGTATGTGTGAATATTGTTGAGTTATGATATCTAGGAGAAAATTATTTTGGAGGAGAAATTATTAGTTAAAATGGTTGTATGACGTTATTGATACAAGCAACTAATAAAACACACAAGTGAAGTGAAATGGTTGGCTTTATTTTATTGAGTCATTAATTAATTGTACCAGTAAATAATGATCAATCAGTAATGACACATCCAAATTTGCTAAAGAATAAAGTTCCTTATTCATCAAACCTCTCAACCACGTAACTTTTATTTCATGATATATGGTTGCTTCCATGACTCTAATACTAGTACGGTTAGGATGACACAGCAAGGCAAATATAATAGTAACAATGCACACCCAAAATGAAATTGGTGTGATTTAGCAAAAATAACAAATATTCTCATAAAATCCGGCGGGTTGACATGTTAGAAAATATTTGGAATTTAGTGTCTCGGGATGCAGTAGGTTTCATGCTCAATTTTTATCGAGTACAAATAATTCGTTAGGATCATGATCATAAATATAATTTAAACTTTATCTGATTCGTGTGAAATGATCGTTTTGCACGAATTCCATAAATTAATCGGGGGAAATCCCGAACACCCAGTTACCAGAAAAATATATATATATATCTTCCTAAGCCATCACTTTAAAATTAGAAACGATGCCTATTAACTTTTTTTTTTTTTCAAGGATGCCTATTAACTTCAAGTGGGAAGCTAGGCCTATTTGATCAGGTATCTTTTGAGCCAAAACTGTAGTGGGTTCCACCAAAATTTGGAAGTGGGTCCAGGTTGATATGCATTACTCTCTTTAATTAATAATTGTACACTAGGGACAAAAAAGACATCGGTTAAATCTCCGTCTCTTCTCTCATTATCCTACAAAAAGTCTTATTAATGTTAAGGTTTTATACCAGCCCAAGAACATTTATTAGGGAATTCAAACCCTTCGTTTGAAATTGTGCACACCTGTAAATCAAAATCACACACACTATCATAATTGACACAAAGATATATACGTGGTTCGGTTAAATCAGCTTACGTCCACGGAGAGCACCGTTTCACTATCAATCAATGAGAGGATTACAATAAGATGATCAGCATATCAACAGCTCACACAGTGTTTCACTCACACGTGTATCACTCACCCTCACCGGTGTTTCACTCACACCAAGAAGAATGCTAAACTGTATATCTTCTTATACTCTTTCTATTTGTATATTCTCTACGCACCGCTTGTGCTTCACTCGCACTAGGTATTTCAATCACACCGGTATTGGCTTATTCTGTCTCTCTGTCTGATATACAGAATACAATAAGTTAGACCTATATTTTTAGGAGAGGCTGGAGTCGAGGACAAGTCAATCGATCCAATTAGGAATTGATCTCCTACCTAATTAAGGATTTGCTTGATGGCTAAGTTATATTCCCCCTTAAGAAATGAGTCACCAAATATAACAATCTTCAATCAAATAGAGATAGTTTGATGGCTAAGTTATCTTTCCCCATAAGGAAAGAAGTCACCATATCTAACAATCTCCCACTTGACGACTTTTCATCCAACAATCAACTTCATCAATGATCAGTGCATTACGGTGCCCTCATTCCTGTCTTCAATCTTGAAGACCCACTGAAGTTGAGCACAACTTCAGTTCCTCTGTTAGCACCACTTTGGTCAACATGACCATGCTGATAGCTCCCACTGTATGAGCAATATCTGATCTTGTGTAGACTATGTGACCTCTATTGCATCTGGCCTCTCTGTCTTGCGACCACTGTCGCGTTTGACTTTTCTGCCTTGCAACCTTTCTCGGCCTTTGCCTTGCAACCACTGTTGCGTTTGGCTTGTATCTGTCTTGCGTCTGGCTTCTACCTTGTAACCAATTATCGTTCCTGGCCTCTCTGCCTTGCGACTATCATGTATGGCCTTTGCCCTGCAACTTCTGTCGCTCCTGGCCCCTCTGCCTTGCGACTATCACGTCTGGCTTCTGCCTTACGATCACTATTACGTCTGGCTCCTGCCTTACAAGCTCTATTGCACCTGACCTTTTTTCCTTTTCTTCTGCCATAGCTCTCATTGAGCCTTTATGAGGTCTTCAGAGTTGAATCACGTAAAACTGATTGCACAGTTCCGTCCGGAACGGTCCAAAACCTTAAGAACGGTTCCAACAATATCAAAAACGGGTAAAAAAATGACTCCAAACGGGCCAAAAAATAAATCATCACTAAAAGACAAAAATTGGTTACGACGTCAGGATCTTATCCGGGCGCGTGCCTGATCCGATTGGGATGATTTTTGCGCTAAAAAGTTTGCCTTTGAACGAGCTTTCCATTGATATATTACACGCCTTGTTTGGATCAACGATACACCAAAAATAGGCCCGAACAGAAACTATTGCGCATAGGGGCGCGTGCAGCTGTTTTTGGCAATGCGCTTGACACTGATGGCTTCGTCTCGTCAATACGAAGCTTCTAGTGTGGTCAGATTTTGATTTCGTGCAACTGATTCCTTCGAATCTGGACCAGATTGTACGACTTTTGGATTTGCTTCAACCTAAAGCTCTGATACCACTTGTTAAGGTTTTTACACCCGCCCAAGAACACTTATTAGGGAATCCAAACCCTTCGTTCGAAGTTGTGCACACCTACAAATCAAAATCACACACCAACACAGTTGATATAAAGATATATACGTGGTTCGGCCAAATCAGCCTACGTCCACAAAGAGCACCGTTTCACTATCGATTAATGAGATGATTACAATAAGATGATCAGCAGATCAATAACTCACACAGTGTTTCACTCACACTTGTATCGCTCACCATCACCTGTGTTTCACTCACACCAAGAAGAATATTAATCTGTATATCTTCCTATACTCTCTTTATTTGTGTATTCTCTGCGCACCGCCTGTGCTTCATTAGCACTAGGTGTTTCACTCACACCGATACCGGCCTATTATGTCTCTCTGTCTAGTACACAGAATACAATATGTTAGACCTATATTTTTAAGAGAGATTAGAGTAGAGGACAAGTCAATCAATCCAATTAGGAATTGATCTCCTACCTAATTAAGGATTTGTTTGATGGCTAAGTTATATTCCCCCTTAAGAAAGGAGTCACCAAATATAACAATCTTCAGTCAAATAGAGATAGCTTGTTGGCTAAGTTATATTTTCCCATAAGAAAATGAGTCACCTTATCTAACAATTAATTACTCGAATAAAAATAGGATGTATATATAGGAAAGGATAATCTTTCTCTTAATAAAAGAGATAGTACATAATTGTAAAATAATACAAGAACACTGGAGTACTTGTAAGTTTATTAATACAAGACTTCAATAAACATATAACATATGGTTCATCTTCATATCTTCAATAGAATTCCAATCAGTTTTCATCTGATTTATATATCTCTTATTTTATGATAAAATTGTTTAAGCAGACTGTTGAATGAATCTTCACATCGAGGCAAATTAGCTGGGGGATCGCGAATAGTCGTTTCTGGAGTGCTACCATTCTTCACTATAAAACTGTATCCATACCCCAACTTAGATGTCGAGCGAAATGATAGTGCCAATACCATACACCTAACAGAAGTCATCCATGTTAGTATCACTTTGTACATGAAATGCATATATATGTCAGACTTCAGAATCTATAGTCTTAACATTCCATTTACTCTAAGAACTTAAGTTGATAAAGATAGTGTAACTTTAATTATAATTGAAATTACCTAGAAAATAACGAAAATAAGCCTGGGGGATCCAATTCTCTAACAAACTAAATCATGCAAAGTTCAATATAAGTGCAGAATATAAAGCACGAGACGACACGGAGATTTTTACATGAAAAAACCTTGGAAAAGCTCCAAGTAAAAAATCACAGGTATCACCGATACCATGCACTAAGAATCAAAGATTGTACAGACTCTATGAGGACTAGACTTACAATAGCTCTGACTGTTTTTCTTCACTCGATGTCTCGTAGTCTTGATTCACTCGCGTTCCACAAAGCTCTCGCTCCGATCTCCGTACTCTGACGACTTTGCTTCTCAACGGATCAATGTTCCACGAATCTTCTCACTCCGATCTTCGTACTCCGACGGCTCCGCTTCTCAACAGATCAACGCAAACACGTTGCACTAGGTGGTGTGATGACTTTTCAGCAATCAGATCATTCAATTGTGTATAAGGATCACTCATGTTGAAGCACAATTGAATGACCTTAAAAAAACTAGAGAGAACCTTGATATAGGATGATCAAATAATCTATTTCTCTCTCGGCAAACATATCTAAAATATAGAACAACAAAGCAAAATCACAAAGCCACAAACCACACTCCATACTCCACACCTCTTCTCTTTAGCTTAACTCATATATATAGAGAAGAGTCTCCAATTAGGGTTTGGAATCCTTTTCCTTCAAGGATTTGTCTTTTAACCATAAAGTCCCCAAATCTTGACCAATATACCAATAATAACTCTTAAACACGTCCTTAAGTGAATAGGAGTCTTTAACACATCATAAAAATACGTGTTTAAAAACTAAAATCGGCCAGGTCGAGTTCTCGACATCGAGTTCTCACTTTAAAATGTCGAGAACTCATGAATGTATCATGGAGTTGGATGGCGCTTGAAAATCTCTGTATTGCTCCTCCATGGCGCACTTTTTGTGCAGGTCGAGTTCTCGATTTTTTTTTGCTGAGTTCTCGTGTAGTACAAAATATTACAGTTTTGTTATTTCTTTGTATTGCCGCTTCCAACCAACTCAACTCCACTTATCTTGTATTCGTGGCTACCTTATACTTGATTTGTGATTGAAGAAGCTTTTTCGATGTCGCTTTGATATCTTCGTTTGATATGTCAACTCAACTTGATTAACCCAACCCAAACTCACAATACTCAACATGGCTATTGATCAGAACATGCCAGAACTAAACACATGTTCTTACAATAATCCTTCAACACGCGTCCCACTGTGACCTTCTTTTAGAGAAAGTTTACAATATCCCTGGAGTATTTTGCCAAATGGTACCACTTCCAAAAGCTATTAATTTTTCGCTAAACTCTCTTCTCTATCACCAAAAATTTCCTTTAACATGGATTACAATTATCAGTGCCACGTGCCAAAATTTTCGGGAGGATACTGTAAGTTTTGACCTTCTTTTGGTCCAATACCAGCTTATACTATTAGAAAGAGAGTTAATTTTGAACTTTAAATCCTTTAACAAATAACATCAGTGACGTACGCAGAAATATTAAGCTTGAAGCTAGCGTCTCATTCCCCGCCCGCAGATTTATTTGTATCATTCATATAATTCATGGAGACTACTATAAACATACGGGTAGTTATATTTACGGGTACATCTACCGGGTGGTCATCACTTGCTAAGCTCCTCAGGCGATTCAAAAACTTGTTGCAGCAGCGTAATCCTGATAAACAGGAAGGCTGCTATATGGGAAAGTAGGGTAAGCTGGCGGGGTATAATTGCCACTGTACTCTAAAATCGCGGTAGCATTTATTGTATCAAAGTATAAATAGCTTGGATTATCAGTGTCATAATCCCTGATGGCCATGTAGTAGTGACCAAGGGACTGGTTTGCTGTGAGTAGAACGTCCATGGTTTGTCCCGGAGAAATCACAATATAAGATGTTGATATGGGTTATTATTTTTATATTTTATAAATATTATTGTTTGAAATTTCAGTAATTAAAATTAATTTATTATTAGTTTGGTAGAATATTATGATTCTCGCTTAAGTTCTACGATTCTAATTTTAAAGAGTCATCAACAATTCTACATAAAATCTCAATTATAAAAACATGGATTACAACTTACCATCACGTATCTTTCACCATGTTTTATTTTTATTTTATCAATTTCTAAGTATTTTTGTTTGGTAAAAACTCATGTGAAATAGTGCAAGAATTCGAACCTTAATTCAACTTTGAAATGATAGTTTTATTACCTTTTTATGTTTAAGATTTACTAATGTCATATTATAATGATATTATTTTTTAAAAGTTTATTTGAATAATTTTTTTTATTAATTGATAGAATCTTACGATTTTACATACCCTCGAACGATTCTACTTATCACGATTCTAACAACCTTGATTATGAATAATACCCTAACTTTATATTAGGTTATCCCCAAATAATTCCTATGAGCCCAAAATACATAACAGTCCAACATTAATTAAATAGTGACACATTGGACATATAAGCCCAATTTAATGGTTTATCTTTAATTTATTTATTATTCTTAATTTAATAAATAATAAATAAATAAGTTAATCAATAAAAAAAATCATATCCAATTTAATTATTTTACTATTATCATTATTATTATTTAAAATAACGGGCCATTACAAAAATTTCCACAACCATTGTTCAACAAAGATCTGTGCATTTCCATTTCTAATTAAAGTTGCTACTTTAAAAACAGTTTTGAATTGAAACAAGCAAATTGAGAGGTGAAACTAAAAGTGACCAATCGAAATTAGAACAATGCCTATTAACCTAAAATATCATTCTTCATTTTTCTTACAAATAGACTTCTTAATTACTAAAATGAAAAATAGGAAGTATATATGGAGTCTTTTTCTCTTTCTAAAAGAGAAGATAAATAATTGTGTAAATAGTACATGAATACAGGACTACTAAAAGTGACCAATCGAAATTAGAACAATGCCTATTAACTTAAAATCTCATTCTTCATTTTTCTTACAAATAGACTTCTTAATTACTAAAATGAAAATAGGAAGTATATATGGAGTCTTTTTATCTTTCTAAAAGAGAAGATAAATAATTGTGTAAATAGTACATGAATACAGGACTACTTTTAAGTTTATAGATTTAACATATGGTTCATCTTCATATCTTCAACCGCATTCCAATCAGTTTTCGTCTGAATTATATACTTCTCGTTTCGGACGATAAAATTTTTTAAGACGACTGTTGAATGAATCTTCACATCGAGGCAAATTAGCTGGGGGATCGCGAATAGTCGTCTCTGGAGTGCCACCATTCTTCACTATAAATACTGTATCCATACCCCAACTTAGATGTCAAGCGAAATGACAGTGCCAAAACCATACACCTAACGGAATTCATCCATGTCAGTATCAGTTTGTTCATGAAATCCATGTATGTGTCCCATTTCATAATAACAATGTTAAGTATCTATTCACACTAACAACTTAAGCTGATACAGAAAGTGTAACTTTAATATATAATTCCTCAAAAAGTCCTCTTGTGACCTTCTTTTGGAGAAAGTTTACGATATCCCTCTGGAGTATTTTGTCAAATGGTACCCCTTTCAACGAAACTACTCATTTTTCGAAATCTCCAATATATTGTAAAAATTTTCCCTTCTTTTGGTTCAATACAAGTTTAAGCTGTTAGAAAGAGCGTTAACTTTAATAGTTAAGTCCTTTAACAAATAGCATCGACGATGTACGACTTAAAAAATGAAGAGCTCATCAGGGCTATTTCTAGTTTTTAACTTCAATAGGAAAACCTAACCGTTGAGCCAATCCCATCCTCATACAGATATACACTTATTCAGGAAAAACAAATGTGGCATACCTGGATTATTGGCTACAAATCTGATGGTAATCCATCCACGCTTAGGGACTGGAAATGTATTCACGTGAGGTGGATCGACTAAATTGTACCCTGCAGGGTCAACCTCTGGGTCAAAATTCCCGAACCCTCGTCCAACCACATAAAAATCATGGCCATGCAAATGCATGGGGTGAGTTTGTGATGCCTCCAATGCATTAGTCCCTTGGAATATTATCTCCACTGTTTCATTGTAATTCAACATCTTCACCTTAGTCCCCTTAACAGTATAAGTAATACCATCTGGCAAATCATAGTCTGTGAAGTTATAGTACATAGGTGGTTGGTCGGGAAAATCAGTGGTGTAAATCTCACTCAGGTTCCTGTATATCATTTCGAAATGATAGTTATCAGACAAATGATCACAAATTTTTTTTTTGGTCATAACAGATGAAGAAAATAAATAAATTCAAGACAAACATTTGTCAATGAATGATGGAGGGGAAAAGATCGCTTGACCTAATGCCCATAACTTTGCTTGTGTTTACTTCTCTAAAACAATGAAACTTCCTAAAGGGTTGGTTTTTGTGTAGTTAAAAATTAAAGAAACTAAAAAGATGCAAATTTGAATTTTAAATACAAAACATCGTTCCCCTAAAATTAGTTATATGTAGTGTCAATTCATCAACCTTCCTAGAATCCTTATTAATAGAAACAAGGCATCTAAAAAAAAAAATGTGAATGAAGTTGCAAATTAATTCTAGGAATGTTATGTATCACAACTTGATCATGAATTTTTTTGTGAGAAATTTTGGTCTAAGCATTGATGTTTATGGAGATAGCGAGAAGAAAAATTTAGGAAACAGATATTTGGAAACATAAAACGCAAGATGGAAGTATGCGTACCAATAATAGGCGCTCAGCACATCGATAGAAGGGTTCTCGAAACTAACATTGTTTAAGCTCGAAGCTAGCGATTCCCCCCCCTCAGATGTTGTCTCATTAAGATAATTCATAGAGACTACTATAAACATACGGGTAGTTATATTTAGCGGTACATCTACCGGGTGATCATCATCTGCTAAGCTCCTTAGGCTATTCAAAAAGTTGGATGCAGCAGCGTAATCCTCATAAGCAGGAAGGAAAGATGGGAAAGTAGGGTAAGCTGGCGGGGTATAATTGCCACTGTACTCTAAAATCGCAGTGGCGTTTGTTGTATCAAAGCTTTCATAGCTTGGATTGTCAGTGTCATATTCTCTGGTGGCCATGTAGTAGTAACCAAGGGACTGGTTTGCTGTGAGTAGAACGTCCATGGTTTGTCCAGGAGAGATCACAATATAAGATGTTACTATGGGTTTCAGATAGTCTCCGTCCATGCCAACGACTGTGATGTTGTGTTCAGCAATTGCAAAGAAGACATCTACGTTCATTACTGCATTAACTATGCGAAAAAGATACGTCTTGCCATAATCAATCACCCTGCGATACGTTGTTCCTGTAACACATGAAATATATATATGATCAACATATCAATATGTGATGTACAATTTTATGCTATCCTTCTAGCTTACCCATAAAGCACATCTACATTTTGATTACTGTAGAAAATTTAGAACTGGAATATTTAGTTATCATGAGTTGATTACATCATACTTTTGGAGTCTGATCATTAATTTGGTCTTCCCTTTACTATACTTTCTCTCAGTAGCATTTCCTATAAAATGGAGTCTCATAAATTCATAATGCTATGTTGTAAACAGTCTACTTTTTTTAGGGGTGATTACGTCAAATCATTATGGAAAAAAAAATATAAAAGTGGGATAAGAATAACACATCCCAAAAGAATATATATGCTAGAACTTCCAACCCAAAGAGTACTATTACATTTCTGTGAATATGTGATTGTGTCATATTCAGTGCATGTTTGGCAACATGGACTGGAGCCAAAATTTTGGGTTCGATTTGAAAATTTTGTTCCACTTTATGTTTGGCAAATGGTGTGGAAATTTGGAGTAGACACTGTAGCAATTCCATGGTGCAACTTTTGTGAAGGAATGAGCCAAAATTTGAAACCATCATTTTTTATGGTTCATGGTTTTGGTTTTGGTACCAACATTGTAGCAAATTCATTTTTGATATTAATAAATTTCGAAAAATTAAATATTCTGAAAAATTAAATATTTATGAAAAATTAAATATATTAATATATTAAAAAATATTAATATTAATATATTATAATATTATAATATTAATATATTTTAATAAATAAAATGTAAAACTCATATATTAATATATTTTAATATATATTAATAAATAAAATGTGAAACCCATATATTAATATTAATATATATTAATATTTATTAATAAATAAAATGTGAAACTCATATATTAATATATTTTAATATATTAATATTAATATTTATTAATATATTAATATTCAGAATTTCAACCCATACCAACTCTACCAAATATGGTTTGGTTTTTCAGCATCACTTTTTCTCACACCAAAATCATCTGCACCAAACATGATTTGGAACCAAAATAAAATCACACCAACTCCAACTCCAACCAACCCAACTTCAACCCAACCAAAACCAAAAATCAACTCCACACCATCTACCAAACAAACACTCATTATAAAATAAATCTTTTCAAGCAGAGTATAAAAAAGTACAAAAGGGTTATTGGAATATCATATGATTCACATCCCATCAATTTAACATAAGTTTTGAAACCTAGTTGGTATAAATTATCAAAAGTAGACAATACTTTGAAAAATGAGACGCTTGAGACAAGAAGGCCAAGAACAATTGAACGGAGGGAGTACATAATTTTGTATTCTATTTTGATGCTATTTAGCTCAGCCTCCACTACAAGAATTCTTGCAATTACCGGCACTTTTTTGTGCCGGTAATAACTTTACCGGCGGTCTTTGGAAACTGGTGTATTTTCTAAAACGCCCCAAAATCCATGTTTTCCGGCAAGGTCCAGGGGATTAAATGTTAAAATCTAGGTCGGTTCATTCTAGCCATGGCTCATGAGAGTAAAGTCGGGTTCATTCTATGTATGGATTTGGTAAACAAAGGCGTCACCAAGACCCCTTATACAAGGGCTCGACCTAAATCAAGTTTCCAATATCAACACCAATTCACCATTTCCCTCAACCTCATTCGCATATAATGCCCACAACTCTTTCCAAATTTTCCGATATGGGAACAGTTATCTAATAAGAGAGAGGCGTTCAATGAGCCGGACGCTTGGTTGTCGAATGAGCTGGACGCGGAGCATGGAGAAAGAGCCGCCATTGTTAGGGTTTCAGTTTTGAGCTCTGAGATTTTAAAGAGAGAAAGTAAGAACTTTACAGAAAAGGGCTTAGCTTTATGTACTTATTTCTATAATGCCATTAAGTTATCATTTACTGCAAGGGTGTTGTTATTTCACAGGTTGAAGATATATTTATATAGGGTTAATAGCAAAAAAAAAACCTCAACTATACCCTCTCTTTAACTAAATCCTCTTGTGTGCAATTTACCACCTTGAACTATATTTTCTGTGCAGTTTAACAAACTGTGCTCTAACACCGTTAAGCCAAAATTGATAAATAGTAATACCCTTGCTGAAACAAGGCCTTGTTTGGCCATACACATGAATGAAAAACCAACTTTGAGCTTGTATTTTGGTGACATGACAGTGCAATCCTAGACAACCAATCATGTTTGTATGTAATTTGGATTGGGGTTTCAGTATTTCGAACAATATGATTTTTTTGGAATTTTTGGTATTTTTTGTGAATTTTTTTGCCTAACTTAAGGAACTGTTTGGTTAAAAAGTGATTTTTTTGGTTTTTGGTGACTTTTTTAAAAATTTGTCAAATAATTATTTGATTTATGACATGTTCCATACATAAGAGTTGATATAGAGTGGTTTTGATTCATTCTATGAATTTAATTCATTCAATATTGCTTTTTAGTTTGACCATAGGAATTACATTTTAGGGTTAGGGGTAAATGTGTCATTTTACTATCTATTTTGGATTGGGGTTTCAGTATTCTGAACAATATGATTTTTTTGGATTTTTGAGTATTTTTTGTGAATTTGTTTTCCTAACTTAAGGACCTGTTTGGTTAAAAAGTGGTTTTTTTTTTTTTTTTTGGTGACTTTTTTTAAAATTTGTCAAATAATTGTTTGATTTATGACATGTTCCATGCATAAGAGTTGATATAGAGTGGTTTTGATTCATTCTATGAATTTAATTCATTCAATATTACATTTTTAGTTTGAGGGCTTCTTTGGATCGTGAGAAGAGGTGAGAAGAAGTGAGAAGAATGGAGTGTTAGGGAGTGTTTGGAGTTTGAAGAAAAATTAAGGACGCGTTTGGGGTAACGTTCATAAAGGGTATATTCAGTATTTTAAGAAAAAGTAACCAAAACATGAGAACATTAGGGGGTTAAATGTAACAAATGGATAGTTTAGGGGGTTTTTAGCTCGAAAAATAGTTCTGGAGGGTTTAGTTAGAGAGAGGGTATAGTTGGGGGTTGCTATTAACCCATTCATATATAATAAAGGGTAATTTGCACTAACACCACCTGAAGTTTAAATCAATTCCACATTTAGGCCGATCAATGCGTTTGTCGTCCCAACACCCCTGATGTTTGATTTTTCTTGTAATGACATCCCCTGGAGGGGTAAAAAGACCAGCATGCCTTTGAACTTTATCCCTTATTACATGTGAATAATATATGGCATGTGAAATGACCTTCATACCCCTAAACCAAAACCCCCACCTCACCCCACTTCAAATTTAATCAATTAACCCCTCTTATATCCGGAATGCCCCTTATACTTTTCAATTTCAATCACATTCATCAACCCTCAAACAATATATATATAAAATTCGAAAAATATATATAAAATTCGAAAAAATATATATAAAATTCGAAAAAATATATATAAAATTTGAAAAAAAAAATATGTAAAATTCGAAAATAATATATTAAATTTTGAAAAAAATATAAAATTCGAAACAAATATATAAAATTCGAAATATATATATAAATTTCAAAAACAATATATTAAATTTCGAAAAAATATATAAAATTCGAAAAATATATATATATTTCAAAAACAATATATAAAATTCAAAAAATATATATCAATTTCAAAAACAAAATACAAAAATTTCGAAACACGATATATAAAATTCGAAACAAATATATAAATTTAAAAATATATATATAAATTTCGAAAACAATATATAAAATTCGAATATATCATATATATATAATTTGAAAACAATATATAAAATTCAAAAAATATATATATTTCAAAAACAATATATAAAATTCGAATAATATATATATAATTCAAAAATATATATAAATTTCAAAATTAATATATAAAATTCAAAAATATATATAAATTTTGAAACAAATATATATAAATTTCGAATTGTTTTTATAAAATTCGGATATATCATATAAATTTCGGGAAAAAATATATATATATTTTGGAAAAATATATATTAAAGAAGACCACTAATTGATATTGGTGGTAAGTAGCTTGATTCACTTCATTAGAAAAGATATGACATTTTACCAATATATATATAATTTTTTGAATTTTGTTTTTGAATATATATATATTTTTTGAATTTTTTATATATTTTTTGAAATATATATATATTTTCAAATTATATATATTTTTTTTTTTTGAATTTTATATATTTTTTTCAAATTTTATATATTTTTTCAAATTTTATATATATTTTTCTAAATTTATATATGTTTTTCGAATTTTATAAATATTTTTTTGAATTTTATATTTTTTTTTTCAAAATTTTATATATTGTTTTCAAATTTTATATATTTGTTTCAAAATTTATATATTTGTTTTCGAATTTTATACATTATTTCGAATTTTATATATTTTTTCAAATTTATATATATGTTTTTTGAAATTTTATGTATTTGGGGTTGGGGCATGAAGGTCATTTCACATGACAGATCTTTCTTTCAAGGGTATTCTGGTCATTTTACTGGCCCATGGAGTGTCATTGCAAGAAAAACCAAATCTCAAGGGGTGTTAGGATGACAATCGCGTTGACCGGCCTAAATGTGGAATTGATCTAAACCTCAGGGGGTGTTGATGCAGATTAAGCTATAATAAATATGAGATTTATAATCAAAATACAATTTTGGTGGAGGTGGTTAACATGCTTGTCTCTTAACTTTAAGCTCTTGAGTTCGAGTTGCAGAACATAATTTTTTTTATATATAAACTTATATAAAAAGTGCTGGTATATACCGGCAGTTTGTAATTTCAGCCGGTAAAGGGTACACAAATCACCGGTGGTTTCCACTTTCTGCCAGTAAAAGGTGTTTTACGAAGTCTTTACCGGCGCTTTATCTCAAATGCCAGAATTTAAACGCCGGAAAAAGTCCATTTTTTTCCGGCACTTGGAGAAACGCCGGTAAAAAGTGTCGGAAATGGTGAGAATTTTTGTAGTGCTCCCTAATTAAGGATCAGTGCTAAAAAAGTGAATTAATTTCGTCAATTCGTGTCCTCCAAAATACTTGATTTTCGCTTTTTTCATGAAGATGTAATCATTGATAAGATAGCTATACTTCAGTCGAACAAAAATATTGCACCAATACACAGGAATCAAGCTCAAAATGTAGATGTTCATACCAAGGATCAGATTAGATTCTTGTGTAATTTATCATCCACATACATATATATATATATAGACACCTATGACGTACCATTAGAGCAGTCACAAAAATCTCCAGGTTGGCCATTGATAAGATGAGAGTCCGATTCTTCTATGATTCCACCAGTTTCAAGAGCCACAGCAACTGCTTCATTGATATCATCGTTATACCAACAACCTGTAATTAAGAGAGTAAGGTGACAATATACACATATAATCAATATCTTCGAAGTGAAGAGTAACGAAAACTCCCCCTTGTATGCACTCAAGGGGGATCAACCTTTCTGTACTTTGCGAAAGATTTCATTTTCCTATATACTTTATATACATATACAAAAAAAGCAACTTGTTATACCCTTCTGAAAATATAGATGATGACTGACATTTTTTAACAGCTGCTAATTTAGTTCTTCCTTCTCAAATAGCACATTTCATTTCTTTTCCCTTCCAATTATATTTTGTAATGTAGGTCTTGAACCACTCCATGAAAGGATTAAATTGACCTCCATTTTAAAATATGTAGTTTCTTAAATTTCTAACATATCTTCAATTCTATCATATATCAGACAACATTATCTACTAAAATATCTCCAATAGCTGTAAAGGGGACAATTTAACCGTATCAGATTGGTCCCTATTTGATTAAGGTCATGTTTAGCATAGCTTCTGCTTATGACTTTATGCAGAAGAAAAAGAGAAGCAGAAGCTGGTACCCCCAACTTCTTCAAAACGTTTTTCCAAGGTCTAGAAGACCTTCTAAAAATTTTGTCAAACAGTCTTCAAAACGGATTTTCCCTTCAGAAAGCCAAAATCAGTGTTTGAAAAGGCAATCCAAACAAGGCCTAAGGATGCTAGGAGGGAAGAGTTTTAAAGAGAAATAAAGAGACAGAGATTTTAGGAAGTTATAAACTGAAAAATGTATGTAGCTCTTCTACTTTCATCTGTCTGATATAACATGAACTTATTCTTTGCTACTACTCTATAAGGTCTGCAATGAAATCGTGAAATAGAGATCAAATCAAAATAGTTCCTTGTATAACGGTAAACACAAAGTTGTGACGATTTAGGTAAAAACAGGCCAAAACATCGATTTTCAATTTTATTTTTTTTCAGTGTAGAGATAAGATGAATAGATCAATTTAGAACAGAATTACAAGCACCAGAACAGTACCCCGGCACCAAACGGAGGAAGCAGCCAACAAATAACAGAATCAGAGAACAATGCAAAGAAACTATGCCCAACCAAACAAAGCACTAGCAGAGAACAAATTGAACTAAATCAATAGTTCACTGCACTAAACAATAAAATGCCTCACAACCCTGATAATGGAACATGGAAGGGACCAATCTGCAGCAATTTTTAGGAGAAATAAAGTCGATTCGCTATAACAACAACATGAACTTCAGGGTCCGGGATTAATTGAGGTGCACGTAAGCTGGTTACCCAAAAAACAAAACTTGAAATTAACATATAATCCCAATTTCATTTTCTTTTTTGAAAAATAAAAAATAAAAAATTACCCCCTTTACATATAATTCAAGATAGGTGCCCTAGAGTCTCTCCCCCTCCAAACATGAAAAATAAAGCTAGCAAGGACCTTTCCATTACCCATATTAGCAATAAAATTGTTACTACCAATAGTTCGTCAATTGCACAAATTAGCACCAGAATACTCACAATTGAGGAACAAATGGGCTTGATTGATAATCCAAATTTCATGATAACTAACTATTGTAATTAAATTAACTGAAATTAAAATGCAAATTAAACCCAACAAGAATCTTATCATCACATGGTAAATTTAAGAGTGTGACATCATACCAAGGAAACAATGAAAGAAGAATGATTTATATATATATACACACACACATATATATATATATATGTATGTATGTATGTATACCTAGTACGACAACTTCTTCATCATCCGGGGTAGGATAGGGATAAGTAGATCCAACGGGAGGATAGATGATTATGGCACCATGGACACTATTTCGGGTCCAATCGCTATGGGCATGCCACCAAAGGGTCCCTTCCTCTGTAGAGAAAATGACCTCATAAGTAAAGTTTGAACCAGGTTGAATGGGACACTGTGTGATGTACTCTGGCCCATCTGACCATGGATTTCTCGGTTGCAGCACTCCATGCCTACAACATTTGATGAGCAAATAATACCCATTACATTATTTTTTATTTTTCTATTTTTCTAATTTTTTAATTAATTGAAATAAAAATCTTTTTTGGTTTTTGAAATTGAAATTAAAAAATGAATTGAATGCTAATGAATAAAGTATTATAATTTGAGTTTGGAATAAATAAAATTCAATTTAAACAAAACCCTCTCAAATTAAAAAACAAACAAATCACATCTATATCAATTGTCACGTACCAAATAACTAGATTCGTATCATTACCAAGCACTAAATGCTAATAAAATACCATTGAGAAAGTGTTGAATGCAGGCACGGATCCAAAGATCATGGTGAGGGGAAGTATATTATTTTAAATTCGATGGGATTCTAAGGAATTTTAAAAAAACATTATTAAGGGTATAAGCATTATTATCCTATATTTTAGGATAAATAATTTTTAAAAAATCCGTCCCTAGTTCAATGTTTATCTGATCTTTATGCACGTATACAAACATTGTGATATATTAATATATATGTATATGTATATGTAAATAATATGAGAGAGAGTACCAGTGCATTGTGATGGCAAAATCTCCTTTATTGTGAACATTGACATATAGTGTATCTCCTCTATGAACTTGAACCACGGGACCCGGAAAACTGTCATTTACTACCAACATGCTCTTGGTGGTACACAGCCTTGTAAAATTGGCTTCTCTCAACTATAATGAAAAGTTTAAAAATTAAAATAATAAAAAAAATTAAGTATATATATATATATATATATATATATATATATTAACTCCAATAAGTATGCATGATAAATAAATAACAAACAAGCTAGTATTGAAGAGAAACAAGTTATCCTAGTAGAAGGTGTGCTTAGATTTGATTTGATTTTTAAATAAACTTTTAAGGCAAAGAGGTATCTGTCTTCCAATAATTAAAGAAAAAGAACAAGATTAAGTCGGGGAAAAAAAAAAACAACAACAAGCAAATGTTAGTCCCTTATAGTCTAAAATTAGGTATTTGACTTTTTGTTAAAGGAAAAAAAATGATTTATTAAAAAAACAAAACTGAGAAAAAAGAGGTGCAAATAATGCTGAACATATTCTTATTTTAGGTACATAATATATATCATAGAATTAAAATAGTAATAGTTTTTTCGTACTATATTATGTCGAATACAATAAATAAATAATCTAATAAAATATAGCATAGTTTACATTTGATTTACTTCATTAAATAATTTTTAAAATTCAAATCCTCAACGGATTATCAATCCATGCAAGTGCAAGTACTCTTGAATATGTAAATAGCTGGGGCATATAACCGACTTATGTCCTATTTGGATCGGTTTTTCAAGAGTTATTTTTGACTTACTGAAAGGAAAAGTTATTTTGAACTGTGTTTGGTAAAAAAATTTAGAAGAGTTTCTAGTCTTGGAAGAGCGTTTAAAAGATGTTAGGGGTACCAGTTTTTCAAAACGACTTTTACTTCTCTTTCTTTCCTAAAAAAGCAAGAAGCAAAAGCTCTGTCACATATTCATAAATACTTGCCCAACAAAAAACCAAAAAATAATAATAAATAAATCATAACAACAACAACAAATATATATAAATATATATTCATAAAGGCAAATGGAGAACTGAAATGGAAATATCAGCTACATGAAATGTAACAATAAATAAATAAACAAATAAATCAATTAAAATGTTTTGTATATACTTACAACAAAGTCATGGTAAAGTACGTGGCCTTGTACCATGCAAAAAAATATTGCTCCCAGAAACACAAACCTAATTAGTAGCTCACACTGAACCATTTTCTCACTCTTGGAAAGAACAACCAGATGAGAATTAGTTCTTCTCTCTGCTACTCTATTTATACATCTCTACCCAAGAAAACATATACATCCATTTATATGTGTGTGTATTAACTAGAATGTGTCCCCACCATTTTGGATTCGGGTAAGACTCGACATTGTTATCAATTATTTTATCTAATAGTCTAATGAACGTGACTGCCAACAAATGGTCCAATGGCGGTGGGTTCTCACTTTGTCATCCATGTGACGTATATGGGACTAATGTCATCCATTAGTTTGTTGAGTGAGTTTATTAAACTTAAAGACCAATGATACTTGTATCAAATTATGAGCTGGTTGGATAAGTTATTGTCGGATTTAAATATATTTATATTTATTCATTTAACATTGAGCATACATTGCCTATCCCAATTATGCCTTGCAATTTCATATGAGAAATATTTTTCTGAACTTAAATATTGAATTTATTAAACACATATTTAAGTTGTGAATGTTATATATACTAAAATAATTTTTTATTCTTATATGAATAAGAAAATTCATACACGACTAATATAAGAAAGGTATTATTATGTGATAATTATATTTTTATGAAAATTATTTTATTTACGTCAATCACATTCAGGAACGGATTCAAAAAATTATAAGGGGCGACCTTTAACACATTGGGGCAATACAAAATTTTGGTAATAATTCCATATAAGACAATTTAAATATTTTATTTATATATTGTTAATCTTTTAAAAGAAAGTAATAGAATCATGTAAATAAAAAAATCTTACACGGGGCAACTGCTCCCATAACAAGAGTGTAGTTCCATGTATGTTCACATTCAACGGTCAATTTATTTGATGTGTATCAATTTCGTGTTCAACGGTAAACAAGAGATTATTACTGAGCATAACAAGTATTAGTAATAAATTTTACTATAAAGATTAAAAAATAAAAGGAAAAAATAAGTGAGAGAGAGAAAAAAATGGGAAAAAGAAATTATTGGACTTATAACTTAATAGTCTATGAAGTATAAAACACACTCTTGGGTTCGAGGATACTAATTAAAATGGTGAGAAAAAAGTCTTAAATATCATAAAAAAAAATCCCCGTGATTCAAAGTTAGGGATGGCAATAAAATTCGTCCCGCCCCATTTATCACGGGTTTGAGACTCCGATTAAGCTAATCGAGGCGGATATGGGGCGGAAAAAAAATCCCCGATTATATTTGGGACGGGTACGGAAAACCCCCGCCTCGCCTCGTCCCGCACCCGTTTAAATTATTTACTAAAATACCCTTATATATATTAAATATTACAAATATACCCATATATATTATATCTATTACAAAGATACCCATATATATGTATATTTAACATTACTTTTATGTTTAGGGTTTTTTTTAATAATTTTTTTAAAAATAAAAATAATAATCTGGATGCAGGGCGAGTGCAGGGAAATTCGGGTCGGGTCGGGGCAGGGCAAAAAAATAATAATAAACAGGGCGGGACGGATTGGAGGATAGGGAAGGTGATCCCCTACCCGCCCCATTGTCATTCTTACTCACCGTGAAAAAAATTATTTATTTTTCTATTTTATTTTTATTTTAATTGATTAAACAACAAAGTCTTTGGACAAAAGGTTTTCACAGTCAACTGAACTCCGGACATTTGAAAATTATTTTTTAATGGGTTCCCCAACAACATGCAGGGACAGAGCATATGTCTAGTGGGCATCTGTGGCATATTACCACAAACATCCTCTGAGGTTTGCCATATTCTTACTCATACCCCCTTGAAGTTGAATATTCTCACTCATATCCCCTGACTTTGACTTCCGATAGTCAATTATGTGCATTTACCATTGTACTCCTAAATATTATATTTTATAACATTATAAAAATATAATTATGCAAAAGACTAAAATGTTCAAAATCCTAACTCCATCATATGCAACAAATAAAACCAAATCACCATTGAAAATACCAATAGAACAATAAAATTAAAGTTTTAAAGTAAAATCAAATTTTCAAAATAGAAAACACAATATATATGTGTACAAATTGAAAATGGGTAATACCCCTTTAGTTCTTCTGCCGCCACTCGTCACTTTCTCGCCTTCGCTTCAACTCTCTTCGATTTCAATCGAAGCCCTTCACTTTCTCCAATTTCTTTTTTACTACTAACAATACCTCCTAAATTGAATATATATAATCTAAAAGGTATAAAAGTAAAATCACCACTATAAGTTAGGAATAAAAAAGTATATCAAATTTAACATCTAAGGATATTTAAGTCCTTTCATACAATCTGAGAACAACATGGACAATTTATATGGTGGTTAGTGACTGACATCATCAAAATAACGACATTTACTAACTGCGTCAACGCCGAGGGAGTTAAAGTGGGACAAAAATTCAAATTTTAGTGTGTATATGTGGAAATATTCAACTTTGAGAGGGTGTGAATGAGAATATGTCAAACTTCAGAGAATATTTGTAAGAATACCCCAATTTTTAATATTTAAAGTATTAACTATGTTTTTTATAATGACCCCACTCTATTATTCAATTTACATTCTTGTCGGGCTCAAATATTAAAAGTTTGGTTTGCATTTTTCACCATAGTTAGAAAATTAAAAATTGAAAATCAGAAAATTATATAAAAATTATGTTTTGTTGTGTTTTCTAAAAATTATTTTTAAAAAATTCAGTTATAGAAATACCTATTTTTTAAAAAAAAAAATTATTTATTATTCTCAAAAAATAATTTTCAAATATACAAGACATACCTAAATACAAAATTAAGCTCCAATTCATAATATTGATTTTCTTGTACAGTCTCGTAGTCCTACTATTTTTATCATTGTCACCGTATGTTCATGCACTAACAAATTATATAAATGTAGAAAGAAGTAAATCGTCCCTCTTGTTGTTTTTCCCTCTATACTATATTGCTTATTTATGGTAATTTAATAATACTGACACAACTAAAGTTAAAGACATTTTTATCTTACACCCGCAAATGTTAAACAACTGACAATTGTCAAATAGGGCGCAGAAATTAAAAATTAATATATACTATTTTATCTAAAAAGTTATATTCTTTTTACCATTCTGGCACAAAAAAAAATAAAAATAAATAAAATTCAAGAGTCCATAATTCCCAACAAACTTATTTTGAAAACATAATCCCAATAAATTTGGCCATTTTATATCAACTGCTTTTTGGAGTTCATCCGTCTAATAATATCATTCTCCAGAATATATTCTTGAAAATTTTAATATGTTAAGAAAAATGATTAATTTAAAAAAATTAAAATAGTTTAGGAAATAAAAGCATATATTAAATTTTAGAAATTATCAATATAATTATATAATATTGATACTCGTCTTATATTTAAATTTAAATTTAATATAATTCAAGTATGTTATACCTTTAACACCACCGCAATAGCAAACCATGTGCGGACTTATGATATTCATGTTATATACATTACTTTAAAAAATCAAAATTAATAATGACACGTAAAGATGAACCTGATAACGATAAACTATATGATTGTAATAACATGAATAAAAGTAAAATAGATTTGACAAAGAAACAAATACTCTTATTTAATTAAGCATGTTAGGCAGTAGTCATTGAACTAAGCCCACGTGCGGATAGTACGGACTCCTAGTAGTGTATATCTACATGGATTAGTAAACAATAGTATTTTTTAGATTAGAACTAGTCATATGATGCACCTAGATTATACATGATTCATCT
Source organism: Cornus suecica (assembly GCA_963922005.1). Classification (NCBI taxonomy): domain Eukaryota; kingdom Viridiplantae; phylum Streptophyta; class Magnoliopsida; order Cornales; family Cornaceae; genus Cornus; species Cornus suecica. Next base: position 20,370,976 of record OY998246.1, read on the forward strand.
ATGCTCCAACATCAAACAATTTTTCCTCACATTAATTAAAAGAACAATACTTGGGATGAGGATGAAATTGGTCATTTCTCTTATTTGATCAAATAAATTTAAGATATGTGATTAATATTAATTAAAAAATAATATAAGCATTATTTTATAGATTTTTATATAATTATATATTATTTAGTAAACATTCATTAAGAACATAAATTTATATTTTTATAAACATTCATGAATTGACCCAAACTCCTATCTATTGTCAATTAAAATACTTTTCCATTCTTCAATATATTTTATTTAAAGTTGTTGGAAATTTATAAATTCTATTAGCAAGTATTAAATTTTTATTTATCCTTGACTAAATGAGAATTTTATTTTTGTTTGTATAGCGTGGTCAGTTTTGAAATTAGTAGCTGTAAATGCAGAAAAGTTACACAATAATAATTGGGTAAAAATTTTGATCCCCTTTCATTCATCAATGCCATCTCTTTATACAAAAATTGTCAAGATGAGTCAAGCCCATGTATCCAAGTTAATCAATCCCTTAAATCAGGGGATTTGATCAACTCTCCCTTTTTTAGGACTCTCTATTCTATAATTGGACTACTCCTTGTCTTGTGGATCACTTAACTTCTAGATTTTTCCATAGGCCCATTATTCTTTTAGCCCATTCGTTTCCAGCCCATCCGTCTTCGGCCCATCAGTCCCTGGCCCATCAGTCGTTAGCCCATCAGTCCTACGGCCCATCTCTGTTGGGCCATGAATTTTTTATCTATTACACAGGCCCCTGAGGTTATGGGCTTGATACACTAATAGCTTTTATGGGAAATGAAGATAATGAGTTGGCATGTCATCATTGTCCATTTAATGGTATGCCAAAACGTGAGGCCATTACTCCCTCAAATCTCACACCATGGCGGCTTTGGCGTGCCTTTCGGACTTCGTGCAGCCTTTTCTGCCAGAATCCCTCAAGTTCCTGAAGGGGTTCCCCTTGTTGATGTTGTGCCATTATCAACAGCACCGCCCTCGACTTCGGTACCTGCTTCTGCACAGAGCCCAGCAGCGCCATCGGTACAAAATTCTGGGGCTCCTCCCCAGCCTCCTGTAAATCCTTCGACTGTCAGGACCCGATCCAGTACAACTGGTGGAGTGGGTACGAAGAGGCCCAGGACACAAGTTGATAATGCTTCCTCAAGCAAAACTCCTGTTGTCCTTGAATCATCCCAAGCCTTGATTCCTTGGGAGCCTAAATTTCTGCTGCCAGATGGGACTCCAGTCTGTGTGGATCAAATCACCCTTAATCATCCCGAAGCTCTTCGGGCTATGGCCAAAGGGATCTGGACACCAGCTGATAGGGTGGCACATACCAAAATCACCAGAACTGATCTGCCTAAGAGGACTTCAATCATGGTTATGGAGGTAAAGACTTTGTTTGACCTTGTGTTTTTTAGTTTTACTTGTTTGATCGTTTTTTCGTGTAATAATCCTTTCTTTACCGTGCAGCTTCTCTACGGCGTTCAGGCATACAACAGCCTACTTGAGACTGATGTCAAAGAAATGGCCGGTATGAAGGCCCAAATAAAGCAGAATGATATCCACCGGGTTTCTCTGGTCAAGGAGACGGATGGTCTCCGCCAAACCATTTCTGAACAGAAGACTCTTCTGGAAACCGGTGAAGCGGAGAAGCAAACACTAATTGCCGAAAAGCTGGTTCTGGCTGCCGAGCTGGAAAAAATGAGGGAAGCCGCCAGGAAGATGGCAGCTAAAAAAGTTGAGTCTGATAGACTCTTGGCAGAATAAAAAAGGCTTCTGTCCCTTGAGCGGGAAAAAGTAGAAGTGTGCCGTCTGGGAGGGCTTGACATGTATAAAAGATACAGTGTTATATGTGACATCCGAGCGGCCAGGGCCTGGCGGCGGAGGCATGAAATGGAGCATATCCCTTTAGAATCACGGGAATTTAAGACCGCAGAGGAATTCGACGCCCATATGGGAGTGCCAGTGCCTTATGCAAACCCTCCTTCCTCTGAGAACGAGAAGCGTTTTGCTGCCATCTTGAAGGGGGAAGAATACCATCCTCCTGATCAATAGTATAGGCAATCTTATATGTCTTTATTCCCCTCAAAGGGCTAATTTCTTGTAACTTCTTTCTTTATCAATGATCAAGAATTTTTCCCCCTTTCCAGCATTTATTCTTCTCTTGTGTTGGTTTTTAGCATTTACACTTAGCTTTTTATGAATCAATCGAGCCTTCGGCCATCTGGCCCCCAAGGCTATCTACCCTCCGATTAGTTCAAATTGGGTTGAATTCAAACAGTTAGGAAAGTTTTAATAAATATGAAGCCTTCGGGCATTTGGCCCTTGAGGCTTGATTTCATCCTCTGGTTAGTTCAAATCTGGTTTGAACTCAAACACTTAGGAAAATTTTAATAAACATGAAGCCTTCGGGCATTTGGCCCCTGAGGCTTGATTTCATCCCTGGTCAGTTCAAATCAGGTTTGAACTCAAACACTTAGGAAAATTTTAATAAACATGAAGCCTTCGGGCATTTGGCCCCTGAGGCTTGATTTCATCCTCTGGTCAGTTCAAATCAGGTTTGAACTTAAACACTTAGGAAAATTTTTAATAAACATGAAGCCTTCGGGCATTTGGCCCCTGAGGCTTGATTTCATCCTCTGGTCAGTTCAAATCAGGTTTGAACTTAAACACTTAGGAAAATTTTAATAAACATGAAACACTTGTATAAAAATAGAATCTATCTTTATTGAGGTGAACTTGAAAATCATGAAGCAGAGGTGTCGGTATTGGGCACAGATGCTTCGTAACAAGGGTGCCATAGTAAGACACAGTTTTATTTCTCAACAAGAAAAGTAACTATCTAAGGATAATACCTCTTTAACCGATAAGCATTCTGAGAGTTGGACTCGAGGCGGCTTGTTTCGTTCTTCCGAACCCGATAAGCACCGCGTCCGATGACCTCAACCATTGTGTAAGGTCCTTCCCATGTCTCTCGTAACTTGCCTACAATCCCAATCTTCCGTCTGAGCACCATATCGCCCACTTGGAACTCTCTTCTTTTGACTTTCTGATTGAATCGTGCCCTGACTTGCTGATGATAGGCAGCTAGTCTTATCCCGGCGGCTTCCCTTCTCTCTTCCAGGAGGTCCAGATCATGGGCTAGGTGCTGATTGTTTGGACCTTCTTCCCATGCTTGACTCCTTAAAGTAGGTACCTTTAGCTCGGTCGGGATAATTGCTTCGGCCCCATAAGCCATAGCGAAAGGGGTTTCTCCGGTTGGCTGTCTTGGAGTAGTTTGATAGGACCACAACACCTCAGGTAATTTCTCCAACCATGCCCCTTTTGCGTCTTCAAGTTTTTTCTCAATGTGTCAAAAATGGTTCTATTCATCCTTTTGGCCTGCCCGTTTCCCTGTGGATAGCCGACGGAAGAAGTGTTTTGATTGATCTCATGCTTTGCCAGGAATGCTTGAACCCTTCTGTTGTCCAGGATGGTGCCGTTGTCCATCATTATGGTTCGGGGTAAACCGAATCTACAGATGATATGGCTCCAGATGAATTTTATAACATGGCTGCCTATTATGGTGGGGTATGTCTCTGCTTCCACCCATTTGGTAAAATAATCAGTAGCCAGGAGAACATGCTTAGTACATCGTATTGCTTGCGGGAGAGGACCCACAATATCCATACCCCATCGGGCAAAGGGGTGAGGAACAATAATTGGGTTTAAGAACTCCGGCGGTGGATGGATGACATCTCCATGAAACTGACATTTTTTGCAATGTCTGACGTAAATTTCAGCGTCCCTTGCCAGGTAGGACCAAAAGTACCCCTGGGTGAGGACTTTATGAGCTAGGGACCTTCCTCCGGAGTGATTGCCGCAAGCTCCTGCATGAATCTCTTCCATGACTGCCGAAGCCTCGGATGGGGTGAGACATCTCAAGTATGGTCCGGAGAAAGACTTTTGGTATAGTTGGCCGTTGTAGAGGGCATATATGGCTGCCTTCATTCTTATCTTCCGGGCTTCTGACTTGGATTCAGGCAACGTACCAAACCTCAAATAATCTACTATCAGGTCCATCCAACTCGGTTCCCATGGGATAATCATTACTTCTTCGGGGGGTTCCAAGCTGGATCGGGCGATAAAGTCTATTGGTGCAGTACGAGTCATAATTTCTCCCGCCACGGAGGCTTGGTTAGCCAGATGATCTGCCACGGAATTATCCCCTCTGGGAATCTGTTCAAAGCTTATTTGCTAGAACCCCTCAGCCTCCCTTAGAACCAAATTCTTGTATGCTTCCATCTTCGGCTCTCGGGTTTCATACTCCCCTTTTAACTGTCGTACGACTAGTTGGGAATCACTTCGAACCTCTGCTTTCTGCACTTGAAGGCTTCGGGCCAACCGAATTCCTACAAGAAGGGCCTCGTACTCGGCTTCATTGTTAGAGGCTGGAAATTCCAATCGAACGGATTGCTGGATTTTAGTACCATCTGGTGTTACGAGTACTACTCCGATCCCTACTCCGTTGATGTTTGATGATCCATCCACAAACACGACCCATAATTCGGGCTCACATTCTTCTACGGAGTCAGCCACTTCGGTCTCTAACAGGAAGTCAGCTACCGCCTGCCCTTTGATGGCCATTCGGGGGACATAGGTTATGTCAAAAATCCCAAGTTCAATTGCCCATTTTGATACTTTCCCGGATAACTCAGGTTTTGCTATTATGGATCTGATCGGAGTTAAAGTAGGAACTATGATCGGGTGTGCTTCAAAATAGTGCCGAAGACGTCGCTTAGCATTGATCAGTGATAGTACCAGCTTCTCCTGTTTTGAATAATGGGTTTCTGCGTCGGTAAGGGCTTTGCTGGTGTAGAAGATTGGTGTCTGGTACCCTTTGCCCTCCTTGACCAGAACGGCGCTGGTAGATGTTGCTGAAATGGCTAGATACAGGTGCAACGGCTCATCGGCATCAGGGGTTGTCAGTATTGGGGGCTTTGCCATGTAACTTTTGAGTTTGTTCAGGGCCTCCGCTTGCTCCGGCCCCCAGACCTCTCCTTTTGCCGCCTTTATTACTTGAAAGAATGGCCTACACCGATCGATTAACCGAGAGATGAAACGACTGAGGGCCATTATTCTCCCAGTTAGTACCTGGATCTCCTTTCGGGACTTTGGTTCCGCTGTCTTTATGAGAGTTTTAACTTGCGCAGGGCTAGCTTGTATTCCCGTCTGATCAACTATGTGTCCCAAAAACTGGCCTAAGGATACTCCGAAAGAACATTTGGTCGGGTTGAGCTTCATATTGTACTTCCGGAGGGTGTTGAACACTTGTTGTAGATCGGTTAGATGGTATCCTTTCATCTTGCTTTTGACCACTGTATCATCGATGTAGGCTTCAATGGTGGATCCCATCATACCTTGGAACACTCTTCTGACCAACCTCTGGTATGTGGCACCTGCATTCTTTAGTCTGAAAGGCATAACTGTGTAACAAAATGTACCTGACTCAGTGATGAAGGCAGTCTTTTCCTGGTCCTCCGGATTCATTCGGATCTGGTTATATCCAGAGTACGCGTCTAAAAAGCTCAGGCGTTCGAATCCTGCGGTGGCATCTACCATCTGATCGATCTTTGGTAAAGGGAAACAGTCTTTTGGGCATGCTTTATTCAGATCAGTGAAGTCAACACATACCCTCCACTTGCCATTTTTCTTCTGGACCACCACCACGTTCGCCAACCAGGAAGGATACTGAATTTCTTTTATGAATCCTGCTTACAGAAGCCGATCGACTTCTTCAGCTATGATCTGGTTTCGATGGGCCCCCATTCGTCTCTGTTTCTGTCTAACGGGCTTTGCGCTGGGATCCACATTGAGAGAATGCAGGGCTACTGATGGATCAATACCGGTCATGTCCATATGGTTCCACGCAAATATGTCAGCATTGGATCGGAGAAGGGACTCCATTTCCTCTTTTTCTTGTGCGCTGAGGCCTGGACCCACATAGGTAAACCTTTTAGGGCGATCGGGACAAATTTGAACTTCCAGTAGTGGTTCGACTGCTACCGGTGACCCCGAACTACCCTCCTATAATTGCTATTTGGCATCAGGTATTGTCTTAGACTGCGACCCTTGTTCCGGTTCCGTATTTCTTTTTAGACTTTTCATAGTGACTGCATAGCATTCCTTTGCTGCTATCTAATCGCCCCTGATGTCGATTACGTCAACTCCGTTCGGGTAAATACACCGCATGACCTGATGCATGGTAAAAGGGACTCCGTGCATACGATGGATCCATCCCCTTCCCATGAGGAGGTTGTAGGAAGGTTTGACATCCACCACCACGAAAGTCTCTCGGAGTGTGCGCCTTGCTGCCGTGACTGGTAGCTGGATTTCCCCCACTGGTTACACTCTTCTTCCATCGAATCCTGCTATTGGGCTTCTGGAGGGGACTATTTCCTGGGGGCTGATTTCCAATTTCTCAAAGGCCCACTTGGTGATAATGTTGGCACTGCTTCCTGGATTAACCATTACCCTCTTGATCAAGCAGTTGGAGACCATGAGGGAGATAACCAGGGGGTCGTCATGAGGTGTCTGAATATTCCGCATATCTGCAGAAGTGAAAATAATCCGGGCGTCCTCTTTCGGGCTTCGGAATTCGGTGACCTCACCAACCCTTCGCAACTTCTGGGCTTGCCGCATCTGTGATCTACGGGTTTCTTCCACTTCTGATCGATTGGGCCCTCCATGGACCATATGAATGACCCGCACGGGTTGTCCCATAGCTACCTTGGTAGGAACATGCGACGCTTGATCTGATCGGGCTCCTTCCTTGGCGACATACTCGGTTAGTTCTCCTTTTGCAATCATGGCTTCCACCTGTCTACTGAGGCTTCTGCACTCGTTAGCATGGTGCCCGTATTCGCCATGGTAGGCGCAGTGCCTCGACATATCCCTTTGGTCCATCGACTGTCTGATGGGGGGTGGTGATCGGTAGATTCCTTTGCTCTTTGTCTTCTGGTACAGCTTTGCCAAGGTCATTTTTAAGGGGGTGACCTTCTCCTCAAACCTTGGTCATTTCTCTGGGACTGGGGAAGGAGCAGGAGGAGCGCTTGGTCTCTTCCGGTCTGGTGCCCGATCTTTTACCCTGGAATTTTCGGATGCTTTGGCCTCTACTGTTGCAAAGGCGGTCCTTCTTTGTCGTATGACCAACTCCTCTTCTATTCGTAGGTGCCCCTGTGCCCTAGAGTTGAGCTCTCCAATATCAGCTGGTGACCGCTTGACTAGGGACTGATGGAACTTGGATCCAGGGATCAGGGCCATTCTGAAGGCTTCGACAGCCGAATGCTGATCGCAGTTGTCAATCGAAGACATCTCCACATTGAACCGTGAGACAAAACTTTTCAGGGATTCGCCCTTCTCTTGGATCATGGTGAACAAACTGGAGATAGTCTTATTCTGCCTTTTATTGCTGAAGTACTGGGCAATAAATAATTCGCAGAGTCTGAGCCAGCTACCGATCGATCGGGGTGGTTGCTTTCTGAACCACAAGAGGGCTGATTCGGTCAGGCTGGTGGGGAAAAATTTGCAGAGCAAGGCCTCGTTCTCGTTGTAAACATTCATCTTGGTATGAACGTGGTAGATGTGTTCTGTTGGATCTTTTGTACCATCGAACATGGTGAACTTCGGTAATCTGAACCTTTCCGGATAGGGCACGCTGGTGATCGAGACGGTGAATGGTGTCTGAACGGCGTCTATGGATGCCTCGGATGCCAGATCGATTGAGGTTTGTATCTTCAGATCCCTAAGCACGTTCCGTTGGAATCTGGACATGATTTCCTCCAGTTTTTTCATGGTCAGGACCTCCTCGGGGTTATGTACCCCAAGAACCTGCAGGGATGACTCTGCCTGTTCCTCACGATCGTTGTGGGCTCTAGCGGGTAGGTCATCCATGTTTGTCTGGCGGCCTACAGACCGTTCGCATTGGCCGGACTGTTCGTCGTCATGGACCTCCTGTGGATTCTGCAGTTGAGCCAATTTTGCCGCCAATTCAGCGTTCTGCCTTTCTAACTCGGCAGTCCTTTCCTCTAGGGCTCGTCTGATCGGATCTTCTGGTTGCTGGCCTCCATTTGGAGGTAAATCGATCTGTTGTGAACGTGTGATTGCCATTGATGGTACGAATCTTAGCTCTTTTGCAGAGGGTGAGAAACTTATTGAAAAAAGGATTTCAATAATAGGGTTTCCCACAGACGACGCCAATTGTGTAAATGCAGAAAAGTTACACAATAATAATTGGGTAAAAATTTTGATCCCCTTTCATTCATCAATGCCATCTATTTATCCAAAAATTGTCAAGATGGGTCAAGACCATGTATCCAAGTTAATCAATCCCTTAAATCAGAGGATTTGATCAATTCTCCCTTTTTTAGGACTCTCTATTCTATAATTGGACTACTCCTTGTCTTGTGGATCACTTAACTTCTAGATTTTTCCATAGGCTCATTATTCTTTTAGCCCATTCGTTTCCAGCCCATCCGTCATCGGCCCATCAGTCCCTGGCCCATCAGTCGTCGGCCCATCAGTCCTACGGCCCATCTCTGTTGGGCCATGAATTTTTTAACTATTACAGTAGCATATGAATTTTTTGCTACAACTGACAAACCGTATTTGGAGGCATTGGAATTATAGTGATCAATGGTTTTGACAAATCAATTACTTACAATATATGATTATATAAATTAATTTGGAAGGATGAAAAGAAGAGTGAAAAAAATTTTAAAAAGGAAATTTTCATATTTGGTAGAAATTTATATAATAATGGGTGATACACATCTATGTTCTTTAATTAATTCTAGACACGTGTCATAAATTTATTGGGTCAAGTAAGAGGAGAAGACCAACTTCATCCTCCAAGTATTGTCCTTAATTAAATGTAATAAAATCATCATCTACATTTAGGTTATGTTTATATTTATATTCATAACAAAAGACACCTCAAAAGAAGATAAAAGACAAATATATTTTAGACTAATGGTTTATTTGTTTCTTTTCGATTTAACTTATTTCCAACCTACTGAGATCTATGGTGAAATATAATTCTCCCTCACCCTCCCTGCTTGCGTTGAATGAGTTTTTATAGGTTTGGAAGGGCATGATCAAAATGCAGGGCCGCCCCTGGACATAGGCAACTCACACGGTTGACTCCGGCCCAGGAGCTCCAAAATTTATTTTCTTAATTAATACTGATATAGGTCAGAAAAATTAATAATAATTAGCTTTCAAGTCTAATTTGAATTAAAACTTTTTTTAATTTCACAATTTTATGGCCCATTTGTTTTATTTTATTAAAAGAGATAGGACTACTATAAGCTCAAAAAAACAAATTTTTATTTCTCAACCGAGTTCAAATTAAAGCCTAATTAAATTATTTAGTACCCCAAAATTTTATATTTTACTAAGTACTACTAAAAGCCCAAAAAACAAAAATCACATTTCAATTTTTGAACCCAATAAAACTAAAGCTTTACACAATTCAACAATTTAGTCTGAGATGTGTCACACTGGCACAATGTTTCACGATTACGCTAGCTCTCACCAACTGTAGCACTCGCACAACGACAAAAACATTTCTCGACACCACCAAGATGAAGTTTGTTTTCAAATTTTTCAAAATCAATATATGTAATGTATCTTTTTTAATGAAACATTTTCGCACTTTTATTTTTTAGCACGTTAAGCCTTATATATAAAGGGTCTAACATTGATCTCGCCTAGGGCCCCCATGAATTTTAGGAATCTCAGGATCGGCTTTGTCAAAATGGTATAAGGCCAAAAGAATTCCAATTATTAGATCTTGATGAAATATCAACTCTTATTTCGAAAGAGTGTGATCTTAAAAAAGACGTTGTGTTCTTTATTTTGGGACGCGATTAGACCTAAAAATTTAATGCTTTAAGTTTGAATTTTTAGGTCTAATTGCGTCCCAAACCCACCAATTCACCCATACTCGTCCTTAAATTTTGGATGTTTGGGTGAGTAGTTTCAAATGCGGGTTGATAACGGATTAGGTTGGAGAAGAGAGTGCAAATTCATGGGTGGGTACCTGTGTACACTCGCGCTTGATATTCATAATTCACCCTCTCTCCACTCAAACTTGACCTCTCTTTCTACCATTCAATCACCCAACAAATCAACATCCCAAAAGACCGTGTTACCATACACTGCGGTCCAGAAGACACCTGTGGTCCGCTCATCAAAGGCCGTGTGTTTAGCATTGAAGCAACCTCAGCTATCCTATCAGAACCCTAGTACAATACCTACTAGACTCTGTGCACTGAATTGGGCTGGGGAGGAATGGGATGTCGGAGGATCAAAGGATATATGTATATATATACATATTTAGATCTAGGGTTTTGATTGTAGATTGGAGAACAAAATCATAATATATATATATATACAAATATAGATATACGTATGGAGAAGAGGGACACTCACCCACGTTTTGTGGTGAGATTTTTAAAATGAAAAAACCTACTGAAGCCTACTTGACACTGGACATCCGCGTAAATTATTATTATTTTTATCTACTAATATAAAAAAGAAATAAATTTTGTGGGTCAGTCACGAGTTGACCCAACCCATTAATGACCCGGTCCATTTAAAATATGTCATAACGGGTTAAAAATAATCACTGGCCCATTTACTACCCGCCCGCCTTAACCGTCCAATTACCACCCCTATGTTTGATTAATATACAATTCATATATACTTAATTTTTATAATATACTATCTCATCTAAACTCATGACACCTTTCTTGGCGCGTGGTACATGTCATTGAATAAAGGATTAGATCTATATCAATCTTCTATACCAATTGTAAGGGTCTGTTTGGCAAGTGTTTTTCATATTTTTATTTTTTGTGATAAAAAATAGAAAACACATTTCTTGTTTTTTTGTTTTCATCCGAGAACAAAAGTATGTTTGGTAGGGATATTTTTTTGTGTAAAAATTCAAAAATCAAAACCAGAAAACACACGTTTGGCAGAGTCCTATTTTTTCAGGAATTTAGAGATGTTGGGGCTCGTGATTTAAATTGATATAGAAATAGTTTCTACACTTACTAACATAGAAATAATGATGACAATTTTATTGCTCTTTTGATGATTGCAGAACTGTAGAAAGAAAACAATGGAAGAGAAGAGAAACAGTACACAACTTAACTATTACTCTTTTTCTCTCTAGGAATTTTTTCTATCTAAGTTTGAAAAAAACCAATCATCTTACAATGAGATCCCAACCTCCTATTTATAGACACTGGGTAGGGCATAAGTTTATGGCACATCAGCGTACTGATCCGCGATCCTTATCCGCAAAATCCCTTCCGCGTCTGCTAATCGTCTCACGAAATTCCTCTCGCGATGTACTTTCCGTGGATTACGGATCCCTTATAGACCTTTCCTTTCCTATTCCTTTATCTTTTCCCTTGATGTTATAGCTTCCTGGGATCATGTCTTTTATGCATATTTTCCTTTTACATGACCTTAAACATATTTTAGCTTATTCTAGATACTTAATTTTGAGTGATTTTGATAAATGAGGCCGCGACCCACTATTTATCTCCTCAAAACGTTTTCCTAGAATAACCAATAAATACTCCCTATGTGATCAGCTCATAAGGTCGCGGGATTGACTTTTTGGCTATGACCCTTTTGTCAAACTTTCCAATGATCATCTCTTTATAGAACTTTCTTGCGTATCTAATCTAATCATAAGATATCATGTTGGCATTTTTTCCAACTTTTCATACTTTTTATTAATTCCTTTGATATACCCTTGGGGCCGCAAACCCTCCTTTACAAGAGAACATAATAAAAAAAATGGTTAATTTCACAAAACCCTCCTATACTGTTCAATTTAATCAACTAATTCCCACTGTGTCCACTTTGCCCTCTATACTATTCAATTTCACCACTATGCCCCCTCCCCTCACATTTTGAGTCATAATACCTAAACTACCCTCAATAGTATAGGGAGGTTTAGTGAAATCAAGCCTTTTAAAAAGTTATTTTTCGAAAATCAATTATATTTTTCATAAAAATTATAAATTTCAAATATTTCGGAATTTTTTTTTCGAAAACAATATATATTTTGGACAAAATATATATATATATTATGGACAAAATATATATATATATATTATGGACAAAATATATATATATTTCGGACAATATATATATATATATATATATATATTGGAAAATGATATATATTTCGGAATATATACAATTCACCAAAAATATATATTTTCCGAATTGTTTTAAAAAAATATGAATTTTTTCTGAAAAATAATCTTTTAGTGAAAATATACATTATTTTCCAAAATATAAAAAATATATATTTCGGAAAAAAATTATATTATTTTCGGAAAAAATAATATATATTTTTCGCAAAAAAAATATTTTTCGCAAAAAATTCATATTTTAGAAAATAATATATATTTTTCTCAAAAAAATTATTTTTTGGGAGAAAACATATTTTGGAACATAATATATATTTTTCCCAAAAAAATTATTTTTCGAAAAAAAATCATATTTTTTTAAAACAATTCGAAAAATATATATTTTTGATGAATTATATATATATTTAGAAATATATATCATTTTCCAATATATATATATTTTCCGAAATATATATATTTTTTCCAAAATATATATTATTTCCGAAAAATATATTTTTCCGAAATATATATATATTTTTCAAATTTATAATTTTTACGAAAAATATAATTGATTTTCGAAGAATAAATTTTTTAAAGGCTTGATTTCACTTAACCTCCCTATACTATTGATGGTAGTTTAGGTATTATGACTCAAAATGTGAGGGGAGGGGGCATAGTGATTAAATTGAATAATATAGGGGGCAAAGTGGACACAGTGTGGGTTAATTGATTAAATTAAATAATATATGGGGGTTTTATGAAATTAACCTAAAAAAAACACAAATGGAGTTTTATATTCTATACATTTCATTAACAGACTGGTGTTTTGTATTCTATTCTAAAAACTAAAATCGGTTAATACCAATTCATATATACATTTTATTTGCCATTCAAATTCTATGTAGGTAACCCGAAGACACACATACCGTTGTCGCTTCTACAGGGTGTGATATTATGGTTTGTCTTTCTTTGAAATAAAATACTACATAATACTATATCCCTCTTATGAAATGTATTTTATATTTATTAAATAAATAATTAGTTACTGTTTACTTATATAATCTGCATGTTAATTCTACTTCAGTTTGTATAATACTTTTCCAATTAAAATGAATTATTTATTAAAATAAATGCATTGTATATACTGTATTTATTTAAATAAAAACTGAATCTAAAACTCAGTAGAACCTTGAAATATAGAATGCAAATCTTCCTATCTATAATCTCCACATCATCTCAACCGCACTATCCGTGAAGTTTAATGCAGGAAAATAATCAACAATGAGAACAAAGAAATAGAATAAGAACACTTAAACCTTTCAAATATGATAAGCTTGGATCTCTCACCCCAACTACAAATTTTCCCAATAAAAAAATATTATATTGCATGAGTAAATGCTTTGTTTACCTCTGTATATGTTTGTTCTTTCTTATATCTATCTTGCCTTCCAATATTAAGTGTTTTATTGCCATTATATATTATGTGTTACTTTTCATTCTTTTAATCTAATGTTCTAAGTGTGAAAATTATACTACACTACAAAATATTTTCCTACCTTCGATTGATGGACTTTGAATCCGATTAATACAAGAAATTTAGGGTTTAATTAAATTCCCTATAGTCCAAACAAAGCTTGAGCTGAGTTCAAGCCTTCTTATCTATGTGACAAACCGAGATCGAACAAGCTAAAACTCAACTCGATTTGACTTGTTTACGGTCCCTACTTTTGCATTGTCTTCAAATTAATGATAAACATGAAAAGGGCATGCATCCCTAAAATAAAATTTAACAGAAGTTATATAAATGTGTGAATGGACTTTATTACAATCTACTAGTCCCAGGTAGGGTTTTTGAGAATTCTGACTTCTTGTTGGGCAGCAGTAAGTTATGAAAATGTCTTAATTTAAATAGGAGAATGTATAACATGACTATCAAATTATGTGATGCTGACACACAGAGGTTTAATGACCATTAGGTCCACAAAAACCATTGCCCACTGCAGTTGCAATCAAAACTCGTCACAATTAGTACTTTTCTTGCGCTCATTGAATCTAGCTTGACCTTTTCATACATATATAATTTTCAAATTAATACGATTTCTTTGTTGAATAGCTTCAATTACACAAGAACACTAGATTTAAGTTATTTGACCAAAAAAAAAAAATCCATCCTACTTGATGAAATATATATAATGTGCTATTTGTTAGAGAGAAAAAATTAAATTAGAATATATATATATATATGTAATGCGCTTTGTATTAGAGAGTGACTACAAAGGAGGAGAGGAACTAATTAATCCTCGCACATTTACTCTCATATTCCATTTGTGTGTGAAGAACTTCCTAATGCGGGGTATGAATTCCTCTTTTGAATATCGAATTGCTAATACCAGATAAACATGTTGCTTAAGGGTAATTTGGTCACAAAGTAACCTTCATCTTTTGGTTCACTTCACCATTTGAAGTACTTAGAAAGAAATCAATACTTAATTACAACAAGTCTCTAGTAGACCTGTCAATTGATCGAATTTTGATCCGAATCCGATTTAAATTTGATCCGATTAGCCGGATATGGATTGAAAATAAAATACGATAACCCGATTAGAATTCGAATCCGATAATCCGATTTCTTAACAAATAAAATTTGGATTTATGTCAACCCGATTCGATAATAACCCGATTCGATATATAATACATTTATATATATAAATATATATTTGATATTTTTATGTGTATATTTAATATTGTACATGTATATAAATATTAATTGTTAATTATTTAATTATTTATTAATAATGATTGATCATAAATATAATTATTAAAAGTGTGAATAATTTTAGTATTTTAGTATTTATTGATTTTTATATGTCTGTCATTTTATCTTTGTTAGTTCTGCCTATAATGATTGGTGAATCAAAAGTTTTCAATCAAACTTTTTGCATTTTTTTAATTAGATAATCAGATTTGATCTCCTATAATGAAGAAATTTGAATATGAATTAAGTAAGTAAAAATTCGTCAAATTATTAGACATGTCATCCTTATCAATAGACCTGTCAATAATTCGATTATGATCCGAATCCGATATTATCCGGATATGAATTGAAAATAAAATTCGATAACCCGATTAGAATCCGAATCCGATAATCCAATTTCTTAACAAATTGAATTTGGATTTAACATTTGATTCGAATCCGATTCATTGAGAGGTCTAGTCTCTAGTAGGTGAATGTTGAAAAGTAATTTATATATATATAAAAAATACAATTACATGGACACGCTAATAAAATATAGAGTAATGACCCCACAATTAAACAAATTTTACTGATCTTGTAAGAGATGAGGGATGTTATCATGGCATAAAAATATGTAATGATATTAGGGGTATGTTTGGGGAAGCTTTCTGGAGCTTCCAAAAGGGCTTTCAAGCCCAAAAAGGAATTCGTAAATAGAAATGAGTATTTGGTGGCAAATATTAAGTGGACTTCTAAAAAAAAGTGGAAGTCATCAAAAGTCCGTTCAGTTGAAGCTACAAAAACTTGCTTCCTAAATAGACCTGTCAATGGATTGGATTTTGATCCGAATCCGATCCGATTAGTCGGATTTGGATTGTTAAAAAAATCCGATAACCCGAATATGATCCGAATCCGATAATCCGATTCCTTAACAAATTGAATTTGGATTAGCCTAATCCGATCCGATAATAATCCGATCCGATAAAATGTACATATATATATATTTATATATATGTGTATATATTTAATATTGTACATGTATATAAATGTTAGTTGTTAATTATTTTATTATTTATTAATAATGATTGATCATAAATACAATTATTAAAAGTGTGAATAATTTTAGTGTTTCAATATTTATTGATTTTTTTATTTTTTTTAATTAAATATCCGGATCAGATATTCTATAATGAAGAAATTCGAATATGAATTAATTAAGTGAAAATCTGTCGAATTATCGGATTCGGATCGCAGATTGGGAGTTTTTGTCATCCTTATCAATAATCCGATTATGATCCGAATCCGATATTAACCGGATATGGATTGAAAATAAAATCAGATAACCCGATTAGTATCCGAATCCGATAATCCGATTTCTTAATAAATTAGATTTGGATTTAACTGATCCGATCCGAATCTGATCCATTGACAGGTCTATTCCTAAATTGACGGCCCTAAACGCACGCAAGTTTGTTACTAAATCTAATAAGATTACTATTTTATCCCCATTTATTATTTATATGTTCCATATTAACCTTAGGTTATTAGTTTATTACAATCACTCTAGTTCCCTTTATTTCTCTTCTAGTTCCATGTTATCGGGATCGCGTACAATACAGCTTCAGTCGGCGTTGTGTAGCAATGCTAGTCTTCTATCTTTAACCAAAAAAATAAGACTGTTATTTGATATTAACTATTGTTTTTTATTTCTTTTCCTTTTCTGGTTCTAATCGTCATGATGAATTCCTTATGTAAATCAATCTGCTTATAAGAGTAATGTATGAGTAGGACTGTAGGATTTATATTATCACATCAATGTGCTTGATTTAGGATATACTTAAGTATAGATATTCATTAAAAGCGTGAAAGTTGATTCATCTTTGGGTAAATGACAATGAAAACATATATGCATTCCTATGTTATGCGTGTGTATACATATATATATATATATATATTTGAATTTTATAAGATGCAATGTATTCTTGCTCATCACATGTAGGGTAGTATTGTAGTTTTGAAAATATTAATTTATGAGAGTGAAAATATATTTTTATTTTAGAAGTCATTTAGAAGATAAATGTACCAAACATATTTTCAAATTAAAATTCCTTCTATCAAAGGGGATTTTGTAAAAAAAAAAATTAGGAGGACTTTTAATATGAGGAAGCTCCCCCAAACACTACCTAGCTCTTATTCGCATAAATAAGTTGATACTTTTTATTTTAGAATTTTAAATTAATATTCTAACGTCTACTTTAGTTAAATATAGTTGCGAAAGTCGTTAATCACGTGTCTAAGGAATCATGATGCGAAACTCGTAAGAAGGTCAAGGAGAACCGCTCGCACGTAGGTTTAACTGTGGGTCACACCTTCCTACTCATGGAGGCGTATCGCTTGCTACATTGAACCTGATTGATTTCAACATTCGAGAATTGTTGGCACCTTAAATTGTGGCGTGGCATGTGAGATTAGGATAAACCGGGCCAAGGATGTTTGGGCTTTGGTAGGAAAAGATAAATTAGGGCGATTTGTGTGAGAAATAACTAGAGGTGGTAAACGGGCGGGTTTGGGTTTGGTCAATAATGGGTGGGACGGAAATGAGTCATTAACCTATTATTGACCCGCTGTGACGGGTTATGAGCGGGTCGGGTCATAAATGGGTCGGGTAAACCCAACCCGTTTGAAAAATAAAGACATAGAAATTGAGTTCATATTTTAAAAAATTATATTTATACAATTATTTTATTACTTTTAAATTACTATAAATAATTATTTTTCAAAGAAAATTACCCTCCATCTCCATCTCCAAAACTCCAGCTCTAGGTTCCTTTCATTTCCAAAAGTATTCCATTCAATGTCACCAAAATTTTCTTCCATTTCAAACCTTCTAATCCCCAATTTCAAATTTCCAAACCCTAACATCATCTCTCCCAAATCCCCAAATTTCAGATTCGATGTCCTTCACCGATCAATCCTCACAACCTGCTCTATATATACATAAAATTATAAAAATATATATATAATTCATAAAATATATATAAATTTGAAAAAGATATATAAATATTTCAAAAAATGAAATTTATTTTTTTATGTCACCACGTGAGTGGCACGTGACAAGGTGTATGATTTGGATCAGGCACGTGAGGTTGAATGGGGACCCATGTCATGTTGTGTACTTAAATCTTTATTTTTGATTGCATTGTTTTAAATGGACAAAAAAATAAAGGAAAAAGAGGTAAAGGTGCGAAAGTTGAAAAAAAAAGAAGTGGGATAGGGTAAGATGATGGGCTGATTGTTTGTCTCTTCTTGGATACTAGCATCATAATTTTCTTTTTCTATATCTTTTGGGGGTAAATTTATATATGTTTTTCAAAATTTATATATATATTTCAAATTTTACATATTTTATATATATTTTCAAATTTTAATATATATTTTTTGAATTTTATATATTTTCCGAAATTTAATATATTATATATGAATTATATATATATATATATATAATTTATAATTTTATATATTTGTTTCGAATTATATATATATATTTTTAATTTATATATATTTTCTGAATTTTATATAGTTTTTCTAATTTTATATATATATTTTCAAATTTTATATATTTATTTTGAATTATATATATTTCAAATTTTATAATTTTTTTTTGAATTTTATATATTTTTTTGAAATTTAATATATAGTTTACGAATTTTATATATATTTTTTTATAGAGTGGGAAAAGTGTAATTATCCAAACAAGAGGGGGGAAAGTATAATATGTCCAAAAAAGAGGAGTGAAACTGTAATTTATGTGAAGGGTATTTAAGTCATTTTGACATGAAAATTGAATGGAGGGGGTATTTGATTAAAATCTAAAATGTGATGGGATTTAGCTAACGACAGATGATTTATTGATTAAATCCTGAAACCTCAAGGGGTTTTGTGTAAATTACCCTTATACATATATACATATCTGTATATATCTATATCTATCTATATATAAATATATAACATGTAAGATTTAAAATTGAGTAACATGGAGAGGTGAGAGAGAGGGTGTTGACTTGTTAGGATTTTTAGATGGGTACACACGGGTACCCTCAACCCAATTCGTAAAATTGAGAAGTGTTAATAACCCAATTTGTTAATGACCCGCATCTTAAATCACTTACCCAATAATTTAAAATTTGAGGTCAAAATTTGAGGGCAAGTTGATGGGTTTAGGTAAAATTTGGTACCTCTAAAAATAACTCAACTCACACAAAAGGCTTTGATCTTTGATTGCCTCAATAAAGAGGATTTTCGGTAATCATAAAAATTAATCTATTATTTAAAAGAAATGAAAACTCGTTCATTTTCAACCGGTTAAAACACTTAACCGATTCTTAACTACTCGCATTCACACAAAAGGATAATCGGCAATCCGCCGAATAAGGAGCGAACAAGAATGAAACAGATAAATGTTTTTGCATTCACCTTATGGTGTCCATTTCTCATTTTTTGTACATTAAATTTTGTAGGAATTCCAACCAGTGCGAAAAGCGAAATGGCAACGTGGGAAGCGGAAAATCGCAAGGAGGCTGTGTGGCGGTGGAGCTCATTCATTGCCCTATCTTCTTGAGGTTTATATCACACAAGAGAAAAGAGATTTCAAATACCTTATGCATTTAAAAAATAACTGTGCTAATTTTTATACACACCACTCCTTCTAAACTTAATTATTTGATTCATTTATATATTATTTATTTATTCAATTTTATTTATTTTTATTATTTAGTATTGATAATTAGGATTAGTGCACTACAAGAAAAGTGAGCTTTGGTAGCAAACATTTAGCGGCTATCAATAAGAATTGCTGCTAAATATATGTTTTGGTAGCAAAATTTCTGTTTGCTGCTATAGAAAGAATTTAATTGCTGCTAAATATATGTTTTGGATGCAAAAAAAACTTTTGCTGCTATAGAAAGAATTTAATTGCTGTAAATAACTATTTTTAATAAAAAGGGTAAATTCATAAATTTGTAATCTAATGACATGACACGCTTCTCTCTCCATTCAAAACAATCTGTAGATCCCCTTTCTCAGGCAGAGATCCTTCGCTGTAGCTGGGTCATGCTGTACCCATGTTGTACAAGAAACGATATCGTTTAGTTTCTAATACAACTAACGATGTTAATCCACGGTTAATTCTATTTCTTTAACAACCTAAAACTAAAAATTCTATATTTTTAATAGAATAAAATTAATCTTCAACTGTAATAAACTATATATTCTCAACAATATAAAACTAAGTAGTAATAGAATTTTAAAAGCGATAAAATTTGTTCAATATCTTAAATCTAATTTCAACACAACTCAAACTCTGTTTCAACACCCATAAATCCTAATTATCAATAATATTCATACTGAAATAAAGACTTGGTCGATGAAGATAATTTACAAACATTAAAAGGTGGTGGTGTAAAGATTAATTACATTGAGAATTAGATTTATGATGTGAACTTAAATAATAAATTTATTGATAACAAATATTAAAGAAGTGTTGAGTTAAAAATAAAATATGTTGAGACTTAGATTTATGTCATTAAATTGGGCATTAAATATGTTGAAAAAGGGATTTTATGTTGTTCAATTAAATAATAAAGGATGTTGAGATAAAATATGTTAAAAATTAAATTTTTGTCATTGAAATGAATATTAAATATGTTGATAGAGAGATTTTATAATATGAAATTAAATAATAAATTTGTTGATTAAAAAGTGTTGGCCACATATTGACACTTATCGGGGGGGGGGGGGGGGGGGGGGGTGAATAGGGTCAATGACAAACTTTGAGACTTTTTCGGTTTAACTTTAATTTATTAAAATTACACTTCATTAAGCTCTTGTCAAACACTTAGTGATTTAGATAATCTCTTAAGTGACATTCACATTTCATGCTTGTAATCATGAATAATGAATTACACTACCGAATGCATGCATAACAAATTCAAGAAGAATGACAACAAGTTCAAGCATCCAAGTATGCATTTTAACTAAATATGTATAATCACTTTTCTCTCATATATATAGACATAATGCAAAGTGATATTTGACATGAAAAGGTTGTGTTGAATATCCATTTTGTCAAACAATTGGGGTGCATATGAACTTTTAAAGGCCTTGGTTGTTTAAGATGCATTTCAACAAATATTTGGTGTGCAACTAGATTATAGCAAATTTATGAGTAAGTAGAATATTTATAATCTAAGATATAATAAAGTTCACATTACAATTTACTTCAACCAAACATTTTCCCAATTTTCTCATGAATATTTAAGCACACACAATTTTCAAGCATTAATAAATAAAGCTCAAGATTGAAATGAAATTACTTGCAAATTAAGTAAGGAGTTAAGGGATAGAGAAAATGCAAACAAAGACACCGAGATTTTACATGGTTCAACTAAAGCTTTGGTCTACATCTATGCCTTGAGAAAACCTCTCAAGGATTCCACCATCGTGTTTTTCTTGCGGGTGAAAAACAAACCCTTACATGCTCCTTCTTCCGGCTGAAGAGCCAACCTTGCTCACTCTTGCGGGTGGAGAGCCAACCTTCCATCACTCTTGCTTCCGGGTGAAGAGCCGACCTTTGCTCACTCTTGCGGGTGGAAAGCCAACCGAATCTTCTCTTTTTAAGATTGAGAGAAACCCTTGCAAAGTTTCAACAATCCCATCCCAAGCCAAGACAACTTCTTGGTCTTTCACTCATAAAGAATAGGAATTAAATTTTGAGTGTATACAACATATCTCTCAATAGATGGATATAGAAATTCAAAGTTCACTTTCTCACATAATTAGAGTCATAAATGAAATACCCAATTAAAAAGCTTAACTCAAGTATGAAGAATGAATCACAAGAAGAAAATATGAATGATGCTCATGTGGTGATTCATGTAGGAGTTTTCTACCCAAAAATGATTTCAAAATTGAAGCACAAGTGATAGATTTTTCATACTCTTCTCTCCCTTTTTTCTAACACATTTTTGGTTCATATATGACATATATATAGTGTAGGAATCAATATAGCTGTTTGAGAGTTGTGGGGATGTTTAGGTAATTTTTGGAAGTTCAAAAGTAACTGTTAGAGTTCAAGATCCGAAGCCGGAAGTCGGCTTCTCATTTTGAGCAGTCGGCTGCCCAATAGAGACTCAAACTTGGTTTCTTTCTTCCTAAAGAAGTCGGCTTCCCAAACACCAAGAGTCGACTTCCCAAACACCAAGAGTCGACTTTCCCAAGAAGGACTCAAACTTAGTTTATTTCGTCCTCAAGAAGTCGACTTCCCAAACAACGAGAGTCAGCTTCTGAGCCACGAGAAGTCGACAGCCGTTTGATGGGCAGTCGGCTTCCAGTAGATGGGCAGTCGGCTTCCAGTAGATGGGCAGTCTGCTTCTGGAGATAAAATAATTTTCAGCTTAATATTTTTAGCTTCGACCCAGTTTCGATGCAGTTTACGCTTTTAGTTATAACTAGAGTTTCGTAACTCAAATGGAGGTGTTCTTTATCTTTTTGGAAACAAGACTTCAAGCTCTTGATTTTAGGATTTTGAATCACTCCATTTAACCCATTTTTGAGTCCGATATGCTCGTTTGAATGTGACACTTCATTTCGAACTTCTAACCCACTTGACGGTTTTTCGTGAAATCTTTTGGGATTTTTCCGAAATGACTTAGACACACTCTTAGGATGTCTTAGAGACTTATTAAGGTCCTTAACATGCCTAATTTAAATATTGAGATCATAAAATGATTTTTACAATTTAAACAAATTCTCAATATTAGACAAAAGGTTTTCATGATTTAACAATTTTGTTCAAAGCCTTAATATGCATCTAGAATCCATTTTAAGTGATATGAGTTAAGTTAATGATAATAGGACAACATCTTTCTTGAGTTCTTCCATAGTTTATGAAAACTTGAACTAACTCAATTTTAGCAAAGACTAAATGATGTTTATAGTCTAATGCTAATGATACAAGGACTCATGAATGATATGCATTGTCCTATATGCTATATGGTCAAGAGTTGAGCTTTCAAGTAAGTTATTTCAAAAATAATTTTACATTAAATCTAACACTCACCCAAGCCTACTTTACCCATTTCTTTGATCTTCAATTTCTTTAAGCTTTTGGGTTGATATCTTCATCATTGTCTTCAATGTCTTTTGAGCTCTAAGCACCTTTGCTTGATCTTTTCATGGATACACTAGCTCTCTTGAGTTTATCTTAAATCAACAACCTATTAAGCACAACTCAAGTAGACATTAAATTCACCACATTCAATGGTTTGTTATCATCAAAATATCATGTTTACCCATGGTGAAAAACCTTGGGTCAGCAATCTCCCCCTTTTTGATGATGACAAACATTGATGTGTGCCAATAAATAATTGAGGGCATTTTATAAATGTTTTCCCTATCAATATGCAATCAATGAATATTACAATAAAACATATGTATAACCTTTGGGATTTCTTCCTCTATCACCATGCTTTAAACGATGTTTACACTTAAACATATAGCATGTGGTCATTTCAAGGACCAAAGCTCCCCCTAAAAATGTGCATACAACATATACACATCAACTAATCTTTCTCCCCCTTTGACATCATCAAAAAGAATAGATACAATAAAGTACAAGGATATGATCATCACACCAAGTTACATATATGAATTGTGATCATAGGATATATCTTTTAAAGTAACACAATCTCATATTGTCCATACATTTCATGAATATGCTTAAGATGATACCAAATTGCAAACATAGCTTTGCATTTATGATGGCAACAAGGACATGCTAACACATGTAATCAATGATGACTAAATCATTTGTTTGCTTTTCATAGACAAATAGGATACATGATCAAACTAGATTTTCATAAATGAAGTACATGTATCAAGTGAATGACTCAAACGAAGAGTGACTTAATGTTCAAGTGTGTGTGTTTGAATGAAAACTTAAATCATAAGTATTCAACATACTATATGCAAACGAGAAACACATAAGATTCACTTAATATCACATATGACCATTTAAGAACGAGTCAACACCACCTCCATCACACCATTTGAAAATCAATAAACACATATGCAATATCTAATCATATAATGTAATATGAAAAAAAAAATCATAATGATGACTAAGAGATGAGTATCCTAAAATAAATAAGTGAAAACTACATAAGACATATGCTAGCACATTAATATTCAAAGACGTTTCCATTTCTTTATGAATTTTACAAAATAAGTTCTCTTGGAGAAAATTGGTGAGAATATTGACGAAGAATTTTATAATCATGAAAGTGAGCTCAATATTTCTCATAAATACATGTCTTTGTAATGTAATGTAATGACAATGTATGCATTCTTCTCAAGTGCTAGAAGATAATTAACACAAAATATATCTCTAATATATATGGTAAAAATACTTATCTAAAATAATAAGAGGTGAACAAGATAATGAATGTATATATATATATACAAAAATAACACATAATATATAATTTTATTTATGTTATTATAATCATCTAAGTCCAAGAGTAGTCAACCAAGGAAACCATATATTCCCAAAACTAAACTGTCAAAAGTATTTGAAATTATTTTCATGACACTTAAATGGCCTTTCCCCAAGAATGAAATAAGTTCATCTATCATGCTCATTTTAAAATAGTTTGCATGTTTGTGATAAACTTCATTGCACAACATATCAAATATTGGTAAACATGAAATTCCCATATAAGAGCAATAACCAAATTTGATAAGTTATAAATGACAAACAACAAGAAGAATGTTTATCAATATAGGTTATAAAATAACCTTCATCCATAATAAAATCACTTAAAGCATTTTAAAACACCTTCTTGGAGCATATTCCAAGTTAAGCACGACTTATGATAGTTTTAAAACCCATTGTCTAAAACTTATACATTTCAAAGCATTGTGATTCTCTACATGAAATTTTTTCATTGTAAAATTATATAAGAATGCATTAGATAAAAACATTTCATACAAAGAGACATGTGGAATTCTTAGAAATTTAATTCCATTCACATGTGCAAAGAATTAACTATATCCTTCTCGGTAAGATCTTAGGATGACAATGGTCAAAACCTTGGGTCACTACACTTAGTCTTTAAAAACAACAAACTATGCATTAGAAAATATACAAGAGTATGCATGTATGGTAATGATATAAAAGTGTAAAATATAAGAGATTAAAAATAATATATATCATTGAAAATCTTATATAAAAATACAAGATACAAGAACAATAAAAATGTATGTCTTTCATGATTTATACACATAAGACTCATGATTCATGTTATTCAATAAATATTCAAGATATCAACATTTGAGCACAACATTTCCATCTTTTCAACATGCTTCCTTCATCACATATTATTTATCCTCATTTGCATTAGATGGATCATTCAAAGAAATTTTGCTCTCTTGAGGTTTACTAGTTATGAACTTATTTGATTAGTCATTTATTTCAAGTTCATACTAATTTCTCTTTAAGTTCAAATACCTCAAAATAATATGCAATATGTGATACCAAGAAACTTTAGATAAAACACAAAAATCATAGAATCACATGGACAAATAACTACTCAAGAAATCAACTAAAATCAAGTGAAGTAATCTTGTGAGTCTAGAGGTGGTCATGACTATATTCTTTAAATTTCATGCATGATCAAGACTTTCATTCATAAAACTACTATTTGAAAAATATTGCCTCAAATGTACTTAAAAGGACAAAAGACAAATATTATGACATCATATATCCAAGTCTTATTTCAAAGTAAGCTACTATCAAGAAATCATCAAAAATATATTCAATTGCATGCACCAAGTAGCCAATCACTCTCATTACCAATCATCAAATTTGTTCCTTGACATATCAATAAAGATTCAACACACTTTAATAAGCATACGTATGTCATGTTTGATCTCATCCATGAAAGCACATTAGTAATGGAGGTTAGAAAATGTGTACCATGGAGCTAGCTCTACACATTTTACTTGGAGTTGCTTGTGGATGATTTGCATCCTCCACTAATCTTGTGAGAGACTTTGATTTCATCTCCCCTTTTGAGTTGAAGCATTACTATTGAGGAACCAATAGTTCTTGAGCAAGGAAAAAATCCAAACCTACAATACACTCAAGTAGCTTTCTTTGATACCCATATGATATTGGGTCCATTTATGTTAGCACTGTAAAGGTGGTAACTCGCGATAAAAACTAATCCGCAAGGCTTATTTATTTGGGATATGGCCCAAACTTTAATTATCTGGGATATGGCCCAGGATTGGAATATTTGGGGAAACCGGCCCAAGTAAAAGATTATTTGGGAGATTCGCCCAAATAATTGATTACTTGGGGAAATAGCCCAGATATGGTTTTACGCGAGAGCTTGCATTATACAGAGGGAGGCATGAGGGGCTGATGTGTTTTATACCTCGCATCAGAAACTCATAACCCTATATGCTGCTCGCGTAGGGAGTACTACTCGGAATCTAGGCGAAATGCTGGGAATGAGTAAATAGTGGGTCGCGACCTTATTTACACCATCCTAAGCAAGAGTACCTTAGAGAGGCCGATAGTATTCAGGGACATGACCAAGACATGCATGATTGGTCATGACCCAGCAAAGCTATAACGACATCCTTGGCTAAGGATAAATCAGATCCGCGATGAAATAGACGCGGATCACGGGGTATGGCGCACAACATGACCCATGCATGAGATTACACGAATCCGTTTCGCATAGTCGAATTCGAGATAACACTGTGCAAGGTATTTATGGCGCACTGTATAAATCCGCGCATGAGATTATGCGAATCCGTTTCGCGTAGGCAAGTGCGCGAGATGATATTGTGCAAGGTACTTATATCATGGATTGGTACGCAGGAGCCATGTCGCGAGACAGGTGCTGACGTGGCAATACAAATCTGCGAGGATTACTGAGCACTCACGTCTATAAATAGAGGTGCGAGAGCTCATTTGAGGAGGACTTTTTCAGAGACTAAGAGAGAGAAATTCCTAGAGAGAGAGAGCATTTCTCAATCACTTGTACTTGCTATCTTTTCCTCCATTTTTTCTGTAAAGCAAATCAAAAGTAGTAAAAGCATCATTGCCGTTATTTTACTGACGAACTTGTGTATAAACTATCTTCGCATCATCTAAAACTTGCGTACCCCTACATTAAAGGCGACTCCGCTGGGAAAAAGATGTCTTCTGCACAAGTAGAGCCTCGTCAGACTCGGCGGAGAGGTCGTCCACCAACCCGGCGTACTGAATAAGTTGAAGAGGAAACAGTGGAACAAACACAAGGAGGAGAACCAATCCAACCAGCACGAAGACAACGTCGTCGCGCAAATATTGGTGCGGATCAAGCAGAAACCCCTCCGATGGCAGAGCCAGTACAGAATTCGGCAGAATTGCCAACAGTTCTACTACAAGCTCTTCTCAACATCCAAGAAACACAAAAGGCCATACTTCACTTCATGGAGGCCTCGCGCGTTTCACCACCAAATATTGAATCGCCAAGGATGGACAATCAGACTTTTCCATAGGATTCAACACAGGAGTTTCTTCACGAGTCAGTAAGAACTGAACCCCTGGAGAAAGAGTCATACATCACCAAGGAACAGCTGGGGCTATCCTGAATGAAAAATCTGAAACAAAGGAAGTGGAAATTTCCCCCCGTACCATCCCAGCATTATGGCCTCGCCGTATCCGAAAAACTATGGGGTACCAAGCTTTCATCAATTTGATGGCAAAAAGGGAAATGCGAAAGAGCACATAGCCAGGTTCGCAGATGTTCTGGGACCTCACAGAAACAATGAATATTTAAAGCTTAGGGAATTCTCCAAGTCTTTAACTGGAACAACATATACATGGTATACTGGCCTCACTCCGGCTTCAGTGACCAGTTGGACGGATATGGTGCTCAAATTCTACACCAAACTCTTCCAAGCTGATGAGGAGGTCTCAATGATTTCACTTACAAGGCAAAGACAACGCTTTGGGGAAGAGGCAACGGCTTATGTCCGGAGATTTCGCGAGACTGCTTTACAATGTCATGAACCAATTTATGAATTGCAATTTATCAAAATTTGTATAGAAGGGATGCTGCGGGAATACAAAGTGCATCTGGTCAATAATGAGGTCAAAACTTTTTCTGCACTTGTTGATAATGCCCGAAGGTTGGGAGAAGTTTTGGCTCCCCCGACACGACCAAATATCAGTACTAGGCGGATACCGATGGTAGTAGCTACGCAAAACAAAAAACCTAGGGAAGTGCGCACTGGGAGATCTAAACCGCCCCCTTTACCTTTCAGTGAAAAAGAGGCAGTTGCTTTGCTGAATCAATGGGTCGCAGATCGTTTCATAGCGCTACCTCTAGTGCAAAGGGTGCCGCCGAGAGAGGAAAGGATGAAGAACAACTACTGTCCCTATCACAGGAGTATTCGGCATTCGTTGATGAGTTGCTGGACTTTTCGAAGTTTGGTACATAGAAAAATAGCATTGGGAGACTTGGAAGTGGCAAATAATGTAGTTCATGAGCCTTTCCCTGCACATGTGGTTGTGGTGACCGCCAGAGACAATACTAAGGATATGACCAATACCGCCAAGTATGAATGTCCGCTAGTACGTGAGGCCAAGGAGAATGCTAAGATAGACGTCTTCTTCAATGAACTCCCAATACAGGAACATGTGAAGGAATTCTTGAAAGAGCAAACAGTTGCCGCACTCAATCATACCATTGTAATTCCACAGCATGAGAAGGCCTCCAGTAAGATCACATTTTCTGAAGCAGACAGACAAGTGCCTTTTCTCCACAATCGGCCTCTATATGTACCAGCCATTTTAAACGGTCGTGACATGAAACGAGCTTTCTTGGATGGAGGAGCGTCAGTCAATTTGATCCCACTAGCCACTTTGCGAATGATCAATTTTCCTGAAAGTAAGATCGTGAATCATACTATTTCAGTTATTTATTTTAATGGAGATCAGCAAGCCACTATGGGATTCGCGACATTGGACCTCAAAATTGGGAATATCCGGGGGCCCACCAAATTTCATGTCATCAAAAGGGAACCCTCATATCAATTATTGTTGGGCAGACCATGGCTGCATGCATATGGCGTAGTGCCATCATCCTATCATCAAGTGATGAAAGCCAATTGGGGAGAAGGAATAATGACTGTAAAGGCATCTAAGAGTCCTTTTTGCGCATCAGAGGCCCATTTTGCAGATGCAGTCTATTTCTCAAAGTACAGTGAGGAAGATGGACCCGATGTTTTTTCTACACCGTTACCATAATGGAATGAACTGAAAGAAGGTAGTTCATCTAAACGGAAGCTCAAAGATGTGAACTGGTCACGGGTCAAAATGCCCGATGGACGAGTAGTGTACAAATTATGACGGGATTGAGGGTCAGAAGCTTGCACAGTTGGCACTGACCCCGGGTCAGATAAGATTATACAAAGAAAACTTAGCACTGAGCCTGAAGTACTAAAAGTGGATCCACGACAAAAACATGGTCTGTGTGAAGTAGACATAGGCGACGGCACGAATCCGCGACCTACATTCATAAGCAGTACGCTGCCTGAAGATACTAAGAATGCCCTGGTGGAATTGCTCAAAGAGTTTCGAGATGTCTTTTCTCGGGACTATAATCAAATGCCGGGACTTAATGTTGGATTGGTAAGCCACCATCTTCATGTAAATCCCGTATCGGAACCAAAGAAACAAAAACAACGAGTATTTCACCCCGATTTAGAGGTACAAATTAAGGCGGAAGTGGAGAAGCTGTTGAAAGCAGGGTTCATCAAGCCAACCCAACATCCAACCTGGCTCGCGAACATTGTGCATGTAAAGAAGAAAACTGGGCAGATACGCGTATGTGTAGACTATCGCGATCTCAATAAGGCTTGCCCAAAAGATGATTTCCCTCTACCCAACATTGACACCATGGTGGATGCAACCTCAGGACACGAGATTTTCTCGTTAATGGATGGATTCAGTGGGTACAATCAGATTAAGATGGCGTCGGAGGATGCTGAGAAAACTGTTTTTCGCACCCCAATGGGGAATTTCCACTACACGGTCATGCCATTTGGGCTTAAAAATGCCTGGGCTACATATCAACGCGCCATGACAGCTATATTCCATGACTTGATGCATAAAACTATCAAAGACTATGTCGACGATTTAGTAGTAAAATCCAGAGCCGTAAATCAGAAAGAGTACAATAAGAAATAAGCAAGGAGCTACAATAAAAGGGTACGGTACAGATGGTTCAAGGAGGGAGACAGAGTGTTAAAAGTGGTACCGACAATCATGAGGGGACAAAGGGTAAGAAAATTTGATGCTAAGTGGGAAGGGTCGTATGTGATTATAAGTGAGAGTAGTAGTGGGTATTACAGGATGGAGCATGAAGTCACTCGCGAGAGGACTGGACCTCTGAATGTGAAATGGATTAAATTGTATCAAGCATGAAGTTTCAAAAAAAAAAAGGGGGACAAGGCAAATCAAACAAAACATCCCATGTATATAAAACATGACAATATTTCTATCAAAATACAAGAATATACAGCAAAAATGTGGTTACAATTAGAAGACAGTAAAAAAAAGGGGGGGGATACAAATGATGAGCTAGAAAAGGTTTCGAGTGATGTGATCTAATAACTTGAAACCCTCATGCTCCTATAAATAAAGACGGGCCTGCTCGAGATACTCAGCTGAATCCTGAAGTTTTTTCTCATCCTCCTCAAACAGTGCTAACTGTCTACGAGACTCTACGATCTCTGCCTGTTTTCTTTGAAGAGCCTCGCGCCCCCTCAGCTCGATAAGATGGTGATCATAGAGCCTTTGAATGACAGCTAGACGGGTCTCCCACCAAGAAACATCCATCCCAACCTTTTTCCAGTCCTTTATGCGAGCATGACATCTCAGAAGAGTATCTGGGACGAGATCCTGAATGGAAGTCTCCTAAAGGGTCCTGAACACATCTGCAACGAGCTGGAGGTGGACCGTCTGCAAAAACGGCTCATGAACTTCCATATGAGCAAAAGTCTCTGGATAAGCTGCCTCTATCAAATCTAGCACATGAATGTCTCGCGGATAACAAAACCACTGACGCCAAGGTATTGGCACTGAAGAAGGAACATCATAGACAGGTGCAACAACAGGCATGCGAGAAGTAGATACATGGTCGCGAGCAGACTCAGGAGGATCAGAGGTAGAGGCACGAACAGGCTCGCGGGAATCAGGCACGATGATGCGTGATGGGGGTGGAAGTTTCTCTGTATACACCTCATCAGGAGTATCATGGAGTAACTCATTAATCATCTCCTGAGTTTCGGAGTTTGTACCTAAAAAAGGACATGTTAAAATCACAATTTGGCATTAAGGTTCAAATGAAAGGAGAAAGAGATAAAAGAAAGGTTACCTCCCTCAACCTCTGGGATAGGGGTGCCAAAAAGGGATCTCTCAATGTTAGGATGGTCTGCGAAAGTTGCAGCAACCTCTGATGCAAGATCACTATCAAGAGGCTGCAAATGCCTATCATCGAAATCCGGATCCTTTGCTCTATCATCAACGACCTTTGGGGAAGCAGGGATGGAAGACAGGTTGGGCAAAGTCTCGCGAGACACTATGGTCTCCTCAATCTCACGATCTGAGGATGCCTCGCGATCCCCTTCTGGAATAGAGGTCACGGAAATGATGTTATCGCGAGAAGAGTAAGGGGTGTCATCATCTTCTGCCTCCTCAAGGGTAGGCTGTGGAGGCTTGCTGAATAATGAATTAATGGTGAGGTGATCCTCATCATCAAATGATGATGTGACAGAGTGAGAGCCATTTCTTGGAGAGGATGGAGCATGCCGAGATAAGGTCTCGCGAGGGCTTAAAAAGAGAATATGTACGACGTATAAGAAATAAAGAAATCTAAAGCGAAAAGTAAAATAAAGATAGAAACTCACTATGGGAGAGAACTGTTCTGGGTAAATCAGAAAGTATACTGGCAACTTCTGTTTCCTCCGCCTCATCTCCAGTCCTCATATCCTCGACCACGCGAGCGACAGTTTCCAATAATGTCGAGGTTGCATCAGCCTTCTTTTTGTTCTTTAGTTTGGCCAAAGCAAGCCTACGCCTTTCGGCCAAGGAAGCCTCTTCTAAAGCAAGGTTCGAAACATTAGGAGCTGGAATGTTGTGAGAGGATTTGTGTTTTCGAACCAGAGGAACTTCCTGTAAATTGGTAGTCTCTTCTGCAACGTAAGTTGTTGAGGCTTTGGTGAGTTTTCTTTTCCTTTATGCGAGAGGCACACTATCCAGTACTGCTGCATCAGAAATATTTTTCAGACGAATGGACAAGGGAATATGGTCCAGAGAATTAGTAGAAGCACTGGTAGTACCTGTAGCCTGAGCACTAGAACGCTGCAGTAGAGCAGGGAAGTTAGTACCAACACGAAATTACATAACACATCAAAAGCAATAGGAGTTAGAAATCTACCAAACGCCTCGCGATAGGTTCCTCGCAGATGGCCTTCTCGTGGATAGGCTCCTCGCGATTAGGTTGTTTCGCGATGGGAATCTCCTCGCGGGCAGACCGTTTACGAGTCACTGTCTTGGGTTTCTGAGGCTGTGAAGGCTGAGCATGATGTTTTGGCGCAGTCTTGGCTCTTACCTTGCGAAGCTTCAAAGATGGATCTGCAATAAAGACTGGAACTGGAATAGGAATAGAGGGAGTTTCAGCTATGAAGCTTTGGAATCTCACAAGTTGCTCCTTCCAGAACTCATGATAGGCCTCAGTCATTCCACCTCTGCGAGTGCCAGGCTGGATAAAAATAACAGTAGAAAATATGCGGACACTCCTTTCGATAGACTCACGATAGGCAATGAAACACCTGTCAAAATTATCCTCGCGATATAGAGGAAGTGGAGGGGGAATGGCTTGATCAAAGCCTAATTGTCTTGCTACACGTGAAGGGTTATAAGGTGTGATAGTATCAAATGTCTCGCTGAAAATGGGGAGGTGACACTTGTGGGTAATGGCCGCAAAGATGAGGTGATCATCTACCGCTATATCATACGATACTATCTCCTCCTTTGGGTAAAAGTCAGGAGAGTAGAAACCCTCCAGAGAGATGGCGTATGGACGCCAAGAAAATTCATAAAATGTATCAATGAATGAAGGAAGGGCTTGTGAGGACGAGAGAGAAGTCCAGCGGGTAGCTCGCGACTTCAATGGAACAGGGACAGTGGTTTCTAAAGATTGAGGAAAAAGGGAAGAAGGAATGGGAGCATAATTGGGGAAATGCTCGAAAAGAAAAAGGGTAAGGAATGTACTTGAAATATGAGTACTAATTTCATACCTACCCAATGAACGTGCGAAATCACTCGCAAGAGTGTCCAGTTGTGAGTACAGGGTGCCAAGGAAAAGTGGGGCCAAGGTAATACGCACACCTTGCGAAAGCATGCCTGCTAGAAGGAACACCATACGACTAGGACCGTCCTCTGGCTTGCCTTGAAATATGTAACGGTCTAGCCAATATACAAGGAAGCCCACAAGTTCCAAAGGCCCATTGAATTGAGGTCCGGGAACTGACTCGCGATCTTCACCAGGAGCTGGCTTTCGCGGAGAGTACTCGCGAAAGAAATGGTGGCACCAGGCAACATAGGACAACTTCGGGCGACTGGATATGGCATGTTCAGGAAGAAGTATGCCCTTATCAAACCAGCTTCCTCGCTTGCAAGCATACTTGCCACAATCGCGAAGTTGATTAAGGATCTTCTTATCTTCTGGCTCAACTAAAGGCGCCTTGATAGGGCGCGAGTCCAGGACAGGGAGCCGAAATAGTACCACAACATCTTCTATGGTAGGTATAAACTCTCCCCAGGAAGTAATGAAAGTATGTGAAAATGTACTCCATCGTTAAACTAAGGTAGTCAGTGCGTCCACATTGCGACGAATATAAAAATCTGAAAAAAGCTCAATGGACTCAAGAATACCAGCTTGTGCAAGAGTAGCGCGATGACGATTCTGGCTAAGGATATGGCTGGACCACATCTTCCAGTCTGTAATGGGAGCTACGTGTCCCTCATACTCAATAAAGGAGAAAGGTGCATCACCTCTTTTAATAGAAAGGCTAGGCAGAAAAAGATGAGGGATGAAGGCAGTTTCTGCCTCATTATCTAGGTCAAGGGTAAGAGGTTGACTTGTAATTACTGGAGAAGGAAGATCTCTCGCGGATGCCCAGAATGTATCTCGAGATTCTAAGAATGGTGTTTTCTTCCACTCTGACGCGTCAGGTACAGAGGGAGCAACAACAGAAGAAGGTACAAGAAGTTTTGGTGTAGAAGTCTTTGTCATGTTAGAGTAAAACTTGCGAATAAGCTTTGTATTTAGTAAGAGGGAAAGCGCGAAGAAGGAATGAGGGTATGAGAAACGGGTGCAAAATAAAAGGTTTGAAAAACGGTGCTCTGAGGAAAATATAAAATCGTGAGAGATGAAAATGACATGAGAGAATATATAGGTGTTGGGCGCGAAAAGTGAAACGACACATTAAATGCGCGAGGAAGGCGAAAGGTCATCTGGCCAAGCGCTTAGAAAAGAGTCGTGAATCCCAAAAAATGGACAGATTGGGAAAAATAGGAAGGATATGGGGAAAAGTGAAATCCGTACATACATGAGATTGGCCGAAAAGTAGAAAAACTGTAAAAGGAAGGTCGCGGATTTGATCAAGGTTCGCGAGATGTAGCAAACATACTTCATCCGTGAAGGAAAAGACCAAAAAACGCATGGGGAAAAGTGGCTTTCAAAAAAACAGTATAAAGAACTATCAATCGCGAGTCACATGTTATTGCACTTTAATACTTAGCTAAGTATCAAAGCGCAATGGGGGAAAATGTAAAGGTGGTAACTCGCGAAAAAAACTAATCCGCAAGGCTTATTTATTTGGGATATGGCCCAAGCTTTAATTATCTGGGATATGGCCCAAGATTGGAATATTTGGGGAAACCGGCCCAAGTAAAAGATTATTTGGGAGATTCGCCCAAATAATTGATTACTTGGGGAAATAGCCCAGATATGGTTTTACGCGAGAGCTTGCATTATACAGAGGGAGGCATGAGGGGCTGATGTGTTTTATACCTCGCATCAGAAACTCATAACCCTATATGCTGCTCGCGTAGGGAGTACTACTCGGAATCTAGGCGAAATGCTGGGAATGAGTAAATAGTGGGTCGCGACCTTATTTACACCATCCTAAGCAAGAGTACCTTAGAGAGGCCGATAGTATTCAGGGACATGACCAAGACATGCATGATTGGTCATGACCCAGCAAAGCTATAACGACATCCTTGGCTAAGGATAAATCAGATCCGCGATGAAATAGACGCGGATCACGGGGTATGACGCACAACATGACCCATGCATGAGATTACACGAATCCGTTTCGCATAGTCGAATTCGAGATAACACTGTGCAAGGTATTTATGGCGCACTGTATAAATCCGCGCATGAGATTACGCGAATCCGTTTCATGTAGGCAAATGCGCGAGATGATACTGTGTAAGGTACTTATATCGCGGATTGGTACATAGGAGCCATGTCACGAGATAGGTGCTGACGTGGCAATACAAATCCGCGAGGATTACTGAGCACTCACGTCTATAAATAGAGGTGCGAGAGCTCATTTGAGGAGGACTTTTTCGGAGACTAAGAGAGAGAAATTCCTAGAGAGAGAGAGCATCTCTCAATCACTTGTATTTGCTATCTTTTCCTCCATTTTTTCTGTAAAGCAAATCAAAAGCAGTAAAAGCATCATTGCCGTTATTTTACTGACGAACTTGTGTAGAAACTATCTTCGCATCATCTAAAACTTGCGAACCCCTACAAACACAATCATGAGCATAATCCTCTATAAGCATATTAACACAAAATGAGTGATTTTTCTATAATCAATATACTTCACTTGAATTTATCATTCAAGTAAACTATCATGATGTGCATTTGTCAATTCAAATAGTAAAATATGTTCATAGTTATTTCATAAGAAAATGAACCAATATGAAATTAAAAATAGGAGTGAAATTCTATTTCATATATGGATCATAATAAAAAAACCATAAGCATCATATGTATTAAGCTTCAATAATTGACAAGAAAACCAAGCTAACTTCCCTTTATTGGCCAAAAATAAATTATATGCCATTTTTCAAAAATTGTAAAATTTTAGCATATAGAAAGATTCATTTCCTTTCATTTCAAAATTCTTTTTGAAAGTTTAATGAAAGATTGTTTTTCATAAGATTCACATTTTCAAAATAATTTCTTTCTAAACCAAGGTGTCACTCTTCTTATGCAATTTCAAGATAATCAAAAGAATGTGATGCATGAATAATGATTATTCATCAATCAATTAATACATTCATAAAACACATTTATATATCAATGAATATATTAATACAAGTATCAAGTCAATACAATGTATAAATTACCACATTTCACATAAATATCAATCATTTCATATCATTATCAAAATTCTCCTTTTATGACATGTGCATATTTAATGGTCATTGGGCACTATAGATCATCTAAAAATACTTCCCCTTATAAGAACATTCTCCTTTAGCCTTTAAATGCATATAACTAACTTGTAAACATCATTGGAGAATAAAAATGTCAAATAACCTTATGTAAAGGAAAATCTTTCAAAGTTTGTCATGGATCAACTCTAAGCCGATTAAGGCAAGAATAGCGCCGAGGCTCTAATACCAATTGTTGGCCACATATTGATACTTAGAGGGGGGGGGGGGGTGAATAGGGTCAACGACAAACTTTGAGACTTTTTCGGTTTGACTTTAATTTATCAAAATTACACTTCATTAAGCTCTTGTCAAACACTTAGTGATTTAGATAATCTCTTAGGTGACATTCACATTTCATGCTTGTAATCATGAACAATGAATTACACTACCGAATACATTCATAACGGATTCAAGTAGAATGACAACAAGTTCAAGCATCCAAGTATGCATTTCAACAAAATATGTATAAGCATTTGTCTCTCATATATATAGACATAATGCAAAGTGATATTTGACATGAAAATGTTGTGTTGAATATCCATTTTGTCAAACACTTGTGGTGCATATGAACTTTTAAATGCCTTGGTTGTTTAAGATGTATTTCATCAAATATTTGGTGTGCAACTAGATTATAACAAATTCATGAGTAAGTAGAGAATTTATAATCTAAGTTATAATCAAGTTCACATTGTAATTTACTTCAACCAAGCATTTTCCCAATCTCCTCATGAATATTTAAGCACACACAATTTTCAAGCATTAATAAATAAAACTCAAGATTGAAATGAAATTTCTTGCAAAGTAAGGAGTTAAGGGATAAAGAAAATGCAAACCAAGACACCGAGATTATACATGGTTCAACTAAAGCTTTGGTTTACATCCATGCCTTGAGAAAACCTCTCAAGGATTCCACCATCGTGTGTTTCTTGCGGGTGAAAAACAAACCCTTACATGTTCCTTCTTTCGGGTGAAGAGCCAACCTTGCTCACTCTTGCAGGTGGAGAGCCAACTTTCCATCACTCTTGTTTCCGAGTGAAGAGCCGACCTTTGATCACTCTTGCGGGTGGAGAGCCAACCTTCCATCACTCTTGCTTCCGGGTGAAGAGCCAACCTTTGCTCACTCTTGCGGGTGGAGAGCCAACCAAATCCTCTCTTTTTAAGGTTGAGAGTAACATTTTCAAAGCTTCAACAAGCCCATCACAAGCCAATACAACTTTTTGATCTTTCACTCACAAAGAATAGGAATTGAATTTTGAGTGTATACAACATATCTCTCAATAGATGGATATAGAAATTCAAAGTTCACTTCCTTACATACTTAGAGTCATAAATAAAATACCCAATTAAAAATCTCAACTCAAGTATGAAGAATGAATCACAAGAAAAAAATATGAATGATGCTCATGTGGTGATTCATGTAGGAGTTTTCTACCAAAAAATAATTTCAAAATTGAAGCACAAATGATAAATTTTTCATACTCCTATCTCCCTTTTCTCTAACACATTTTTGGCTCATATATGACATATATATATAGTGTAGGAATCAATATAGCCGTTTAAGAGTTGTGGAGGATGTTTAGGTAATTTTTGGAAGTTCAAAAGTAGCCGTTAGAGTTCAAGATCCGAAGCCGGAAGTCGGCTTCCCATTTTGAGCAGTCGGCTGCCCAATAGAGACTCAAACTTGGTTTCTTTCGTCCTAAAGAAGTCGGCTTCCGAAACACCAAGAGTTGACTTCCCAAAATCTAAGAGTCGACTTCCTAAACACCAAGAGTAGGCTTCCCAAAGAAGGACTCAAACTTAGATTCTTTCTTCCTCAAGAAATCAACTTTCCAAACACCAAGAGTCAGCTTTCGAGCCACGAGAAGTCGGTTGTCGTTTGATGGGCAGTCAGCTGTCGGTAGATGGGCAGTCTACTTCTGGAGATAAAATAATTTTCAGCTTAATATTTTAAGCTTCGACGCAGTTTCGATGCAGTTTACGCTTTTGGTCATAACTAGAGTTCCATAACTTGGATGGAGGTGTTTTTTAACTTTTTGGAAAGAGGACTTCAAGCTCTTGATTTTAGGCTTTTTAATTGCTCCATTTAAACCATGTTTGAGTCCGATATACTCATTTTAATGTGACACTTCATTTTGAACTTCTAACCCACTTGACGATTTTTCGTGAAATCTTTTTGGATTTTTCCGAAACAACTTAGACAGACTCTTAGGATGTCTTAGAGACTTATTAAGGTCTTTGACATGCCTAAAATTAATATTGAGATCATAAAATTATTTTTTCAATTTAAACAAATTATTAATATTAGACAAAAGTTTTTCATGATTTAATAATTTTGTTCAAAGCCTTAATATGAATCTAGAATCCATTTTAAGTGATATGAGTTAAGTTAATGGTTATAGGACAACATCTTTGTTGAGTTATTCTGTAGCTTATGAAAACTTGAACTAACTCAGCTTTAACAAAGACTAAATGATGTTCATAGTCTAATGCTAATGATGTAAGGACTCATGAATGATATGCATTGTCCTATATGCTATATGGTCAAGAGTTGAGCTTTCAAGTAAGTTATTCCAAAAATAATTTTACATTAAATCTAGCACTCATCCAAGCCTACTTTACCCATTTATTTGATTTTCAATTTCTTTAAACTTTTGGGTTGATATCTTCATCATTGTCTTCAATGTCTTTTGAGCTCTAAGCACACTTGCTTGATCTTTTCATGGATACACTAGCTCTCTTGAGTTTTATCTTGAATCAACAACCTATTAAGCACAACTCAAGTTGACATTAAATTCACCACATTAAATGGTTTATTATCATCAAAATATCATGTTTACCCATGGTGAAAAACCTTGGGTCAATACAAAGATTAAATGGCGTTGAAGTAAAGATTTAATATGTTGAGAATTAGATTTAAAATGTTGACTTATAGATTAAATATGTTGAAAGATAGATTTTATGATGTTCAATTAAATAATAATCTTATTCATAGCAAAGATTAAAGGTCAAATATGTTAAAAATTTAATTTATGACATTGGATTAAATATTAAATATGTTGAAAAATATATTTTGTGATATTAAATTAAGAAATAATTTTTTTGTTTTACAGTGTTCAAAAGGTGTTGAAGCAAAGATTTAAAGTGTTGAGAATTATATTTATAACGTTGACTTAAAGATTAAATATGTTGAAAGAGAAACTTTATGCATTTTAACTAAGTAATAAATTATAAATATTAAATGGTGGTGGTGTAAAGATTAATTACATTGAGAATTAGATTTATGATGTGAACTTAAATAATAAAGAATGTTGATAACAAAGATTAGAGAAGTATTGAGTTAAAAACTAAATATATTGATACTTAAATTTATGTCATTGACTTAGGGATTAAATATATTGAAAGAGAGATTTTATATTGTTCAATTAAATAATAAAGAATGTTGAGATAAAATATGTTAAAAATTAAATTTATGTCATTGAAATGGATATTAAATATATTGATAGAAAGATTTTATAACATTGAATTAAATAATAAATTTATTGATTACAAAGATCAAAGGGCATTGAAGCAAATATTTAATGTGTTGAGAATTAAATTTATAATGTTGACTTATAGATTAAATGTGTTGAAAGAGAGATTTTATAACGTTCAATTAAATAACAATCTTATTCATAGCAAAAATTAAAGGTTGTTGAGGAAAAAGATGTTAAAACATTATTTTATTTCATTGGATTAGAAATTAAAATATATTGAAAGAGATGTTTTACAATATTAAATTAAAAAATAAAATTTTATTACAAGGTTCAAAGGGTGTTGAAACAAATATTTAATGTATTGAGAATTAGATTTATAATGTTGGCTTAAAACTTAAATTTGTTGAAAGAGAAATTTATTTGAGTATATACACTAAATAATAAATTTATTGATAACAATTATTAAAGAATGTTGAGTTAAAGATTAAATATATTGAGACTTGGATTTATAACTTTGACTTATGATTAAATATGTTGAAAGAAATATTTTATGGCGTTCAATTATAA
Source organism: Cornus suecica (assembly GCA_963922005.1). Taxonomy (NCBI): domain Eukaryota; kingdom Viridiplantae; phylum Streptophyta; class Magnoliopsida; order Cornales; family Cornaceae; genus Cornus; species Cornus suecica. Next base: position 20,411,608 of record OY998246.1, read on the forward strand.
TAAATATTTCGATTACAATGATTAAAAGATGTAATGGTAAAGATTAAATATGTCGAGAATTAGATTTATGATATTGACTTAAGATTAAACATGTTGAAACGGAATTAAATAAAAAAATTATTGTTTACAAAGCTTAAATGTGTTGACATATAAAGATAAAATATGTTGAGAATTAGATTTATAATGTTGACTTAGATATTAAATATATGTATATATATATATATATATATATATATATATATACAGAACAACACTACATATATACGTAGATATACAATTTTTCACACTAACAAACATCAACACACAACGAACATAGGAAAGTGAATCAGATTAATGGATATATTCTGTGAAAGAGATAAATCACGAATCACACTACGTTGCAAGAGAAATGAATTACAAATCAGACCGATTGCAAAGAAAATGAATTACAAATCACACTAAATTTATAAAATCTAAAAACAAAATATAAAATATAAGAAACCATAGACGGTTATATAGGGTGCGTTTTGAAACTAGTGTTTTCGTTTTCGTTTTTTATCTCTTGAGAACAAAAAAATTTCTTGTTCTTGTCCTAAGGGTAATCCGGAAACAAAAACATGTTTGGTTGGGAATTTTGTCTAAAAATATTTCGGGAACAAAAAACAAAAAAATACGTTTGGCAAACCAGAAAATCTGATAACAGAAACAGAAAAACATGTTTGGCAGTTGAATTATTTTTTTAAAGATTGTACGGAAATTTTTGCATATAAGTGTTGGAATTGAAAAAATCCATACAACACATTCTCCTAAAAATGATTAATAGTATTTTTTTTATTAAAATTATAAGTAATTTTTTTTCTTTATAAAATAAGTAGCAATAAATATATCAAAGAGAAAAACAAAATGACCGTTCAATATGACCGTTCCTTATACTTGACCGTCACTAATACCCCCATTTTTTAGGGACGGTGGACTGTCGCGAATACCCCTTTTTTCAATTTTTTTTTTTTAGCTGTTTAGTAATCTGCTTTCATTATTTTGATTTTCTACTAAAATCAATAATTGAACAAATACATAAAACAGCAAACTGCATATATATATATATATATATATATATATGGAAAGCTTCAATGTTAGAAATTTTACAAGAACATTGTAAAATGTATCAAGCTTATCCATCAAACACTTGTAAACAAAAATCACCTATAAAAGAAATAAAAATTGGAAGCCTAGTAAAGCTGAAACCATGTCGGTGGTGGCCGCGATGGTAATTGGTGCTGGCTAAGAATGCTAAAACCATGTTGGAGGTTGCTGGTACTGCTACCATGTTGACCGCGGCGGCTGAAAGTGAGTCTCTATTGGTGGACATTTACCATACCCATCCCGGAAAGAGTCCATTCCTTCATTTAGAAATTGCTAGAACAACCCATCAGCAGTTGCACCTCCTCCCCTATCAGAGGAATAGACTGCTACACTGTCAAAAACCAGGTCCCTTTGGTCTGTATAGACATACGCACACGACGAGCTCTAACTCGGGCTTGAACTCGAACAAGGGCCTGTATGCACCTCAGTGTCGCTGCAGGCTGCTTCCTCACCTGCCGACCTCGAACTAAAGCTTGAAGCCTCACCATTCCTTTCAAGGCCCTCAAAGCCCTTCTTGCCTACAATTATCCCACAACACCAACTAAATTATTAGAATATTCTTAAGACAACTCAAATTCACAAAATAACCATCTACATCCTCACTATAAGGCTTAATCCAAAATGTCAGTATATAGTTTCCCTTCTCTCTGCTCTAAGAAGGCCCCCTCTCATAGCCGCAAAAACCATACTACAGAAAATACAATGGTTTCAAAAGGTCAGACCACATACGAAACTGAACATTTACCTTATTATCAACCATAAAGTACACGTTTTACTTGCCTTATTATCAACCATAAAGTACATGTTTTACTTGCCTTATTATCAACCATAAAGTACACGTTTTAATTGTCAAGAGAGTTCGCAGATGTTTTCTCTGTCTTTACTGATAAACAAAAAGTCAAAAGAAGATACATCATATACATGGAATGGTGTCTCTACTTTCAAAAGCACACCCAAAGAGTTGGAGTGTTTTTTTCCGTAAAGGGAGAACATATAAAAATCATAATTCAAATGAGATTTTTCAATTCTGCACACAACAACCAACACAGTTCTAAATCCATAAACAATATGAAATATAGATAGAATGTCAAATTGCATATATAGCTAAATAATGGATATATAAAAACGATTCTATATTTGGTTAATCATGCTCCAGAATAAAATACTATAGAAGACAAATAAACTCGCAACATCATTGGTTCCACTAAATGCAACCATGCAGTCCCTTGCTCAGGGTTAGGTTGGGTAGCAGTACCCACCTCGGCACAAGCCTCACAACAAGATTTTTATCACCTATTTTAAGGCTATTTAGAGCACCAATAACAATATTTGTATTACTGATATCCTGATAAGCACATAATGCAAAGTTCCCTGTTTCTGTATCGTTCACTACATGAAAGCCCTGGGGGCTAAAGGACTCCAGCAGATCCCCAAATTGTGCTTCTGTGAAATAATCGGGGACCCCACCAACAAAAATACAATGAGGACCCTCCAGTCCACCAGCAGATTCTGGAGCAGCTCCTTGTACATACAAAATATGTTCACAAACAAATCGATATAGTTTTATACACTTAGTGTGAATCACAATTACAACCAGATTCAGATTCAGTTACTATAGATTGGAAAACAAAACAAAAATCCCATTTCACATATAAGTAGTTAACATATTCATATAATCAGATACATGCAGAAGTTTCAACTACTGCAGATTGCTTTCACACATATTGAGCTGACAAAAATCACAGAAGATACAACTGTTTGAACATGAAGAAAATAATATGTTATCACTTATCTGTTGTTAACAATAACAACCAAATTAGGAGCACAACCAAGGGAACACAATCTTTTGTAAATTCACTTTTAAATGGTTTTGCTTGCAACATAAAAACACAAATTTATACGAATCTTAAGATTTTTGTCCAATTTGAAGAAAAGTAAATTGACCAAATAATTGTTTTATGGGCTAATGGAGGACTGAGATGCTTCCTAACCGACAGTACCAGCAAATAGGATCCAAATCCAAGCCAAATGCTAATCTCTCTCTCCCCACCCGATCAAATTAGAAGGCAATAAAAGATACTATAACACTAATTAACAACATCGTATAAAAATGCATTATTACGATACAACAACACAAATTAACAGCATCAAATTAGAAGGCATTGTTAAGATACTACAACCTAAATAGACAAAACCAATTTAGAGGCATTCTAAAGATATCATAACACAAATTAACGTCATTTTAAAAGTCATTGTTAAGATACTACAACACAACTAATCAACATCCATTCAAAAAACATATTGAGATACTATCATGCAAGTTAACAACATCAAATTATAAGATACTACCAGTGTACAATAACACAAATTAACAACACCCAATTGAAAGGCATTATCAAGATACGAAACACAAATTAACAACATCTAACTAAAATGTATTATCAGGATACTAAAATACAAATTAACAACATCAAATTAAAAGATACTATCAAACAAATTAACACCGCCAATTTGAAAGGCATTATCAAGATACTAAACACAAATTAACAACATCTAACTACAAGGTATTATCAAGATATTAAATAGAAATTAACAACATCTAACTACAAGGTATTATCAAAATACTATAACACAAATTAACATCAATTTAAAAGACATAATCAAGAATACTCACAGATTCACAAAATCAAATTAGAAGGCATTCTCAAATACTATAACCCGAATTAACAATATCATCAAATTATAAGAACCCAGAAAAATACATCATTCAGATACTATAATACAAATTAACATCATCAAACCATCACATTGTAAACTAGATCAAAACCCGCAAGAAAGAACAATACCTAACACCGGCATCGCCGACAATACGATGGCCATTCCCGCGGAAAGTCCTGCAAGGCCACAGGAAAGACCGGACGAGAGATGTGCTTAGCCATCAAACAAGTAATAGGACTTTGCCTTGGGATTGATCCCAGTACTGATGATCACAACGATGATCGATCCGTAGATACCCAACACTCCCGCCATAACCACTGGAACAATTGACTTCATCACCAGTTCCGGCCTCATCACCCCCATCGACGCCACCCCTACGCCGCTCTTCGCCGTCCCATATACAACTCCCATACCTGAAAGATCACAACAACCGATTCTCAAAATCTATACAAAATCAATATATATATATATATATATATATATGTATATAAATTGGTATGTTTATATAGGTAGAAGAAATCTATGGTTAGAGTTAGGGTTACAGGAGAAGACGAGGGCAGCAGCGGCGCCGAGGAAGTTGAAGAAGGGAGTAGTTTCATCGCCGCTAAAACCTGAAGCTATTTTTGCCCCCAAATTTTATTGGATCTCAATTTTCTCAAAACTTTTTTGGATTTGTTGTATAGATAGAGGTTTTGACAACCTTATATCACGATTTCATGGCCGATTCGAGAGGGTGTGAAAAGATTCGCCTCCAAACCCTAGAAGAGAACCTTGTCGGTAGAGAAGAGAGAGAGAAATGTCGAGAGAGTTTTTGGGAAATTTGAGAAATATGTTTTTTGATTATCATCTAGCTATAGTGCAAAATTATCAAAGAACATCAATTTAGTGCTTGTTTGGTAGAGGGTGTGGAGTTGGTTTTTGGTTTTGGTTTGATTGGAGTTGGGTTGGAGTTGGAGTGGTTGGAGTTGGTGTGGTTTTATTTTGGTTCCAAACCATGTTTGGTGCAGATGGTTTTGGTGTGAGAAAAAGTGATGCTGAAAAACCAAACCATGTTTGGTAAAGTTTGTATGGGTTGAAATTCTGAATATTAATATATTAATAAATATTAATATTAATATATTAATATATGAGTTTCACATTTTATTTATTAATAAATATTAATATATATTAGTTTTATTTATTAATAAATATTAATATATATTAATATATGGGTTTCACATTTTATTTATTAATAAATATTAATATTAATATATTAATATATTTAATTTTTCAAAATATTTAATTTTTCATAAATATTAATATTAATATATTAAAATATATTGATATATTAATATTAAAATATTAAAATATATTAATATTAATATTTTTTAATATATTAATATATTTAATTTTTCGAAATATTTATTTTTCATAAATATTTAATATATTATAATATTAATATATTAAAAAATATTAATATTAATATATTTTAATATTATAATATTAATATATTAATATTAATATTTATGAAAAATTAAATATTTCGAAAAATTAAATATATTAATATATTATATTAATATATTAATATATTATATTAAAATATATTAATATATTTAATTTTTCGAAATATTTAATTTTTCATAAATATTAATATTAATATATTAAAATATATTAATATATTAATATTATAATATTAAAATATATTAATATTAATATTTTTTAATATATTAATATTATAATATATTAATATATTTAATTTTTCGAAATATTTATTTTTCATAAATATTTAATTTTTCAGAATATTTAATTTTTCGAAATTTATTAATATCAAAAATGAATTTGCTACAGTGTTGGTACCAAAACCAAAACCATGAACCATCAAAAATTTGGTTCCAAATTTTGGCTCATTCCTTCACAAAAGCCACTCCATGGAGTTGCTACAGTGTCTACTCCAAATGTCCACTCCATTTGCCAAACATGGAGTGGAGCAAAATTTTCAAACCAAACCCAAAATTTTGGCTCCACTCCATGTTGTCAAACATGCACTTAATGTTCTTAATTTGGACGAAAATTTGCTACTTATTTTTTTTAATGTGCTAGGAGAACATGTGGGCCCAAAATGTTGCCAAATAGCTTTTTACTGTCATTTTAGGAAAAAAAAACAAAAACTAGAGCAAAAACACTCTATCCAAACCCACCCATAACAATCATTAATCTTGTTTCCAAAATTTTTAAAAACGATATCGTTACTCGTACAGAATGGGTGCACCATGACCCAACTAGGATCCCGTTCCTTCTCTCTCTAGAAACAATTCTGATCCCCTTTCTCTCTCTACAATGGCATACGAATCACCTCCTTTATCTCTCTACAACGGTATACAAATCAGACATGAACTCAGGTGATTAACTTTCTCTCTCTTCGTTAATCTGCTAGGTCTTGATCATATGTAGATAATTTTACCTCTCTTTCTCTAGAACTCTTTGATTTTTCTTCGATTTGTATATATGTACATATATATACATACATGCATATATAAAATATCAATATAGAGATTCAATTTCAGGAGAAATTTGGGACGATGTTGGCCTCAATTCGAAACTGAAGCTCTAATTTCGCAAATGCTTGTGAAAAATTGGAGATCAACTTCAATTTCAAGACGATCGGCGAATCCCCCTGAGCCGGCAAACGGAGTTGTCCGGCACGACGACGGTCCGAAACTGGTCGTCCCGATACCTACAAGGAGGTTGTGGAGATCATGAACTAGTTCCGATCCTTATACTTGGCCGACGAGCGATCCTCGTGAACCCTAGCAATTATACTGTATACTCCTCTATATCTCGTTATACATATATATATATATATATATATTTGTCATTTCTTTCAGCTTTATGTTAGAATTCATCGTTTTTGAGTTAAGTCACGACTAACTCAAATTACAATTTTTGCGTCTTTATATATATACGTATATATCCCCCTATATATATATATATAGGTATCTGTACTCTTATATGTTCGTAAAATGGTTTGATCATTGATTTCATCTGTTCGTGTTTTAATTCAAATAATTGCTTAGTTTGTCCATTGCAGGTAGCCGTTGAGCGGTCGTAAATGTACCCATGATTCCAAATCACGGCTTAATTGAGGTAATGGATTTATTGCATTCAATATGTTAAATTTTTTATGGTATAGTCTTGTTGGATCATATATATTTTGATATTAGTTTCATGTTAATTTCTGTTGCATATAAGGACTACTAGTTTTCATGGCTAAGATTTTGAGCAAAAATGGTTCTCTGTCATTTTCCTTTACAAGATTTAGCTACAGTTGTTATGCTCCCTTATAGCCAAGAAACATTTTTGGGACTGTTTTCAACCACAGAATTCATATTATTTTCTGTCTTTAACTCATTTTAATGCCCTGATAATTGAGAATAGTAACATTTGTGAGATCCAGCAGATTCATTAATAATACCATATTGACATCCATAATAGTGTGAGTATAACAACAATCACTAGCCATTTATCTCATATTTTTTCAGTATTTTCTTTCTTTTAAGCAGCAATGACGTTTTTTGCATCAATAGAAAGAAAAGGACAGTGCATATTGACATTCATAATAGTGTGAGTATAATGTTATTGTTAAAGGTCGCCCCCTAGTTTATTTCCTAGGTCCGTCCCTGTTAATCTTTGTTGTAACAAACTTGGGATATCTTCACCAATTGTAAGAAAATGACAGTGCAATTGCTCTCAAGAAGAAATGTTTTGCCGATCCCATTATAAACCATTTACTGCTCTTTCTATTAATTACCCGGTTGTTCTCATCCTAATTCTTTCAAAAGTTAGTTTATGGAGCAAAAATAATTGTTTGTCGTCTAAAGATATATTAATTGTTGCGAAAGGAAATAAGATTTTAATAGGGTGGGTAATTATGTAATTTCAGAACATAAAAAATCCTCTCCCTGATAAACTCTCTGATTCAGTTTCTCTCTCCAAACATTTCACCTCTCAGATTCAACATCTCTCTCTAAAACGATTCAGAGCTCTCTCTCACTCTAGCACAGCCTCCTTTGGGGACGCAGTTCGTCTCTCTCTACTCTCTCTATATATCGCACAATCGACTGTATAGACCTCATATTTTGCCTCCATTTATCTTCAATTTCGCTCTGTTTTACTCCTAGGGTTTTGGTATGATGGGCATATTAATCGATCTCAACACCATCAACGACAACGACGAGACGCCGCTGCCGCCGTCGTCCTCCTCCGCCTAACCTCCGCCTGCGACCGCGTCGTCGTCGTTGGCGGTGTGTTTGGAGCTGTGATCTTCCTCCTCAGGTTTTCTGTTGCGTTCGCGATATCAAGCTTCATGTGAGTTCATACATATATTGTATAGATACATGTATATAGTATTCATGAAAATGCTTGTCTTAGTAATAATTATTAAGCTTCTGTGATGATTTGCAAGCAATATAGTACAGATTCTTCAATATCGGTTGCTGGTCATAAGCTTGAAAGTGGTGAACAAGTCACACAGAAGCTCAAGTCACTCTCTCCCATGGACAAGAAAAGGAAAAACAGAGATCCCTCTTCTTTCACTACTACTTCTCACTCCAAGGTACTTAAATTGACCATATATATATGTCTATATATTTATACATGTATTTTTCTTTGGATTTTTTTTTTTGAAAGTTAAGTTTTAGTATATATTCAAAAAAGAAGGCCAAAGCCGAATACAATATTTCTTTGGATTTTGTGACTATTGATGGTCTTGTAAAACTTTAATTTGAAATAATTGGTAATTATATATATATGTGTGTTGTGATATAGGAAATTGTAAGAGAAGTGAAAGAGAAGAAGCAAAAGAAATGGAAGCAAGATGTTGAATAAAAGAAGGGGAAAGCTGAGAAGAAGGAAGAGAAGAAAGTTGGTGAAGATGGTCCAACAGGTTACATTCATCTAAGAGCTAGGAGGGGCCAAGCAACAGACAGCCACAGCCTTGTAGAGAGGGTACTCCTATTCACAACTGTATATATATATGTATGTATGTATATCCTTGAATTTAAGCCCAAAATTCCCATTTTGTAACTAGTCAGTATGATTTGGAAGCTCTACTTGCAGGTATGATTATGGCAGGTCTTATGGGTGTTATCCATCAGTTGAAAAAACTAGTTGCATAGGTATCGTTCTCTACTTTTATTTTGGTGTAATTTGAATTTGAGCTTTGAAAATATGTGTTTTGGTACATATAAGCTTTGATCACTGATTTCATCTGTTCGTGTTTTAATTCAAATAATTGCATCATATTGGTTTTTTTTATTTTTTTATTTTTTTTATGCTTTAAAGTAAATATGTGAAATTACTATCTTGGTGTTGATAATTGTGATGACCATGATTATAATTGATTTTAATTTCCTCAGAAATGGACTAGTTTTTTCGGTTCATGCAAGCAGGATTGTGTTTTCATAAATGCACACAGCAAAATCGTTGTTAGTAAGGTTAGTCGTTCAGCATTTCCAAGCATTTTGTTAATTTGTGGATAAGTCCCTGATTCGAGTTCTTGGCAGAACAATATATGTTTATGCTAGTTAATTTAGAATGTTGTATGATTGAGCACAATTTTTATAGCAAGTACTAATCAGTGATCTTATGCAGATGACCTAAGTAGTAAGATTAAAATCTCCCTATCCACTAAAAAGCTGAGGTGCTCACGCAGGATATCTTAGACTTTTTCAAACTGAAGCATTGTGTTTTTCTGAATGCTTCTTACCCCTGTTTTTCCCCCCTAGTTCGATATTGGTACTACTTAAGAGTAATTGACTGAAATTTGTGTTTTTGGGCTGGAATTAGCATGGTTTTTAGCTCAATTGACAACTAGAGCAGCAGAGCGACTAGAAATGGCTACTGCGATATAAATTAATGCAATAGTGGCTTTGTTACTGTTTTGCTCTCTTAAGTTAATGCGGTATACAAAAGATTAGTATGATATGCAACGCTGTGTTGGTGATTGTCAATTACGTGAGCACATGAAGGAACTTGGGGTTCTTTGAATTTTTTTAAAAAAATTGGTGTTCAAGTTCTGGTTTTGCTTAGTGATGTGGTCCGAGTAGTCTTATTTGCTTTGATATGAAAATTCGGTTTAGTTTCATTTTAATTTAATTGTTTTGCATAATTTCTCTGATTTAATATTTCTGGTTAAAAACAAAGTTTGTGTTGCTAAACTATGCTTAATTTCCTTATCTTTGAAGACAAAGTTTTTGCTCACATATATATTTATATATATATTGCGGGTATTTTATTTAATTGTTTGAACTGCTTCAAATGACAGTCCTTAGTTGTTCTTGTCATTTTGAAGCATTTTCTTTAATTGTTTGAACTGCTTTAAATGACAGTCCTTAGTTGTTCTTGTCATTTTGAAGCATTTTCTTTAGTCTTGAAAAAAGAAATGAGATCATAACCATCTATAGGTCGTAGTCTCATGTCTCATTTTCTTTTTTACGCATTTATCTAGGAGTTTCCTGCTTGTGCTGTTGGGTGTAAGTTTGGACGTAACAGCAATAAGAGGGTTGATGCTGCATTTGGGGCACCTCAAGAACCTGGGACAGCTAGTATGCTTCGATCCATGGAATCAGCTCACTACTATTCTGAGAACAACATTGATAATGCATGACGGTAGGTAAGCATGCTCTGAGATGCCTCATTGCATGTTTGAATTTCGAAAACATTCACACTTCTGAAGAAGTTTTGGCTCTGATTAACTTGAAATCAAGAGATCCTATTCCTTGCGTCGTCATTGCCGTATTTTCTATTTCTTTTGATTTGATGTAAAGATGAAGATGTTGGGCAGTTTGAAATTCTTTGATATTCACATATTGTATGATTTTGTTGTAAACTGAGTTTCTAGTACGAAATTTAAGGTTTCGTTTTTGTTAGATATTGATTTTGTCACTTAGTAGGTTATCAATATTTTTCATAGTATAGATATCTTGAAAGTAGTTTTTATTGTAAACAATGAAGGAAACAGAAAGGGATTTGTCTTAAAAAATATAGGAGATTGGGCAGCAGTCCTGATTGCTGCCATATGGAGTTTTTGGCAGCAGTCCTGATTGCTGTCATATGGTGGTGTTTTTGGCAGCAGTCCTGATTGCTGCAATATGGTGGAGTTTTTGGCAGCAGTTAGGACTGCTCTCATATGTCCAACACCTATAGCGACAGAGCTTTAGGCAACAAATCTCTTTTGCAGCAGACTTTTGCTACCATAAGTTGTAGTAGCAGTTTTTAAGACTTTTAGCAGCAGATGTATCTGCTGCAATACACCAGATTTGTTGTAGTGGTGAGAGGAAACAAAAAGATAAAGCACATATTTTTTTACTTGCCCTTTTCTTTGTTAGTGGAGAAAATGTTTCCTCTAAGTCAGAAAGTAGTAGTAAATTAAGAAACGTAATTTCACTTTTATTTTCACATTTCGGGAAGTAAAAGAAGGAAACAGGAAATGTTTCCTCTTAGTGAACAGGCCCAAACCCATAGACCTAGAACTCTACATCAGTGCCTCAGATTCAAATTAAAATATTTCCATTTGGGAAGAAACGGCACAAAACTCAGCCTGCGAAGATGGCTACACAACATCACATTCCAGATTCATCCTACAGCTATGGTGGTTGGGGAGGAGGAAACGGATGGTCAGGGGTGGAGATAGGCGGGTAAGGGATTGCCTGGTTAGTGTAGAACAAATTGCTTGGGGAATTGTCGAAGAAAGAAGTCGGAAGGTTCCATTCTCCTGCAATGGTCTCAACATATGGGCATCTTTCAATTCTGACAGAGAACAATCTTAGTCTCACGGATTCAACAATTGCATTAAAGGTTGGACTTGGAGGTGAGTATTTCTCTCTGGAAATTCTATGATTTATTTCCTTCCATACATGATATAAATAGCTAGCTAGGACAAGTTTCCACACCAGCCCAAATCAGGAATTGCTCCCATGTATTAGGGTTGGTATAGAACTCACATTTTTCCTGAATGCTTTCCCATATCTTTTTTGAATAGGTGCATTTCTAAAAAATGTGGTCATGGCTTTCAGCATCATTGAGGCAAAGGATGCAAACATTAGGTTGCATAGTGTAGATGAGATTTGGTCTATCCTTGGTGTGCAATTTTCCTTGAATAGCTAACCACAAACAGAAAGAATATTTTGGTATTTTATTATGAAATCATACCAATTTGTACCAGTGGCTATTGGGAAGGTTGTGGGTAATGGCTTGTAAGGTGTACTTGGTAGTATAGGTCCTGTTTGGTGATAGTGTCTATTGGATGCAGTCCATTGAGCTAATGTTAGGGGTGGGTAAAGTGGATAGGTCAAGGTGTTGGGTTAAGAGGTTGGTGAAATGTCTAGGCCAAACCCAGCCACCATTGACTAGAAAGGAGGAAACTTTAGAATGTCTGTTATGTAGCCATCTTTGCCTTCGATTAGAGTTAGTGAGTACCTTCTACAAAGGCCCACAAGGAAGCCAATTGTCATCTACCAAAGTAAAATTTTCATTGCCTATTATGTGCTTGATAAGTGGTTGAGCCAACTCTCTGTGTTGAAGTAGCTTTCTCCAGAACCATGAACCATCTTGTGGCAGTTGCACTTCCCAAATGCTTCTCCTCTTAATTAGATTTTCGATAGTCCATTCCTTCCAAATGTTCTCAGCAGTAGGGAACTTATAAAAGGGGACTTATAAAAGTCTCTTAGGATTGAAGCTATGTTCCATATCTGAATGTCATGGATTCCAAGCCCTCCAGCAGCTCTTGGTTTGCAGACATGATCCCAATCCACTTTTGCTCTGGTCTTTAGCATAGCTAGACCAGACCACAAGAATTTTTGTAGAACCTCCTTAATCTATTTGCACACTCTACTAGGAAGTAAAATGATGTTAGTCCAAAAAATATGGATATTAAACAGAGTAGATTGAATCAACTGAAGATAAGGCTCTATTTGTCCAAATAGACACTTTAGCTAGCATATAATCCACTAGGCCTTGGCAATCAGTAGCACCTAGGTATCTAATGGGTAATGAGCCACAAGGAAAATTGAAAATGCCACAAATGTCATTAATCAACTTCCCATGGACCTCAGAGAAGAAGAGGTTGATCTTGTTAGGATTGGGGGTCAGTCCAAAAATGAGAGAAAAGGTGTCCCGAGCTTGTTTAATAATGTAGGCAGAATTCTGATCACCCTTTAAAAACATCAGCACATCATTTGTAAAGGAAAGATGGGAAAGTCTAGTGGCTCAGCACCTCCAGTGATAGCCAAACAGAGTGTTAGAGGTCAAAATATTAGTGACTGAGGAAAGAATGTCCATTTGTCTCAACCACTTAACTCTTCTAAAAAACCCACACATTTGTCCATTAATGGAGACAAAAAAATGTGGCAGTGGATAGACTAGTTCTGACCCAAGAAATAAAGATAGGTGGGAAGTTCATGAGGTGTAGTCTGTGTAGAACATGAAGTATGAAATTCGAGTCAAGATAGTCATAAGCTTTGTTCAAATCAACTTTAAGAAGGCACCTAGGAGGACTTAAGACCTTGTGATACCCTTTTATAAGTTCTTGTGCCAAAATTATATTGTCCCCAATCCGTATCCGCTTCACAAAAGTATTTTGGGTTTTGTCAATGAGATTAGGTAAGATAGGTTTTAATTTCTCAGCAAACAGTTTAGATATGCAGTTATACAACAACATTACTGCAAGAGATTGGTCTATAGTCAGCTGGGGGTTGGGGTTTGGAATTTTAGGAATCAAGGCAAGATAGGTGGTGTTGACTTGTTTAAGCATCATTTCGTTTTCAAAAAATTATTTTATTGCACAAATCACCTCATGACCAATAATATGCTATATTTTTTAAAAGAAAAAAGAATTATATCCATCAGGTCCAGGGAACTTTTTGGACTTTATTGAGAACAAACAGTTCTTGATCTAAATATCAATGGGAATAGACTTCAATCTCTCCCTATCCTCAGCATCAATGATTTTTTGAACAAACTAAGACAAGATATTTATACCTGGGTAGCTATGTGGATTGCAACCTATGAGATTCTGGAAGTATGAGGTAAAGCATTCCTTAACTTCCTCAAGCCACCCTTTTTTGTTGTTCTGTCTATTTTGGACACTCTTGTGAAAGAAGCTTGAGTTTTGGTCCCCCAATGCAAGCCACTGGACTCTAGATTTCTGTTGAAACAACTGCTCTTTAATTCTAGTCAAGCTAGAGTAAGTTAAGGCTAGACTTCTTTCTTGCTCTCTTAGTACTCTGTTGCTTGGATTAGTATCCAGCACAACCTGACATTTGGACAGATTCTTTTTAGCTTGGTTAACCCTTGATGATAAGTCCCTGAATGAGTTGTTGTTCAAATCATTAAGGTGAGTTTTGAGCATTTTCAATTTGGTAGTAACTCTAAACATAGGAATGCCATGAATCTCAATGCTCCAAACTCTTGCCACAATTTTCATAAATTATAAGGATGGTCACACCAGAAATTGAAGAACCTAAATGGTTATCTAGCTTTTTAGCTATCACCTCAGGCCATGAGTCTTATTAGACCAAGTATGGAACACCCCAGTAAACCTCAAATCATCTACCCCTATATCTATTAAGCGCTTTTTAAAATCACTCGTACCAGGGTTACAATGCTCACTCCCCCCAAACTTTTGATTTGGAGCTTTGATAGCATTAAAGTCACCTAATAAGACCCAAGAATCATTTGTGATAGAAGAATTCAGCTCAGCTAGATCCATCCAAAGTTTCCTTCTCTCCTCAATAGTATTCAAACCATAAATAAATGTGGCAAGTAACTGAATGTTGCTGTTAAGGTAGGAGACTGGACAATGAATCAGTTGGTCAGTCATGTGAACACATTCGATTTTGACGACTTTGAGACGGTTCCAAAGCACCCAAATTCTTCCAGGAGGTGCCTTAAGGGCCTGTTTTGTAAACAGCTTTGGTGCCAAAAAATGGTACCACACCATGTTTGGTAAAATGGTGCCAAAAAATGGTACCGTTACTGTAGCAAACCATGGTGCCAAATTTGTGAAGGATTTTGGATGATGCGGTACTGTAGCAAACCACTGTAGCAACCCGAATCACTGTAGCACCAAATATAATATTTATATTTTAATATCAATATATATATATTAATATTAAATTTTATATTAATATTAATATTAAAATTTATATTAATATTAAAATTAAAATATATTAATATTAATATATTAAAATTAAAATATTAATATAATAAAAATATATTAATATATTTTAATATAATAAAAATATAATATATTTTAATATAATAAAAATATATTAATATATTTTAATATTATAAATTTTAATATTAATATATTAGTATATTAATATATTTTAATTTTAATATTAATATTAATATTAATATATTTCAACCCATACCAACTCTACAAAACATGGTTTGGTTTTTCAGCATCACTTTTTCTCACACCAAAACCATCTGCACCAAACATGATTTGGAACCAAAATAAAAACACACCAAACCAAATCCAACCCAACCCAAACCAAAACCAAAAACTAACACCGCACCAATCCGTTACCAAACGCAACCTAACAATGTTAGATAGGAGACGGCAAGAAGAGATTGCATTGTGAACGTGTCATATTATGAACTCCGACTTTAGTTTCAATTAAGCCAATAACATCCAAGTACAAATTATAAGGGCAAAGCCCTTTTAAAATTTCTATGCATTTATTCTCTTAAAAAAATAAAAAAATATTATTTAAATTGTATTATTTTCAATAATATTTTTTTTTATAATTTGTATTCCCTCCGTCCCAAAATAAGTGTCCACTTTTCTTCTTTAGTCGTCTCAAAATAAGTGTTCACTTTGAAAAGTCAAAACATTTTATTGATCAATTTACCAATTTAACCTTCAAGCATTAAAATTATAAAACATATATTTTATAAACGATCACATCACTATAGTGGGACTACGGGTAAAGTTAGTATTTTATTCACTAACACTACGATAAAAAGTTATCTTCTTAAAAAGTTGAATTTTCCGAAAGAGACTTATAATTTGAGACGGATGGAGTAATATATTTTTTCATATTTGAATTTAAATAAATAAGTAAACTTAAACAAATAAAAGAAATTGTAATTTACTCAAAATTCTTAATTTAGTTTAAAATAATAATTTGTAATTTACTAAAAAATCTTAATTTAGTTACTAATTTAATTTAGGGGTATTTTGGGCATAAAATATCAATTTCTAGCGGTATACTAACGGAGTGGGGGCTGTGTGTAAGGTGAGAAAAATGCAGGGGGGTGTTTGTCAAAAATTTGAAATCATAGGGAGTTGTTTGTTAATGTCCCTAATTTTAATTTCAACGAGATAATCAATTTATACATCCTTACATTTTAAATTAGAAAATTTTATAATATTTTTAAATTTTTTAATATGAACTAAATTATATATCTATATATATCCTTAACTTAGTTTTAAAATTAGAGATTTTTTTTTACTTTTAATTTAAATTAATAATATTTCTATATATATCCTTAACTTAATTTTAAAATTAGAGAATTTTTTAATTTTTAATTTAAACTAATTAATATATCTGTATTGATATACATAGATATGTATAGATATATATACATCTGTACATCTACAAACTGTCTGAGAAGGGGGCGCCGGTGAAGAAGCTATGGGCGGCGCCGGCGAGGAAGCAGAGGGCGGCACCGAGAGGATCTCCTTTACTCCTCTCTATATATATATCTGTATACATATCTATATATCTATATCTATATATATATATTCATGTATATGGATTCAATGATTCGGCGAGGAAGGAGAAGCGGCGCCGGCGAAGAGGTATTCCCATCTATATTCGGCGAGGAAGCAGACTTCTCTCTACATGTATATATATATATATATATATATATATATATATTCATGTGTATGGATTCAATTATTTCTTTATTTAACAAAAATATCATGGTGGCTACAATTATATTTATACATTTGTGTCTATATTTATGTAAATCAAGCTGATATATATACATATTTGACTATATATGTGGCTACAATTATATATATACAAACTCACAGTTTGTGTGAGTTTTAAGATGATGATTTGGTGTTTTGTAAACTGACAAGAGTGGGAGGGATTTGGGAATTAGGGTTTTTAATTTTAAGAGGATGATGGCTGTGAGGGTATAAACGTCTTAACACAAAAAGGAATTTTATTAATATTTTTAAAATTATATTAAGGGGTAAAATCGTAATTTTCTATAAAAACGTCAGTGAAGTTAACGTTGGTCTGTCTTAGGGGTCTAGGGATCCGTGTGAAAATATTTATATTCGAGGGGTTCCAAAATAAGTCTTCACTTTTTTTTTTTTAACTCTTTTAAAATAAGTGTCCATTTTGAAAAATCTAAACACTTTGGTCATGTTTGGTAGGCGGTTTTTCTGGTCTGGTTTGGTCTGGTCTAATTTGATATGTATCCTAAACTTAAAGTCTGTTTAGTAAGCGGTCTGGTCTTACTATTTATTTATTATTTATTATAATATTTATTTATGTATTATTTATTTATTTATTTATTATTTCTTCACTTTATAATATATTTTATTCTTTATATTATTATTTATTAATTTATATATTAATTTATAAATATATTCTATTTATTTATTTATTATTATTTCATTATTTAATTCATTTTATTTATAAATTATTTATTCATTTTTAATTATTAAAAAATATATTTTATTAATTTAATATTAATTTATTATTATTATACTCATTTTTATTATTATTATGAAGTATTTATTTATTATTATATTTACTTATTATTTATTATTATATCTATTTATTATTTATTATTATTATTTATTTTGTTTTGTTTATTGTTTATTATTTTTATTATATTTTTAAATATGTTTTATGTAATTTATTATTTATTTTATTAATTTATTATTATTATTATTTATTATTTAGTCCATTTTTTATTATTATATTTATTTATTATTATTGTATTCATTTTTTATTATTATTATGTTTTATTTAATTTATTATTTATATTATTAATTAGTCATTTTTAATTATTTATAAATATATTTTATTATTTATTCATTTTTTTTATTATTAGGTATTATTTAATTCATTTTGTTTATTATTTATTATTTATATTTTATTTTTAAAATATGTTTTATTTAATTTATTATTATTATTATTAATTTTTTATTATTATTTATTTATTTTTTATTATTATTTATTTATTTATAATTATTTATAAATATATATTTTATTAATAAGACCAAACCGGACCAGGTTGAACCATCAAAAAATCTGGTTTCAAAAACACCCCATTTGGTTCAATTTGGTTTGGTTCCAAATTTTGAGACCAAGTCCAAACAAACATGGTTTGGTCCCTGAAAACAAAGACCAGACCAGACCAGATGGAACCAGACAACCTACCAAACATGACATTTATTTTGTCAATTTATCAATTTAACATTTAAGCATTAAAGTTATAAAACATATGCAATATAAACCATTACATCACTATGGTGGGACCATGAGTAAAGTTAATATTTCATTCACTAACACTACAGTAAAAATCATCATCTTAAAAAGTTGAATTCCCCAAAAGATACTTATAATTTGAGACCGAGGGAGTATATATATATTGTAGACACTAAAATTGTATGGCCCAAGCCCAAAACAAATTAAGGCCGAAGCTCGTTATGGTTAGTTAACATGATAATTATTATTGATAAATTCAAATTAAATGATAATTATTGTAGAATAATATAAAGATAATTATATACATTTAAGTAACGTTATATTTATCTCAATGGACACCATCTTGTTCTACCTATATGCCTATAAATAGAGGCAATGGGAAGATAAGGGAGGAGAAGATTTCACGTGAAGATTTCAAAAGTCTCCCAAGAAGAAGAATGGAGCCCTGCCGGATTCCCAACAAGAAGAAAAACAACGGAGTTCTGCCAAACTTTCAATAAGAAGAACAACAACGGAGATTTGCTGGACTCTTTCAACTAGAAGATCAACAAACAACTCAAAGCTCATGTCGTTCTTCCCAAACAATTCAATAAAACTTGAATAATCAACCAAAAGCTTTGTTGGACTCTTCTTGCCTCAAATAAGAAAATACACAAAGAACAACAAGCACTTCGAAAGTGTGCCGTTCTTTTCCCATGGTTCGACAAAGTCAAAGAATCACATAAATCCAAACCTCGAAGACGAAGGACAATAAGCACACCCAAGTTCATGTTGTTCTTCCTCAACAAATTCAAGAAATCAAATATAACTGTTTGGGAGCAAGTTTCATCAGCACTCGAGTAGAAATCAAAGACAAATTCGATTCAAGATCAAGCCCCAATGACACAGGGATCGTCCTCCACAAATTCAGTTCAAGATCAAGTTCGGATGATCCTTGGATCGCTCTCAACAAACCGATTCAAGATCAAGCTCTGAAGACTCTTGAATCCAAACAACAAGGGAATCGAATCAGAGGACATATTTACAGAGGACTGTACCCATCTTTCTCAAAGAATTAATAAAAGGATAAATTACACTTTCACCCCTTGTTGTTAATGTAAATTACACCCGCACCCCCTGTAGTTTTGCTAATTACACTTTCACCCCCTGGAGTATGTAAAATGACATTTATACCCATACATATTAATTCAATTTTAATTCTAAAATAGATGACATATTAAATTACCCATTTGCCCATTTAATATATACATATATATAGTCATACATATACATATATTTATATAAATGTTATAACTGGAAAAAAGGCTGATAAGTGGTGTAGAGGAAATTAGGACTTGGCAGATTTGAAGGAATATGCAGAGTGACATGGGATAGAGTTTGGGATGAATGGACAAGTAGAAAAAATGGAAAATTATTAAATGGAGATATATACAGACTCATGTACAACTTTTGGTCAGAGAAGACACCTGAGAACTTCAGTTGCCGAAAATACGTCGGAGAAGACGACCGGTGCCGGAGATGACGCCGGAAATTGCAGGTCTCGCCTGAGAAGGTGCGTAAATCCCACTTGCAGTCAATGGGGAGCGCATGCAACGCGTGAAATTGATGCACCGAGCTTCAGGTGGCGCGTGTGGGAGCGTGTGGTGGTTCACCAATATGTTCGTCTCTGAACGGATAAGCTTCGAATGTGATCGAACTGGTGATTTGAACACTTGTATTGCGCGAATATGGCCCGGGCAATTCTAATATATACTTATACGTATATATGACAAATGAAGAAGTGAGAATAGATAGAGTCAGTTACCGAGATTAATTAGCACGGAGGAGAAGTAGCGGAGATGAAAGATTCGGAATTTTACAGAGGCCACTAAAATATTTATGTTTATATATACGTGTTTGTATACTTGAAAATATACACATCCTGAGTCATGTAATTGGTTTGGAATTTGTATATATATGGAATTCATACATTTCTAGGTTATTTGATTCCAAAAGGTCTAATAAAAGAAAAGGCGGGGTCTTAATTAAATGAGGAGTTTAGAGATGTCTTTGTTCAATAAGATAATTAAAGCGGGTCCAAATCACATGTATGGATAGTGTTTTCATGTCGGCAAGCTTTCTTGTAGGAACTGATGGTTCACTAGGATAATTCATTTCCTTGATGAAGAAAATCATCTGATCAGATCTGGGAAGACTGCAAAAATATTTCAGTTGTACACATTTTGCCAAAGTATAGGTCAGCACAGACTTCAAAGTATACCAAAAGGATACACATATAAAGGAGGGTATGTTCGTCTTTTCACATTTTTATTGGTGGGCAAATAGGTCATTACACATATTTAGGGGTAATTTAGTCATTTCACATCTTAAAATTTGGTAGAGGGGTCAAAGTGAAACAAATAAGAGGTGAAAGTGTAATTAGCGAAACCACAGAGGGTGCGAGTGTAATTTACATTAATAGCAGGGTTGAAAGTATAATTTACCCTTAATAAAATCTTTATTTGTGGCAATTTTGACATATTTACATAGGACTAGGACTGTACCCATCTTTTTAAAAGAATTAATAAAATCTTTATTTGTGGCAATTTTCTTTCCCTTAATTTCGACTCCAAATTTGTTGTCTACATTTATATGTGCGTGTGTGACCTGATGTATCCAAAGAGAAATTATTAGCCTGTTATACTTTAAACCAAGCATTCCATGGAACTACTCTACTAACAATTTACAAAACTGAATAGAGTGTCTTAGTGATCTTTATTTTAATTTTTTTTTGTTTAATCTTTTACGTGAAAGATGCTCTACGACAAAAATGCAGGTTTCGTACAAACAAGAAAAAAAATAAAATAAATAGTGAACTAAATACGTCTATAAATGCCGTTAGCAATTCCCCAACCTCTTCTATATGGGTGTAGATATGGGTCTTAAATCTATATACAGATATACGTATATATCAATAATCATATGCACCAAGGAGAGCATGCATACATGGTGGAAATGTCATATATATTCTGAAGATAGTGGTTTATTTTAATATATAGTTTTAGATAAGGTGCACCAAATAGTTAGAAATTTGACAACAGGATCCACTTCTCAAACCCTCAACCTCTGCGTATGTGCAACCGGTGCCAAAACAATTGCAATTAGTTTTTTTTTTGGATAACCGGGGTGTTCCGGGCTTTTTCCCCGACTAATACAGGGATCCGTGCAAAATACCCTTTCCACACAAATTAGGTAAAGTTCGGACTATGTCCACAGTCGTGGTCCCAATGAATTATTTGCACCCAACAGAAATTGAACATGAGACCTAATATTTCCGGAGACACTAAATCCCAAGCCTTTTCCAACTAGGCCAACCCGTTTGAGTCAACAATTGAAATTAGTTGCATTTCCACAAACCATATACTTTCAACGACCATTGTTTTACAGTCTTATTAACTACAGAAATAGATAGGATGAGTCTTTCTCTTACTAGAAGAGATGACACATATATATAAAATAATACATCAACACAGGATTGCTTCTAAGTTTATGAATACAAGACTTCAATAAAGATTTAACATATGGTTCATCTTCAGATCTTCAACTGCATTCATTCCAATTTATATACTTCTCGTTTCTGACCATAAAATTGTTTAAGCCGACTGTTGAATGAATCTTCACATCCAGGCAAATTACCTGGGGGATCGCGAATAGTCGTTTCTGGAGTGCCCCCATTCTTCACTATAAATATTGTATCCATACCCCAACTTAGATGTCGAGCGAAATGACAGTGCCAAAACCATACACCTAACGAAAGTCATCCATGTTAGTATTATTTTGTTTATGAAACGCACGTGTATATATACATGTCACATTTCAAAATCAATAGTGAACAACCCCATGTACTCTAAAACTTTAGTTGATAGAGACAGTTTAACTTTAATGTATAATCCTTCAACAAACATCCTCCCGTGACATTCTTTTGGAGAGAGTTTATAATATCTCTCTGAAGTATTTCGACAATTCCTTTCAATGAAAACTACTCATTTTTCTTGCAACTCTCTTATCTATCACCAAAAATGACAAGCTTTTATTGAAAAACAGTGGCATACCTGGATTATTCGTTACAAATCTGATGGTAATCCATCCACGCTTCGGGACTGGAAATGTATTCACATGAGGCGGATCGACTAAATTGTACCCTGCGGAGTCAACCTCTGGGTCAAAATTTCCGAACCCTCGTCCAACCACATAAAAATCATGACCATGCAAATGCATGGGGTGAGTTGCTGATGCCTCCAGGACATTAGTCCCTTGGAATATTATCTCCACTTTTTCGTTGTAATTCAACATCTTCACCTTAGTCCCCTTAACAGTATAAGTAATACCATCTGGCAAATCATAGTCTGTGAAGTTATAGTACATAGGCGGTTGGTCGGGAAAATCAGTGGTGTAAATCTCACTCAGGTTCCTGTATATCATTTCGAAATGATAGTTATCAGACAAATGATCACTAGTTATTTTTTATTTATTTTTTGCTCAAAACAGATCAAGAAAAAAAAAAAACCATGACTTTGCTTTTGTTTACTTCTGTAAAAACAATGAAACTTCCTAAAGGGTTGGTTTCTGTGTAGTTAAAAATTAAGAAACTAAAAGGAGGCAAATTTAAATTTTAAATGCTAAACTTTCTTCCCCTAAAATTAGATAAATGTACTATTAATTCATCAACCTTCCTAGTTATTAGAAACGTTGCATCTCCTCAAAAAGAAAAAGAAAAAGAAAAAAAAAAGTGAATTAAGTTGCAAAAACTAATCACATGCCTTGATTAAATCTCCTAATGTTATGTACCACATCTTGATCATAACTTTCCTGTGAGCAATTTTGGTCTCTGTATTGATGTTTATGGAGATAGCAAGCAGAATAATTCTAGAAAACAGATATTTTGAAAGATAAAATAGAAGTATGCGTACCAATAATAGGCGCTCAGCACATCGATAGAAGGCAACTCGAAACTAACATTGTTTAAGCTTGAAGCCAGCTTCGATGTATCTGTATCAGTAATCATATTCATAGAGACTACTATAAACATCCGGGTAGTTATATTTAGCGGTACATCTACCGGCTGGTCATCACTTGCTAAGCTCCTTAGGCGATTCAAAAAACTCGATGCAGCAGCGTAATTATCAGAAGTAGGAAGGTTAGGTGGCAAAGTAGGGTGAACTGGCGGGGTATAATTGCCACTGTACTCAAAAATCGCGGTAGCATTTGGTCTCTCGTAGCTTTCAAAGCTCGGATTCGGATTGACAGTGTTATATTCTTTGGAGGCCATGTAGTAGTAACCAAGGGACTGGTTTGCAGTGAGTAGAACGTCCATGGTTTGTCCCGGAGAAATCACAATATAAGGTGTTGCTATGGGTTTCAGATAGTTTCCGTCCGTACCAACGACAGTTATGTTGTGGTCAGCAATTGCAAGGAAGAGATCTACGTTCATTGCTGCATTAACTATGCGAAAAAGATAAGTCTTGCCATAATCAATTACCATGCGATGCGTTGTTCCTGTAATATATGATCAACGTATCAATAGTGATGTCCAATTTCATGTTACTCTTCTATCTTGGCCATAGTGCACATGTACATTTTCTAACACTATGCATGCTAGAGTTAAAAGAGGGGTATTTAATTACTGTAGAAAATTTCAAACTTGAAATATGCAACAATTGTGAGTCGATTATATAATACATACGGAGTCTGATCATTAATTTGTTCTTCCTTTTTGTATATGTAAGAACACTTGTTAGTATTGTTTATTTTTGGCATATTCTAGACAATAACCATATCGAGTGAATTGTGAGGTTAGGTAGGTTTAGGAAAATTAAAGTGGTCAAACAAAGACATCGACAAACTTTGTCAAACTCAAATCAAAATTACAGTATCGAAGAATACAAGAGAAATGAAGAGGAATCAAGTTTGGACCACGAAAATGCATACCGGAGGGCAAAACAGACATTTTTCAATGCCGAAACTTTGGGAAACATGTTAGAGGAATGAACGGGGTTTAAACAGAAGAAAAGTTGGAAAAAGTAGTTTTCATTATTTTTGTTACGCCCACCTAAGCATACAACAACTAAAAAGTGGCTAGAAAGTTGATTTTTACGCCTACCTACGCACATGGGTATGCCCATGCCTACGTATAGGCGTAGGCTGAGCTACAGATAGACATAGTGGTGGGCGTACGCCACCGACCTGCAATGTGAGTTTGGTGACACATACACTTACTTTAACCTATATGACTTGGGTTACACTCCAACATATTATAACACGTGTATAAAGGATATTTACACCAAAATTGACTAGATTCACTCCTAATTACAAGAGGATTATACAAGGGAAGAATCTTAATCCAAAAAGGAAACAAGTCTACTCAAAATAGGATTCTTCTCTCTATAAATAGGAAGATTCTCTCAGATTTTGGAGTGACTTTTGTGAGATCTCTGCAATACTTCCATGGATCATATCCGTCTGCAGAAAGAGAGAAAAAGAGATCACTTGATCATTCTATATCAAGGATTTCTCTAATTTTTTGTGATTCTCCAATTGTGTTTCTACACATGATATCTTTATGCACAATTGGATGATCCATTGCTGAAAATTCATCACACCACCTATTGTAACGTGATTGCATCGATCCGTTGAGAAACGGAGCCGTCAGAGTACGGAGATCGGAATAGGAGGCTTCGTGGTTATTTGATCCGTTGAGAAGCGGAACCGTCAGAGTATGGAAATCGGAGCGAGAACTTCGTGGCAGCGCGAGGTATTCAAGACTTTCAAAGATCAAGTGAAAAATGGCAGATCAAAGTTATTTGTAAGTCCTAACTTCATAAAGTCTGTAAACTTCTTTGATTCATAGTGCATTGATACCCGAGTGTATCCGTGGTTTTTCCTTGGAACGTTTCCAAGGTTTTTCACGTAAATATACTATGTGTCATTTCTTGTTTTATCTTCTGCGCTTAGATTAATCTTTCCATGATTTAGCTTGTTAGATAATTGGATTAAAATTGACTATTCCGCAATTAAAATTTAATTTGTCAATAAATTCATAAAAAAACCTATTCACCCCCCCCTCTATTTTTTTTTCCTTAGTCGCCTAGGTAATTTCAATTAGAATCAGAGCGTGGTTGCCCTGTTTTAGGTCAATTACCTAGGGTTAGATTCTGAACTTAGGCGATGGAAATACCTCGTGAAGGAGGGTCCGTATCTAGGTCCCCTTTGTTTGATGACTCTAATTACACTTATTGGAAAACGAGGATGAGAGCGTTTTTGAAAGCTCTAGATGAGAGGGTTTGGCTGGCTGTAGAGGTAGGATACTCACCTCCCACTGTGATGGATGAGACTTCAAATAAACCAAAATCAAAACCATCGAGTGAGTGAAATCCTGCTAAATTGAACAGTGCTATTTAGAATTCAAAAGCTTTGTGTGCACTATTCAATGTTGTGATTGCGAGTGAGTTTAGAAGAATTTCTACGTGCGAAATTGCCAAAGAAACTTAAGATATACTCCAAGTTACTCATGAAAGGACTTCAATTATTAAACAGTCTAAACTCTAACTGTTGCATTCATGGTTTGAACAGCTCAGGATGAAAGAGGATGAAGTTTATGCGAATTTTGAGGCTAAATTAACTGACATAGTAACTAGTAGTTACAATTTAGATGAGCCTAACCCTGAGACAACCATAGTGAAGAAGATTCTTAGGTCTCTACCAGAACGATTTCGGTTTAAGGTTACTGTCATCTCTTAAATCATGAGTTTTAAAGAAATTAAACTTGAAGAATTGGCTGGGAGCTTAAAATATTATGAGATGGAGATGTGTGCTCAATCCTCTAAGAAGTCTAGCGGCACAAAAGAGAAAATCATAGTTTTAAAATCACTAAGGAAGATCCCAGTGAGTCTAATGAGGAGGGTGAAATGAGTCCAAAAGATGTTAACGTGCTCATGAAACAATTTCATAATTTTTTAAAATCGTCTTATGGTCAAGGATTTAGTAAAGGACAAAGATTTGGAGATAAATCATATGATTTTAAAAATAAAAATAAAGTCCAAAATCGTAATGACAAGTTTGACCATAAAAATAAGAAATCTCAATATTTTGAGTGTCAAGGGTTTGGTCACATAGCTGCAGAGTGCGCTAATAAGTTAAAAAAGACAAAAGGTCTAGCTGTTACTTGGGATGATGGATCAGATGATGGAATAACTAGTGATTCTGTTGAGTTTGATTTGGTCGATGGATATAAGGATTTTACTGCGTTTACAGCACAAAGTAAGGAGATTAAAGAAGTTGTTATAAGATGGGCAATGTCTGGG
Organism: Cornus suecica; assembly: GCA_963922005.1. NCBI lineage: Eukaryota > Viridiplantae > Streptophyta > Magnoliopsida > Cornales > Cornaceae > Cornus > Cornus suecica. The sequence goes on from OY998246.1 coordinate 20,438,282, forward strand.
GATGAAGATTCTGAAAATGATGAAGATTGTGGGGACTCACTTTAAGATGCATATAATGAATTATATGACAAGTCAACACATCTTAGCAAAGTTTTTTCGAAATTTATGGTGAAATTTAATAATGTTGACAAGGAAAGACAGTCCTTAAGAGATGAATTAACCAATAATTCTCAGACCTTAACTCTGATGCAGACCCAAAAAGCTCAATTGTCTAAGAAATTGATTGAGTTTGAACAAGAAAGGAATCAGGCGTTGAAGAGTATAGATGATCTCAATAAAGAATTAAGCACTTTAAGATTGGAATTGAGTGAGAAATCTACAAGGATTGGAGGTTTGGAAAAGGAATTGAAGGATGTTAACTTAACTATCCATAAATGGTCTAGTGGAACTCTTAAGCTTGATCATATGTTGAGTATGGGAAAATCTGCAAGAAATACAAAAGGGTTAGGATTTAAAGGAATAACTAGTAATTCAAACATCGTTTCCAAAACGACCTTTGTTAGGGCCTCCCAAGTAGCATCTAGTTATTCTTAAGGTAATTTTGATAGGAATCCTAATGCTCAATCTTATGTCAGGAAACCTGTTGAGAGTAAGTTTTCATTTACCTCTAAATATCATAAGGGTTCGAACAATGGTTTTAAAAGGTTTATCCCAGTATGTCATCACTGTGGAGTAAAAGGTCATATTCAACCCTTGTGTTCAAAGTTAAGAAAAAGAACTTTGAAACCAGAGAAGAAACATAGAACTCAAAGAGGACCTAATGTTGGAGATCAAATTCGGGTGTTGAGTGAAGAGGTGAAAATTTTGTCTAGGTTGGCAAATAGAACTCCGAAAATTAAACAGGTATGGGATAGGAAAGGTTAGCTACACTGTTTGGTTTCTCATACTGCATGTAAAGCACGTAACTCTAGTTCTGAGAAAGGTATTGAGTATATATCCACAGATTCTCAGTCAAAAGACATCTCTACAAAACCATTAGATTTTAAAAAACATGTGCGTCTTAGAAAATCTAGTGGCATGTTCTCTTTACTTTAGATGTCTTCATATGTATCTTTTTAGGAACACATTGCATCATTTTTCCTAGAATTGATACATTAACATGCATTGTAGTTTATAGGTTCATGCATACATTATGAGAAAAAAAAATCATAAAATAAAATTTTTGGAATGATGAGATTGGCTAAATTACGAAGGTTGTCATTTTTCACTCTATTCTCATATTTACTTGTCTGATTATGCATTTGGGAAGTAGGGGTGTTAATCTGACCTAAGGATTTAGGATGATTCACTTGACATGATTTTTTTATGCTAAAAACCTTAATCTTAGGTGTTTGTCTTACTTCGTGATGATCGTATTGCTTATTGAAACTAGTAATCTTTCTCATCTGACCCGAAGTGATATATAGGTTCATGAGCTAGGTTAGATTAATCTATAATTTTGAATACCTATTGCATGCTCATGAATATTGAGGTAATATTGGGAAAAAAAAAGGGGAAAAGAAGAGAAAATTTTAAATATGATTATTTATTTAAACCCTCTAGAGCAATGATCATTTTTGCTAAGTAAACGGATCTTAGTGCCTCAAGAAGCAGTGAGTATTCGCATAAAAAGGCTGAAGTGATTAACTCTAATTTGAGACTGCTAGGATTCGGGTCATGCCTAAAATGTTCGAGGTGCGATGTCTGAAGAGTGCTTTATCATTTAGTGCCCTAAACCATTTAGTTGGGAGTCATTGACAGAATTCTCGTTACAGGGACATCTTAGAAAACATGCAAATACTAGTATGCTCTGTGCTAAAATGTTGTTATAAATTGGCAATAAGGTCCAAGCTAAAGATTTAACCTCTAGCCTGAGGTTTTGGACTGAGTTATCATCAGAGTTGGTGGAGAGATTATAAGAATTAGTGTGTATTACTCATCTACCTGGTATGCTTGCATCTGAATATTTTTATATACAAATGTTATGTAAAACTTGACTTGTGTACTTGTGAGTCCAAAAGGTATTTGTGTTGATTTCCTTCACTACCGTATGAATAACAACTAAGTCAGATATGAGAATATGATGTGTTAATGATTAGTTTGTTGTTTCTACTGCCTTGCTCACGAATTTCTAAAAAAAAAAAATATTTTTTTGTTCATTCATAACATTTTGCATTCATGCATTAGTATTAAGGTCATGCATTGTAGATATTTTTGTTACCCGAAAATCTAGATATATTCTTTTAAAGTCCTATATCTTGAAATGGCAGTTGAGTACTTCCCTACATCTTTCTAGATTGTTAGTATTGTTCTCTATTTGCTTGGTATTTCAGTGACAAAAATGGGGAGAAGTATTTAGTGAAGGGAGAGATATCTGGTTAAGGGGGAGAGAGTTTTTAATTGAGGGGGAGTATATTCTCGCGGCGGGGGGGGGGAGGAGTTTTTAATATGATGATCATTATGCTTCCATTGTTGTTGTGTTATTTTTATGATCATTATATTTGTTTTCCACACTTGTTTTTCACGGTATATTGTTCAGTGTTGTGGTTGTAGAATTGGAAGATCGTCATGAGAGTAAGGTGATAGTCTATGTCTATGTTTGTGGGTGTGTGTTCATAGGTATAGATATTATGTTGTTGTTCGTGAGAATATCTTTGTAAAACATGATTTTGTCTCAGAAATGCCAAGAGGGAAATTGTAAGAACACTTGTTAGTATTGTTTATTTTTTGCATGTTCTAAACAATAACCATGTTGAGTGAATTGTGAGGTCGGGTAGGTTTAGAAAAATTAAAGTGGTCAAGTAAAGTATCGACAAGCTTCGTCAAACTCAAATCAATATTACAGTATGGAAGAATACAAGATAAATGAAGAGGAAGCAAGTTTGGACCACGAAAATGCATACCGGAGGGCAAAACATACATTTTTCAACGCCAAAACTTTGGGAAACATGTTAGAGAAATGAACAGGGTTCAAACGGAAGAAAAGTTGGAAAAAGTAATTTTTATTATTTTTGTTACGCCCACCTACGCATACAGTAACTAAAAAGTGGCTAGAAAGTTAATTTTTACGCCTACCTACGCACATAGGTACGCCCATGCCTACGCATAGACGTAGTAGTGGGCATACGCCACCGACATGCAATGTGAATTTTGTTACACATATACTTGCTTTAACCTATATGACTCGGGTTACACTCCAACATATCCTAACACGTGCATAAATGATATTTACACCAAAATTGGCTAAATTCAGTCCTAATTACAAGATGATTATTCAAGGGAAGAATCATAATCCAAAAAGGAAACAAGTCTACTCAAAATAAGATTCTTCTCTCTATAAATACGAGGATTCTTTACAGATTTTGGCATGGCTTTTGTGAGATCTCTGCAATATTTTCATAGATCAGATTCGTATGTAGAGAAAGAGAAAAAGAGATCGTTTGATCATTCTATATCAAGGGTTTCTCTAGTTTTTGGTGATTCTCCAATTTTGCTTCGATACATGATATCATTATGCATAATTGGATGATCCGTTACTGAAAAATCATCACCTATTGCAACGTGGTTGCATCGATCTGTTGAGAAACAGAGCCGTCAGAGTACGGAGATCGGAGCAGGAGGCTTCGTGGTTATTTGATCTGTTGAGAAACGGAGCCGTCAGAGTACGGAGATCGGAGCGAGAGCTTCGTGATAATGCGAGTGATTCAAGACTTTCAAACGTGGAGTGAAAAACGGCAGATTAGAGAGTTATTTGTAAGTCCTAACTTCATAGAGTCTGCAAACTTCTTTGATTCATAGTGCATCGATACCCGAGTGTATCAATGGTTTTTATTTGGAACGTTTCCAAGGTTTTTCACGTAAAAATATTGTGTGTCATCTCTTACTTTATCTTCTGCACTTAGATTAATTTTTACATGATTTAACTTATTAGAAAATTGGATTAAAATTGACTATTCCGCAATTAAATTTTAATTTGTCAATAAATTCATAAAAAACCTATTCACCCAGGATTTTTTTTACTTAGTCGCCTAGGTCAGTATACTTTCACTCCACTAGCTAAAAAGTGTGAAGGCATAAAAGTGGGGGGGAAATACCAAATACCATAAGAACATATATGTTAGAACTTCCCGGAATCAAACTTAAAAAGTAAATGTTCAGAAAACAAGGATCAGATCAGATTCCTGAATATGTGATCATCCACATATATATATACAGATAGACAGCTATATCGTACCATTAGAACAGTCATAAAAATCTCCAGGTTGGCCATTGATAAGATGAGCGTCCGCCTCTTCAAAGTTTCCACCAGCTTCAACAACCGCAGCAGCTGCTTCGTTGATATCATCGTTATACCAATCACCTGCAATTAAGAGAGTAAGGTGACAATGTATACATAATTACCATCTTCAAATAGAGAGTAACAAAAACTCCCTCTTGTATGCACTCGAAGGGGATCAACATTTCTGTACTTTCTTGGGTTAGATTTCATTTTCCTATATACCTTACATACATATACAAGAAAGCAATTTATAGTACCATTCTGAAACTATAGGTAATGACTGACATTTTTAATAACTGCTAATTTAATTTTTTCTTCTCAAATAGCTCATTTCATTTCTTTTTTTTTTTTACTATAGGTCTTGAATCACTCCTTGAAAGAATTAAATTGACCTCCATTTTAAAGCAATCATATAGCCAGAATTATTTTGTTTATCGCTTTTTGTCAACTAAGAGACTCCATCAGCTTTAAAGGGAACAATTTAACGGTACCAGATTGGTCCCTATTTGATTGAGGGTGCTAGGAGGGAAGGGTACTTGTAAAGGGAAATAAAGAGACATAAATTTTAGGAAGTTGCTTGAACCTGAATAACCCCTTTGGTATTCTTACGTGAACCAATACACACATTTCTACGTGAACCAATTATTGGTATAGTTTTTGCCATATTTTATCATCTCATAAATTAAAACTGAAAATGCATGTAGCTCTTCTACTTTCGTCTCTCTTGATACATGTAGAACCAATACATAAACTTATTCTTTGCCACTACAGTATAAGTTCCGCAATGAAATCGTGATGTAGAGCTCTAGATAATCAAAATAGTTCCCTCTATAATGAAAATATTAAGTAGTGAACATTTAGGTAAAAACAGTACAAAACATCATGACTATGCCTTTTTTTTTTGTGTAGAGGTCAAATAAATGGATCAATTTAGAACAGAATTACAAGCACCACAACAGGCATACCATGGGCACCAAACGGAGGAAGCAGCCAACAAATAACATAATCAGAGGAGATAACAAGAAAACTATGCCTAACGAAACAAAGCACTAGCAGAGAAGAAATTGCACCAAATCAAAATTTCATTGCACTAACCAATAAACAACTTGAACTTAACATATAATTCCATTTTTCTTTTCATTTTACCCAAAAGAACAAAGAAATACTACCTTTTACATATTATTCAAGATAGGTTTGATAACTGAGAGGGAGACAATGTAGATCGATACGATATAGACACAGGGATATGAAAATTCTAAAAACAATAGGATACAATTACGGCGGGATACTACTAAAATAAAAAAATTTATAGAAAAATATATGTTCATGAAAATTTTATAACATTATGATTTTAAATCCAATAACTAAAATATTCATAACTTAAAAAACACCTAAATTTAGAAGCTTACATTAAATCGTTCCTCAACTTAGATTAAAACAATGACAAAAAGTCAATTGAAAGCAGCAAGCATGACACGAAAAGAAAAAAAAACACAATAGATTTGCAAAATGTGTCCAAAAACATACTCCTGTGTATCCACAAGATATCCCCGGAGTATCCTGCTTATCCTCACGTATCCCAGCCGTAAATGAATATTAAACATTAATTAAAAAATAAGATACTTCTCCGGAGTATTGGACACGTGCCCGGTCGTATTCCGGAAGTATCGGTCCTCGACACATGTCCGATACCACCACACGCCTCAGAAGAAGTATTTGTTAGAGTGTGACTCCTTTCCTTACAGGGAATGGAAAACTTAGTCACCAAACAATCCTTATTTGAGGAAAAGATTGACTTAAAGACTCTGATTCTAATTGGTTTGAGAAACTAATTGTTTTGTTCACCAATTAACCTCCTATAAATACAGGGTCCAACCTATTGTATTATGTGCACAAACAGAGAGAGTAGGGAGAAATATAAATTATTATTCTTTTTGGTGTGAGTGAAACACCAGTGAGGGTGAGTGATACACTGTGTGAGTTTTGTAATCCTCTCATTGATCGAAAGTGAAACAGTGCTCTCCGTCAACGTAAGCTAATTTGGCCGAACCACGGATATATCTTTGTGTCGATTGTTTAGTGTGTGTCGTGATTTATGATTTGTAGGTACAACGGCTTCGAAGTGTGGAAACCCTAAGAGTATTTGTGCTACATACGAAGGGAGAAGAAACAAAAGTTTCTCTCCCTCAGGGTCTAAAGGCCCTAAAGTTTCTCTCCCTCCAAACATGATAAACAAAGGTAGCAAGGACCTTTCAATTACCCATATTAGAAATAGAATTGTTACTACCAATAGTTGGTCATTGTACAAAATAGCACCAGAACTCTCCCAATTGAAGAACAAATGGGACTGATAATCCAAATTTGTTGATAACTATTGTAACCAAATTAAGTGAACAAATTGAACACAACATGAATTATATCACCATACCAATACTATCCCGAAAAAAAAAGGTGAAATTTGAGATGAATAGGAAACAATGAAAGAAGATGATATATATATATATATATATATGTATACCTAGTATGATAACTTCTTCATCATCTGGGGTAGGATAGGGATAAGTAGATCCAATGGGAGGATATATAACAATGGCACCATGGACACCATTCCGAGTCCAAGCGCTATGGGCATGCCACCAAAGGGTCCCTTCCTCTGTCGAGAAGATGACCTCATAAGTGAAGTTTTTACCAGGTGGAATTGGACACTGTGTGATATACTCTGGCCCATCTGACCATGGATTTCGAGGTTGCAGCACTCCATGCCTACAAGATTTTATTATCAAATACCCATTAGCCAATCACTTTTCAATAGTAAAAATATATATATATATAATAATAACTTTTCAATATCAATTTTTTATTAATATTATATATATACATATATGGACACAAAACTTCCACGAAGATACTGCATATAACCCTCTTCATGATTTTTAAACACTCCTATCATATACATTTTGGTGCATATAGCCGCCTCCATTTTATTTTCAGGTTCCTGAGATATTGAATTACCATCTTACCCTTATTTATTTTACAAAAACAAGCTAAAATATAAAATGATAATTTAGGCCTTTTTTTTCCAGCAGTGTCAATTTTCAAATTTGGTGTTTAATAAAAAATGAGGGCATTTTGGTGGGGATGAAGTATTGCATGTGAAATTCACGTGCCTAAATTCAGGCAAAAAAAGTAAGCGGAATCTTATTTGAGGGAGTCAAAGTGTACATTTTTGCAATATTATTAGTTCTTATATACATATTTTGAACTTAACGGGTGTTATCTACACATTTTTCATACTATAGGTAAGTTTTTCGTCATTTACCCATATATCTATACTTAGCTATATCTATTCTCTCTCTATATATATATACATATATACACACACTATTATAAACGTGTGAAGGCGCGGAGCTAGGATTTAGTGACATGGGGCCGAACTATAAAAAAAATTTAAACATAATAAAATTATAGTTTAAATTTAAAATATTTAATTATTAAGTAAAAAAAATATACAAAAATATAACTAACTAAACTTGAACCAATTTATGTGCTATAAAAAAGATGGGCCAATATCTAACCAATAAAAAAACACAACTCACGAAATTGTTATAAAAGCTAGTTCAAACATTTTTTAGAGAATGAAAATCATTCATTATTGAATGTGAACTAAAAGTCCAAACATTACTTTTTCCAATACTGATAATCAAGTAATATACGAAAAATTCGTCCAAAGTTTAGTGCTTGGACAAGTTTCATTGTTAAAAATGGTTTTCAAAGCTAACTAATATTAATCACTCATAAATTATTCAATCACATTAGCAAAATTGAACTCTTTATTATTATTATTATTATTGAAATTAACTAGGAGATAACGGAGATAAAATAAATTTTTATTAAAAATATGTTTTTAATAAAAATACTGAAATTTTAATTAAATTAATTTTGTCTTAATAAAAATTTAATATTTTTCTTTTATTAAAGAGATTTTTCTACACAAAAAGAAATTAAATTGTGAATTATCAATTAGTGATGTCCTAAAATCAATATTGTGATACGTATGGTATGATTGTTACTCAAAAATGTGAAGTCAGATTATTATTGTAAAATATAAGAAATTCTGAACACGAATTCTAGGTAATAGTAACGCGGCAGAATCACAACCAACCCAAATCACAACACAATATAGATCAAACAAAGATTAATATAATAGAAGAAATTAAAGGAGTAGAAAGAAACACAGATTTTTACGTGGAAAACATTGGAAAACGCTTCAAGTAAAAACTGCAGATACACTCTGGTATCGATGTACTATGAATCAAAAGTTATACAAACTCTATGAAGACTGGACTTACAAACTTAAATGCACTATGATCTCTGTACTCTGACAACTCCGCTTCTCACGGATCAATGCACACAATGCAACAGATGGTGTGTAGATTTTTCAGTATCTAGGTCATCAAATTGTGCATAAAAATCACAACTATTGTAGCACAATTGAATAACCCCAAAAACTAGAGAGAACTAGAAGATGAACGATCAATCAATATTTTTCTTTGTCTCACTCTCATTTTGCAAAAATATCTTTTATGTGAAAGAATTGCAGAACTCTCAAAACTTGTCTTCTCTTCTCAATATCTTCTCATATTTATAGAGAGAGAAGTCTTTAATTATGGAATAAAATTCTTCAATTATGAAATAAGATTTCTAGATATCCAACTTTTGCTTGTCTTCCAAGTTTTTTCTTTATCCTCCAAGTCTTGGTCTTTTTACCATTAAGTCCTCAAACTTTAACCAATATATCAATTCGAACCCATAACTCATCATCAGCAAAACACGTCATATTATTCTGATTCGCAGACCACCGATCGATCGGTGATATGTGCCAAATATTGACCTTTTTAGGCCTCTATCTTGTTATTATTACGTTTTTACATTCCATTATTTGGTATTTTTATGCGGTTTGTATGTTTAAGCGTGTTTCAGGATCTTAATAAAGAAATCGAGTTAACTTTGGTGAATAAACTAAAGAAGTGCTTGTGTTTATCCAAGAGAAGAGCTAAAAAGGTGATTTCAAGAAAAAAAATGTCTCCCAAAGGATGAAAACATCATTTTTCGGAGCCGCAACTTTAGGAATCATAACAAAGGAGTCGAGGGGGTCCAAATGGAGCAACTATTAAGAAAAATGGTTTCCAAAAAATTTGCTACACTTGACCTACGCTTCTAGTAGCTAAAAGTGGCTAAAAAGTGTTAAAACTACGTTTGGTGAAAATAGGCCTACGCTTAAGTGTAGGGGGGTCAAACGTAATTATGCTAGAAAATTAGATTTGGCCCGACTTAAATTCTTTTGGTGCAACTTTGACTCCAACACCTCGATACACATGATATATACATATTGTATATTAGATTGAAGGGTTTTGCTTAATTCGGTGTGAAATTACGAAAAAGGGAAATTTTACTCTTAATAGGAGAAGTCTAATGCAAATTAGGGTTTTCTTCGGCTTTGTCTATAAATACCACGGTCTTCTACAGATCTGAAGGAGCTTCAAATTACATAATTTCTAGAGCATTATCTCTGTAGATTTACATCTTTCAAAGAAGGGAGTCATTCAAGACCTAGAGATCCGAATAGGAAGATCATGGATGACGTTTCTATATCAACGATGCAGTCACCCACCGCCATGAGCAACTAATTTGGTATCTAGGGTTTTCTAGCAAAACCCTAGCCAAGTAATGTAGTTCTTATATTTGCTTTTAATTGTAACGAGGGGAAACTGTGACTGCAACGTGATGATTATGTAAATATGTGATCGTACATATTCCTGACACGAGATCTTATATTTATTCTAATTCTTGTCTTAGATTGAATGAATATATTATTTCAATCAATCATGTTATATTAAATATAGCATGATTTTCTATACAATGGTGCTTAAACACTTGAAACCCTAGATTTACATAGGTCATGACTCGGCGATGTGATATAAACATGTTTTAGTTTATTTTTATGATGTATGAGTAGATTAGAGTAAAATAGATGGCATATCCTAGTCACACTCTGTCCGGAGATGGGTTGTAGCGAATCCGGTAGATAGTATCTAATTCATAGTAATGGATGACCCTCTTGCAGTTGAGCAACTAGATAGCTATATTATGCGGTTAGCAGTGGAGTGTGAAAACCATAATTTTTCTTTACTGTTCTTGTCTTAATCTATTTTTATTTGCTTTATTAGTTAATTAGTTCAGAAATCACAAACGACAAATCATACTTTCATAGCAATTTAAGAGTATTACTTTACGAGGGTTCATAATATGACTTAGTCCCTTGGGTGGTTCAATAACCTTTCTCAAGCCGAACTGCACTACAATACGACTCGTGTACTTGTGATAGGTAAAACCTTGTCATCATAAGGGGTCGTTCTTAACCATTATTTTTATCACCCCTAAACTCACATCAATCGGCAAATGTAATTTTGTCGATTTCCGGTCATTGTTCCGTTTCTTGATTTGCTTGCAACCACTTCTTCAACATTTATCACTAATGCATGTACTTTACTTGGTCAGACAAACTTCCTAAATCTAACCAACCTCACAACTCACTTAACATGGGTTTTTTTTATCAGAATCATATAATTACAAATAAATGTTCCTACAATTATTATTAGTTGTTGAACAATAAAATTTACGAAAAATTCCTATTAAGTCCTATTTTTTAGCAGCAAAAGATAAAGAAGTCCTAAATATTTGTGTTGGGACTAATGAGTCATACTTTTAATAATATTTCTTTCCATTTAAGTCCTAAATTCCTAGTTTTTTCATCCGTACCCCTGTTAATAGAAATGATTTTATTTAATGATAAATTCTTGAATTGATTTATAATTTATTTTTTATAAGTTTTAGTTACTAATAACATTGTATTATGAGTTTAAATAATATTTAATTTCAGTGCTAAACTTTAAGTACACAACTTCAGTAAAATAGTAATAATTTACTTTACATAAAAAGTATAATTTAACATTGTTTATCCCATTTAATAAAGTTATAAATGGGATATTTAGCGATTTAAACTTGAATTGAAAAAAAAAAATAAAAGTAGAACATTTTAGTTATAAAATAAAGTATTAGGACTTATTATCTTTTGGGTGAGAAAAGTATGACTACAGAGGATTTTTTTTTCTAAAATTGAGAATTAAAAACTTTTGTAAGTTATAAAATAAAGTATTATGACTTATTATCGTTTGGGTGAGAAAAGTATGACTACAGAGGATTTGTTTTCTAAAATTTATGAGATTTAAAAACTTTTGCAAGTTTTTGAGTTAGATAATTAATTTTAAATAAATTGAAGGGGGGAGGGGGGCAATTATATATTATATAATTTATTTTGAATTTCTCATATACTAATAAGAAAATTGAGTATTCATAATTATAATTATTTATACAAGAAATACACAAAAGAACACCAACTTTGACTATACTAATAATATATTCTTGTGACTTTTTATTCTTAAATTTTATTTTTATAATTTTGAGTGTTAATGTTTCAGATACGTCACATCTTTTCTAAAAGATACTTAACAAATAATTAACTAAAATTTATTAAAATAATTCAATTCATCACATACATCGAACGTGCTCTTTGCTAGTATATATATATATATATATATATATATATATATATATATATGATCCGGGAAGGATGATTCATGAATAAATTCATATTCAATTTGCTATTAACCAAATATATTAATAAATAGTAAAAAGAAATAAAGCCCCAAAGTATGTTTGAATTTGTAAATAATTTCCTTCAACTATAATCTGTGCAACAAATCTCCTAAATTATCAAAATTTGTGGCAAAATATCTTATTTTCCTGATTTTATTTATAAAAGATCAAATGCCCTTTGTTAGTGAATTTTTCATAATTCATCTTTTTTTATTTCATAATTAATATAGATTCTAAAATAATTAAAACTAATTTGATGACATATTCTCCATTTGAATCTTCATAAATTTACATATACTTTGCAAAATTAATTATTTGAATAATAATTTTAAGTTGTTTAAATACAAATTATGTAAAATATTTAAAATACTTAATTAATTACTCAAAGCTATCAATATATATATATATATAATATGAGAAAATTAAAAGTGTTTATTATTTAAATAATTTATAAATTATTTGTGAATATATTTATATTGAATGAATTTTTCATTTTGGCACAAAAAATAGGATAATAAGTATTATTATTTAGATCAAACTGAATTTTAATAACAAGATAATTACTTTAAAATAAAATTGTTATAAGTTATATACAATTTTATTATTTTCTTTTGATGATATATTTTACTTTAATATAGTTAAGGTTTAATAAGGGCGGGATAATTTTTTGTATTGGAATTGGCGCCAATTACAACAAATTTACAGTTTAGTAGTAGGGGTTTTTTGGACTTAAATCCTACTAATTTATGTAGATTTTGACATTAGTTCATTTTTTAAAAATAATTTGAGATTGGTCCCATTTTTTATAATTTCGGTTAGTCGGCTACCGGTCAACGTTACTCTAAATAATATTTTGTCTATATTCCAAAGTTGCGCCTTAAATATATACCCTATCTCTCTCTTTTCTATCATCGTCTCTTTTTCCTGAAGTCCGTATAGGTTTTGGTGACTGGCATTTCAGTTTTTCATATCAGAGACAATGCCCCTTCTATTAAAAGCCCTATACCAATCAATGGTGAATGTCTAGAAAAATAAAGTGATTCATAGTATGTAACCAAAGTTGTGTAAGTTTCAGAATATTTACGCTAGGAATAATAATCGAATTGATCGAAGATCTCCAGTTCAATAATGAAGACTTCCAAAATTTCCCTGGTTGAAACACGGAATAAAAAACTAATTTTGATACATTCTTCTTATATATAACATACAATCAGGCAAACTCAATATTAATTTTGGTATTGCAGAGATTCCACATAACAAAGATCAAAGCAATATATACAGACACACATGCATATACATATATATATATATGGGGAAATATTAATTTACTGTGGCTTTTTTTTCTCCCTTTTGCCCCAATCCCAGCTCTCTTCTCTGACTGATTTCTATGTTTTTGTGCAAACATATATGTATATATATCTCACATGCACAAATATATATATATATATATATATATATATATACGTTTTACTGGATTCAATGCATTTTCTTACTTTTATGTTTTTGCTGTTTTACAGTAAATTAATTATGATTCTTGGTATCTGATATTGAAATTTTTTGGAATTTTGTTGTAGAGAAAAGTTGAATTCCATGAATCCCTACCTTTACATGGGTCCAATTGATATTGTACTCTACTTCTGGTAACCCTCAACTTGCAAGGTGTAAAGGTGGTAACTCGCGAAAAGATTGATCCGCAATGACTTATTTATCTGGGATATGGCCCAAGGATTAAATCATCTGGGATATGGCCCAGGATTGGAAATATTTGGGAAAATCGGCCCAAGTAAAAGATTATGCGGGAGATTGGCCCAAATAATTGATTACTTGGGGAAATAGCCCAAATATAGGTTTTACGCGAGAGCTTGCATTATACAGAGGGAGGTATGAGGGGCTGATGTGTTTTATAGCTCGCATCAGAAACTCATAACCCTATATGCTGCTCGCGTAGGGAGTACTACTCGGAATCTAGGGGAAATGCTGGGGATGAGTAAATAGTGGGTCGCGACCTTATTTACACAATCCTAAGCAAGAGTACCTTAGAGAGGCCGATAGTATTCAGGGACATGACCAATACATGCATGATTGGTCATGACCCGGCAAAGCTATAACGACATCCTTGGCTAAGGATAAATCAGATCCGCGATGAAATAGGCGCGGATCACGGGGCATGGCGCACAGCATGACCCATGCATGAGATTACGCGAATCCGTTTCGCGTAATCAAAAGCAAGATGACACTGTGCCAGGTATTTATGGTGCACTGAATAAATCTGCGCATAGGATAACGCGAATCCGTTTCGCGAAGTTAAATGCGCGAGATGATATTGTGCAGGGTATTTATATCGCGGATTGGTACGCAGGAACCATGTCGCGAGACAAGTGCTGACGTGGCAATATAAATCCGCGAGGGTCAATGAGCACTGACGTCTATAAATAGAGGTGCGAGGGCTCACTTGAAAGGATCTATCTTCTTTTCTCAGAAAGACTTAGAGAGAGAAATTCCTAGAGAGAGATAAAAAACATTTCTCAATCATTTATACTTGCTATCTTTTCGTCCACTTCTTTTTTTCATTTCCTCTGTAAAGCAAATCAAAATCAATAAAAGCATCATTGTCGTTGTTTTACTGACAAAACTTGTGCATAAACTATCTTTGCATCATAAACTTGCGAACCCCTACATTAAAGGCGACTCTGATGGGGAAAAGATGTCTTCTGCACAAGTAGAGCCTCGTCAGAATCGGCGGAGAGGTCGTCCACCGACCCGGCGTACTGAACAAATTGGGGAAGAAGCAGCGACACAAACTCAAGGAGGCGAACCAGTCCTGCCAGTGCGAAGACAGCGTCGTCGCGCGAATGCCAGTGCGAATCAGGCAGAAACTTCTCCGATGGTAGAGCCGGTACAGAATCTGACAGAATTACCAACAGTTCTACTGCAAACTCTTCTCAACATTCAAGAAACGCAAAAGGCCATACTTCACTTCATGGAGGCCTCGCGCGTTTCAACACCAAACATTGAATCACCAAGAATGGACAATCAGACTCTGCCGGAGGATCCAACACAAGAACTTTTTCGCGAATCAATAAGAACCGAGCCTCTGGAGAAAGAGCCGTACATCACCAAGGAACAGCTGCGGGCAATCCTGAATGAAAAATCTGAAAAAGAAGAAGTGGAAATTGCCCCGCCATACCATCCTAGCATTATGGCCTTGCCATATCCAGAAAACTATGGAACACCGATCTTTCATCAATTTGATGGCAAAAAGGGAAATGCGAAAGAACACATAGCTAGGTTCGCAGATGCTCTGGGACCTCACAGAAATAATGAATACTTGAAACTTAGAGAGTTCTCCAAGTCTTTAACTGGAACAGCATACACTTGGTATACTAGCCTCGCTCCAGCATCAGTGACCAGTTGGACGGACATGGTGCTCAGATTCTATACCAAGTTCTTTCAAGCTGATGAGGAGATGACAAAGACAACGTTTTGGGGAAGAAGCAGCAGCTTATGTCAGAAGGTTTCGCGAAGCTGCTTTGCAATGTCATGAACCAATTTCTGAACTGCAATTGATCAAAATTTGCATAGAAGGGATGCTGCGGGAATACAGAGTGCATATGGTGAATCATGAGGTCAAAACTTTTTCTGTACTTGTCGATAATGCCCGTAGATTGGGAGAGGTTTTGTCTCCCCCAACACGACCAAATATTAGTACTAGGCGGATACCGATGGTAACAGCGACGCAAAATGGAAAAAAGAGGGAAGAGCACACTGGTTGAGCTGAACCACCCCCTTTACCTTTCAGTGAAAAAGAGGCAGTTGCTTTGCTAAATCAATGGGTCGCAGATCATGTCATAACGCTACCTCCAGTGCAAAGAGTGCCGCCGAGAGAGGAAAGGATGAAGAACAACTACTGTCCCTATCACAGGAGTATTCGGCATTCGTTGATAAACTGCTGGGCGTTTCGAAGTTTAGTACATCGAAAAATAGCATCAGGAGACTTGGAAGTAGCAAAGAATGTAGTTCATGAGCCTTTCCCTGCACATGTGGCTATGGTGACCGCCAGAGACAATACTGAGGATATGGCCGATGCCGCCAAGTGTGATTGCCCGCCAGTACGTGAAGCCAGGGAGAATGCTAAGATAGAGGTTTTCTTCAATGAACTCCCAATACAGGAACACGTGAAGGAATTCTTGAAAGAGCAAACGGTCGCCGCACTCAATCATACCATATTGATTCTGCAGCATGAGAGGGCCTCCAGTAAGATCACATTTTCTGAAGAAGACAGACAAGTACCTTTTCCCCACAATCGGCCTCTGTATGTGCCAGCCATTGTAAACGGTCGGGAAATGAAACGAGCTTTTTTGGATGGAGGAGCGTCAGTTAATTTGATCCCCCTAACCACTTTGCGAATGATCAATTTTCCCGAAGGCAAAATCGTGAATCATACTATTCCAGTTACTGATTTTAATGGAGATCAGCAGGCCACTATGGGATTCGCGACATTGGACCTCAAAATTGGGAAGATCAGGGGGCCCACCAAATTTCATGTCATCAAAGGGGAACCCTCATATCAATTATTGTTGGGCAGACCATGGTTGCATGCATATGGCGTAGTGCCGTCATCCTATCATCAAATGATGAAGGCCAATTGGGGAGAAGGAGTAATGACTGTAAAAGCATCTAAAAATCCTTTCTGCGCATCAGAAGCCCATTTTGCAGATGCAGTCTACTTCTCAGAATACAGTGAGGAAAAGGGGCCCGACATTTTTTCTACACCGTTACCAGAATGGAATGAACCGGAAAATGCTAGTTCAGTTAAACGGAAGCTCAAAGAGGTGAGTTGGTCACGGGTCAAAATGCCCGATGGACGAATAGTGTATAAATTATGACGGGATTGGGGGTCGGAAGCTGGCATAGTTGGCGCTGACCCCGGGACAGATGAGGCTATACGAAGGAAACTTGACACCGAGCCTGAAGCACTAAAAATGGATCTGCGACCAGAACATGGTCTATGTGAAGTAGACATAGGCGACGGCACGGATCCGCGACCTACTTTCATAAGTAACACGCTTCCTGAGGATACTAAGAATGCCCTGGTAGAATTGCTCAAAGAATTTCGAGATGTCTTAGCTTGGGGCTACAATCAAATGTCGGGACTCAGTGTTGGATTGGTAAGTCACCATCTTCATGTGAATCCCACAATAAAACCAAAGAAACAAAAACAACGAGTATTTCATCCCGATTTAGAAGTGCAAATTAAGGCAGAAGTGGAGAAGCTATTGAAAACAAGATTCATCAAGCCAACCCAACACCCGACCTGGCTCGCGAACATTGTACCTGTGAAGAAGAAGACTGGACAAATCCGCGTATATGTAGATTATCGCGATCTTAATAAGACCTGCCCAAAAGATGATTTCCCTCTACCCAACATTGATACCATGGTAGATGCAACCTCAGGACATGAGATTTTCTCGTTAATGGATGGATTCAGTGGGTACAATCAGATTAAGATGGCGCCGGAGGATGCTGAGAAAACTGCTTTTCGCACCCCAATGGGGAATTTCCACTACACGGTCATGCCATTTGGGCTTAAAAATGTCGGGGCTACATATCAGCGCGCCATGACAGCTATATTCCATGATTTGATGCATAAAACTGTCGAGGACTATGTCGACGATTTGGTAGTAAAGTCCAGGGTTGTGCAAGATCATGTGAGTGATTTGCGAAAGGTACTACAACGATGTCGCGAGTATAACTTGAAAATGAATCCCCTCAAATGTGCCTTTGGAGTACCAGAAGGAAAGTTCTTGGGATGTGTTGTACATCGGCAGGGTATTGATGTGGACCCGACAAAGGTAAGGCAGTCTTGGAGATGGCTCCACCCGCAACTCGTAAAATGTTGAAAACTTTTATGGGGAAGATATCTTATCTGAGGCGGTTTAGCCCGGCACTAGCAGAAGTAACTCACCCACTCATGCCTTTGTTAAAAGAGAAATCTGTTTACAGTTGGGGAGAAGAGCAGCAAGAGGCTTTTGAGAGGATCAAAAAGATTTTGGCATCACCAAAAACAATGGTAGCACCCGAGTCAGGAAAACCGTTGATAATGTATCTCACTTCCACCAATAAATCTGTAGGAGCTCTGTTGGCCCAGGAACGTGAAGGGGAAGAAAAGCCCGTTTACTATATCAGTCGGGTACTTAAAGGACCAGAGTCGCAGTACACATCATTGGAAAAACACTGTCTTACTTTAGTATTCGCAGCCCAGAAATTTAGACATTATTTGTTAGCACATCTATTAGAGCTAATCACGAAAAGTGACCCCATACGATATCTGCTCACGAAGCCCATACTTAGCGGAAGAACTGCTCGGTGGTTATTAACACTATCTGAATATGAGATCACATGTTCTAGACCAAAAGCGGTAAAAAGCCAAGCCTTGTCAGATTTACTAGCATTATTTCCGGGAGGAGCTGAGCCCAAGGTGGAGGAAATAGGAATGGCAAGCATGGCACAGAGCACGGAATTCACTTTAGAGTTCGATGGTTCATCCACTGAAAAAGAAGGGGGAGCTGGTTTCGTACTGAGGAATGAAGAAACAAAAGAGGAATTAGTCATGGCCTACAAGCTTGACTTTCCTTGTACCAATAACATTGCTGAGTATGAAGGACTGGCGTTAGGGTTGATAATGGCTCAAAGGTTGGGGGCAAGAAAACTTCATGTTAAAGGAGATTCCAAGTTGGTCATTAAGCAGATCAGAGGGGAGTATGCCGTCAAGGAACCTCATCTGGTGTCCTACAGAACCCTTATTCGACAGATGATAGAAGACTTTGAGACTGTGAGTTTTTCGTACGAGCCGCGAGAAAGCAATCGACGATCCGATGCACTGGCGACATTGGGTTCACAAATAAATTTCCAAGGAATGAGGTCTTCTGTACAGGTAGTACGAAGAACTGACTCAGTGGTCAGTAACGCAAAGGAATCAGAGGTGTATGAAGAACATGATTGGAAAGCACGAATAGTACATGCTCTACTAAAAAACGATAACAATGCCTTGAGACGGGAGTACCAGCTCATAAAGGGTGTGTTATATTACAAGGCCGCCGGAGGAATTTTGGCTAGATGCGTAGCAATAGACGAAATAAAAGAACTACTACAGAAAGCTCACAAGAAAATATGCGGTCAAACGGACGTCAGTCTCTATCGAGTTTTGCAACGAGAAGGCTTCTTTTGGCCAAGTATGAAGGATGAGGCAGTAAAGTTACAAAGTAGCTGTCAAAATTGTAATGCATATCCATCCGCGAGTGAAGGTAACATAGCAGACTTGATAGACTGGCGGGACAAATATGTGCACTATTTGAAGGATGGGATTTTGCCGGAAAAAGATCAACCGCGGTTCAGAAAATTGGCCTCGCGATTTGTCTTACAAGAGGGAAAATTGTTCCGCAAAAGCTTTGAGGGAAAATTGATGAAGTGTGTAAACGAAGAAGAAACGGGGGAAATATTGAAACAGGTTCATTTGTTTGGTCACCAAGGCTCTAGAAAAATGTTTCAACAGTTTCTATCATCTGGGTATTACTGGCCAACAATGGAAAGGGACTGCAGTGATTTTGTCAGAAAATGTCATGTATGTCAGGTACACGGGGATCTTATTCATGCTCCAGGAACTGAATTACACAGCTTAGCAACCCCCTGGCCTTTCCATACTTGGGCGCTGGATATAATTGGACCAATCACGCAGTAGGCTCAGGGACATGCATGGGTTTTAGTAGCAACTGAGTTATTCACAAAATGGGTAGAAGCTATCCCATTACGAAAAACGATAGCAGACAATGTGGTGCGATTCATAAAAGAAAACATCATCTGTCGATTTGGGATACCAAAGGTGATACTATCCGATAACGGAACTCCTTTTGTCAATAGTAAGGTCGTGGATTTGTTGGGGAGATACTCAGTCATTCATCACAAGTCCACGCCTTACTATCCAAAAGGAAATGGACAGGCTGAAGCCTCTAATAAAGCATTAATTCGAATCCTGTCCAGAATGGTGCACGATAATCAGAAGAAATGGGCAGAAGAACTTCCAATAGCACTATGGGCACATCGAACCGCATACCGAAGCGCGACAAACATGACCCCTTATGCACTGGTATACGGAGCAGAGACTGTACTACCTGCAGAATTGGAGTTGGCTGCTAAAAGGCTGGCATGCAACAGCAGTATGGAGGACAGGCTATTGGAGATAGAAGGATTGGATAAAACAAGGGCCGAAGCCTTTGCAAATCAGAAAGAGTACAATAAGAAACAAGCAAGGAGCTACAATAAAAAGGTACGGTTCAGATGGTTCAAGGAGGGAGACAGAGTGTTGAAAGTGGTACCGGCAATCATGAGGGGACAAAAGCTAAGAAAATTTGAAGCTAAGTGGGAAGGGCCGTATGTGATTATAAGTGAAAGTAGCAGTGGGTATTACAGAATGGAGCATGAAGTCACACGCGAGAGGACTGGACCTCTGAATGTAAAATGGATTAAATTGTATCAAGCATGAAGTTTCAAACAAAGACAAGGAAAATCAAACAAAACATCCCATGCATATAAAAGTATGTCAATATTTCTATCAAAGTACAAGGATATATAGCAAAATACAAGAATATATACAAGTGATGAACTAGAAAAGATCTCGAGTAATGGGATCTGATAACTTGAAACCTTCATGCTCCTCTAAATAAAAACGGACCTGCTCAAGATGCTTAGCTGAATCCTGAAGTTTCTTCTCATCCTCCTCGAGCAGTGCTAGCTGTCTGCAGGTCTCTGCGATCTCTGCCTGTTTTCTTTGAAGAGCCTCACGTCCCCTCAGCTCGACAAGATGCTGATCATAGAGTCTCTGAATGACAGTCAGACGGGTCTCCCACCAAGAAACATTTATCCCAACCTTTTTCCAGTCCTTTATGCGAGCATGGCATCTTGGCAAAGTATCTGGGACGAGATCCTGAATGGCAGTCTCCGAAAGGGTCCTGAACACATCTGCAACAAGCTGAAGATGAACTGTCTGCAAGAGTGGCTCATGAACTTTCATGTGAGTAAAAGTCTCCGGATGAGCTGCCTCTATCAGATGTAGCACTGGTATGTCGCGGGGATAGCAGAACCACTGATGCCAAGGTACTGGCACTAAGGAAGTAGTGTCGTAATCAGGAACCCGGGGAAAAGCACGAGAAGAAGAAGCTTGGTCGTGAGAGACTTGTTCGCGAGGATCTGTGGCAATGACGCGAGCAAGATCGCGAGGCTCTGATACAATGTCGCGAGAAGGAGATAGAGGTGCCTCTATATGAGTCTCAGTAGGAGAACCTGGAGGGAACAATGCTGACCCTCAGAAATCCCCCGAGTATCATGAAGTAGCTCATCAATCATCTCTTGAGCTTCGGAGTTTATACCTAAAATAAAAAGGAAGGAGAAAAGACATGTTAAAATCACACTTTGACATTAAGAGGTCAAATAGAAGAATAAAGGAAAAAGCAAAGTACCTCCCTCACCTCCCTCAACTTCTGGGAGAGGGGTGCCAAATATGGATCTCTCAATGCTAGGATGATCTGCGAAGGCTGCAGCAACCTCGGATGCAAGATCACCACGAAGAGGCTGCAAATGCCTATCATCAAAATCTGTGTCCTCTGCTCTATCATCAACGACCTTTGGGGAAACTGGGATGGAAGGCAACTTGGGCGAGGCCTCGCGAGAAACTGTGGTCACTTCAACCTCGCGACCTGAGGATACTTCGCGATCTACTTCTGGAGTGGAGGTCGCGGATATAACACTATCACGAGATGAATACGGAGTATCATCATCTTCTTCCTCTTCAAGAGTTGGCTTGCCGAATAATGAGTTGATGGTGAGGTGGTCCTCATCATCAGATGATGATTCGACAGAATGAAGGCCACCTCCCGGAGAGGCTGGAGCACGCGGAGATAAAGTCTCGCGAGGACCTAAAACAAGGATAAATGAGAAGTATTAAAAATAAGGAATCAGTAACTGGAAATAAGTAATTAAAGAAAGAGTTTGAAGCTTACTCTGGGATAGCGCTGTCCTGGGTAAATCGGAAAGTATACTGGCGACTTCTGTCTCCTCTGCCTCATCTCCAGCCCTCATCTCCTCGACCACGCGAGTAACAGTGTCAAGCAAGGATGAGGTCGCATCAGCCTTCTTTTTGTTCTTTAACTTCTCCAAGGCAAACCGTCGCCTTGCGGCCAGGGTTGCCTCTTCTGAGGTAAGGTCGGAAATACCAAGAGGTGGAATGACAGACGAAGATTTGTGTTTTCGCACCAAAGGGGCCTCCTCTGAGCTAGGAAAATCATTCGCTGCAATAGTCTGCGAAGCCTTGGTAAGTTTCCTTTTTCTCTTCGCAAGGGGAACATTGTCCAGTATTGCTGCATCGGAAAGATTTTTAAGTCTAATAGATAAGGGAACTTGGTCCAATGAATCAATCGAGACGCTGGTAGTACCTATAGCTTGGGCATTGGAACGCTGTAAGAAGAGCAGAAGAGTTAGTAACGACATATAAAAATACATAACGCATTAAAAAAAAAAGAAGGGGGGGGGGGAGTTAGAAATTTACCAGACGCCTCGCGATAGGCTCTTCGCAGCTGACCTTCCCACGGTGAGGTTCCTCGCGATTTGGTGGTTCCGCGAGAGGGATCTCCTCGCGATGAGATCGCTTGCGAGTCGCTGTTTTGGGTTTCTGAGGTTGTAAAGGTTGAGCATGATGTTTGGGAGTAGTCTTGGCTCTAGCCTTGCGAAGCTTTAAAGACGGATCTCCAATGAAGATTGAAGCCGGGATAGGAACAGGGGGAGCTTCAGCCATGAAACTTTGAAATAACATAAGTTGCTCCTTCCAAAATTCATGATAGGCTGCAGTTACTCCACCTCTGCGAGTGCCAGGCTGAATAAAAATAACGGTAGAAAATATACGTACACTCCTTTCGATTGACTCCCGATAGGCAATAAAGCACCTGTCAAAGTTATCCTCGCGGTATAGAGGAAGTGGAGGGGGAATAGCCTGATCAAAACCTAATTGTCTTTCTACACAGGATGGGTTATAAGGTGTAATGGTATCAAATGTCTCGCTGAAAACAGGAAGGTGGCACTTGTGGGTAATAGCAGCAAAAATGAGGTGATCATCTACTGCTATATCATATGATACTATCTCTTCCTTGGGATAAAAATCAGGAGAGTAGAAACCCTCTAAAGAAATGGCGTATGGACGCTAGGAAAATTCAGAAAATGTATCAATGAATGAGGAAAGGGCTTTTGAAGATGAGAGAGAAGTCCAGCGGGTTGCCCGCGACTTTAAAAGAACAGGGACGGTGGTTTCTAAAAAGTGAGGAGAAAGGGAAGAAGGAATAGGAGCATAATTTGGGAAGCGCTCGAAAAGAAAAAGGGTAAGAAATGTACCTGAAATATGAGTACTAATATCATACCTACCCAATGAACGTGCGAAATCATTCGCAAGGGTGTCCAGTTGCGAATACAGGGTGCCAAGGAAAAGTGGAGCCAAGGCAATTTGCATACCTCGCGAAAGCATGCCTGCTAGAAGGAACACCATGCGACTGGGACCGTCCTCTGGCTTGCCTTGAAATATGTAACGGTCTAGCCAATAGGCAAGAAACCCCACGAGTTCCAAAGGCCCATTGAATTGAGGACCGGGGACTGATTCGCGATCATCTCCGGGAGCTAGTTTTAGCGGAGAGTACTCGCGAAAGAAGTGGTGGCACCAGGCAGCATAGGACAACTTCGGGCGACTAGATATGGCTTGTTCAGGAAGAAGTACGCCCTTATCAAACCAGCTTCCTCGCTTGCAAGCATATTTGCCACAATCGCGAAGTTGATTAAGAATCTTCTTGTCTTCAGCCTCAACTAGAGGCGCCTTAATAGGGCGCGAATCAAGGATAGGTAGCCGAAATAGAACCACCACATCTTCGATGGTAGGAGTGAACTCCCCCCAAGAAGTAACGAAGGTGTGGGAAAATGTGCTCCAGCGCGAGATCAAAGTAGTCAGTGCATCCACATCACGACAGACATAGAAATCCGAAAATAGCTCTATGGACTCAAGAATACCAGCCTTGGCCAAAGTGGCGCGATGACGGTCTTGAGTAAGAATGTGACTGGACCACATCTTCCAGTCACTGATGGGGGCAACATGTCCCTCATACTCGATGAAGGAAAAGGGTGTGTCACCCCTCTCCACAAGAAGGCGTGGAATAAAGAGTGGGGGAATAAAAGCAGTTTTTGCTTCATTATCAGGATCAAGGGTAAGAGGTGGGCTCGAAATAGAAGGGGAAGTAAAATCTCTCGCGGAATCCCAGAATGTGTCTTGAGAGTTTAAGAAATGAGCTTTCTTCCACTCTGAAACATTAGCAGCAAAGGGAGCAATCCCTGAAGGAGGTGCAAGAAGTTTTGGTGTAGAAGTTTTTGTCATGGTGGAGAAAAAGCTTTGAAAATCAAAGGGGGTATGCGCGAAGAATGAATAGGTTATGAGAAACGGGTGCAAAATGAAAGAAAACACAGTGCTCTGAGGAAAATATAAGTGTAAAAACAAAAATGACATGACATAAATATATAAGTGATCGACGCGGAAACCGAAGATGAGCATTAAATGCGCGAGGAAGGCGAAAGGTCGCCTGGCCAAGCGCTTAAAAAAAAGTCGCGGATCTAAAAATATGGACAGATTGGAAAAAAACAGAAAGGATATGGGGAAAAGCGAAAGCTGTACATACATAAGCTTGACCGAAAAACATAAAAACAAATAAGGAAGTGTCGCGGATTAGAAATAATAGTCGCGAGATGAAGAAGGGTCGCGGATTGGAAATAATAATCGCGAAAGACGGAAAACATGCTTCACCCATAAAAAAGCGGAGAATCGGCAAGGGGAAAGACAACTCTCAAACAGCGAAATAAAGCACTATCATTCGCGAGGTCACAGGTTATTGCGCTTTAATACTTGGCTAAGTATCAAAGCGCAATGGGGAAAAAATGTAAAGGTGGTAACTCGCGAAAAGGTTGGTCCGCAAGGACTTATTTATCTGGGATATGGCCCAAGGATTAAATCATCTGGGATATGGCCCAAGGATTAAATCATCTGGGATATGGCCCAGGATTGGAAATATTTGGGGAAATCGGCCCAAGTAAAAGATTATGCGGGAGATTGGCCCAAATAATTGATTACTTGGGGAAATAGCCCAAATATAGGTTTTACGCGAGAGCTTGCATTATACAGAGGGAGGTATAAGGGGCTGATGTGTTTTATAGCTCGCATCAGAAACTCATAACCCTATATGCTGCTCGCGTAGGGAGTACTACTCGGAATCTAGGGGAAATGCTGGGGATGAGTAAATAGTGGGTCGCGACCTTATTTACACAATCCTAAGCAAGAGTACCTTAGAGAGGCCGATAGTATTCAGGGACATGACCAAGACATGCATGATTGGTCATGACCCGGCAAAGCTATAACGGCATCCTTGGCTAAGGATAAATCAGATCCGCGATGAAATAGGCGCGGATCACGGGGCATGGCGCACAACATGACCCATGCATGAGATTACACGAATCCGTTTCGCGTAATCAAAAGCAAGATGACACTGTGCCAGGTATTTATGGTGCACTGAATAAATCTGCGCATAGGATAACGCGAATCCGTTTCGCGAAGTTAAGTGCGCGAGATGATATTGTGCAGGGTATTTATATCGCGGATTGGTACGCAGGAACCATGTCGCGAGACAAGTGCTGACGTGGCAATATAAATCCGCAAGGGTCAATGAGCACTGACGTCTATAAATAGAGGTGCGAGGGCTCACTTGAAAGGATCTATCTTCTTTTCTCAGAAAGACTTAGAGAGAGAAATTCCTAGAGAGAGATAGAAAACATTTCTCAATCATTTATACTTGCTATCTTTTCCTCCACTTCTTTTTTTCATTTCCTCTGTAAAGCAAATCAAAATCAATAAAAGCATCATTGTCGTTGTTTTACTGACAAAACTTGTGCAGAAACTATCTTTGCATCATAAACTTGCGAACCCCTACACAAGGGATGATTTCAAGATCATTTGGCGTCTGCTATTCAATTATGCGCTAGTTCGTATAGAAAGAGGGTAAATAATTAGTGGCCAATATTGGAATACGGATAAAATACTTTTTTAGGTAACGTTGATAGATAGTTGAGTGGCTGAAATTATAACAAATGGGACCAATCTCAAACATTTTTAAAAAAAGGGGCTAATGTCAAAATCAACCCAAAATAATAGAATTTAAGTCTAAAAAACCCGTAGTAGTAAGAAAGACAAAGATTACCAGTGCATTGTGATGCCAAAATCTCCTTGATTGTGAACATTGACATATAGCGTATCTCCTCTATGAACATGAATCACGGGACCAGGAAAACTGTCATTCACTACCAACATGCTCTTGGTGGTGCAAAGCCTTGTAAAATTGGCTTCTCTCAGCTATAATGGAAAGTAATATATATATATATATATATATATATATATTAGCCCGAATAAGTATGATAAATAAATAACAAACAAGTATTGAATTGAATAACAAAACAAGTTATCCTAGAAGGTGCACTTAGATTTTGGTTTATTTTTCAAAAAACTATTAATGTCAAATTTAAGGTATTGTCTACCAATAATGAAAGAAAAAAGAAGAAGATTAAGTTGGAGAAAAAAAACAAACAAGAAGTAAAAAAATAAGTCACTTGGTTAAAGGAAAAAAGGAATCCCTGAACAAAATAAAGAGGAGAAAAGAGAGGATAATGCTGAACATAAAATACAAGGTGGGCTAGGAATATTCTAACAACTTGTTCAATCAAAATATATGTATATATACATCCATTCACCGGGAAATATATATATATATATATATATATAAATGTATGTCTATACAATAATAATAACAATAATAAAACATATTCAGAAAGATATGCAGAATGTGCTGAATGAAAATGCTATATACATAAATAAATAATATATATATATATATATATATATATATATATATATGTTTTGCATATACTTACAACGAAGTCATGGTAAAGTACGTGGCCTTGTACCATGCAAAAAAATATTGCTCCCAGAAACACAAACCTAATTAGTGTCTCACACTGAACCATTCTCTCAGTCTTGGAAAGAACAACCAGGTGAGAAGTAGTTCTTCTCTCTGCTACTCCATTAATAGATCTCCACCGAAGAATACATATATATCCATTTATATGTGTGTGTATTAACTAGAATGTGTCCCACCATTTTGCAGTAATATCCACACATTGTCTTCAACTTTAGCTAATAGTCTAATGGTGGTGGCGTCACTTTGTGAACCATGTGATGTATATGGGACTAGCGTCATCAATTAGTTTGGTAAGTGAGTTTATTAAACAACTATCTAAGTTGTGAATGCCATATATACGAAAATCTAATTGATTGTGAACATTGACATATATATATCAAGGAGATTTTCTTATATATATATAGTGTTGCCATATATACGAAAATCTCCTTGATCTCCTCTATGAACATGAACCATGGGCTCCGAAAAACTGTCATTCACTACTAACATGTGGTGCACGTACAGCCTTTTATAATTGACTTCTCTCAGTTATAATGACGTTTAAGAAAATATATCAAAAAGATAAGAAAAAAAAAGGGGGAAAAGATTAACACGAATAAGTACGAGAAATAAATAACAAAACAAGTATTAAATTAAAAAAAAAAAGTTACCCTAAAAAGGTGTACTTTGTTTTTTGGTTTATTTTTTTTGGGATAACTTCATTTACACCCCTGAAGTTTATCTTATCTTCACTTGGACCCCCTCAGGTTTGTATATCTTCATTTACACCCCCTACTTTTCAATATTCTCATCACTTAGACCCCCTGAACGATGACATCAGCCTGAATTTTTTTTTAAAATTCCTAAACTACTCTCAATGTCTTATCCTTATTCTGTTTGGAAACATTGATAGTGCTTTTATCAATTAGACCCTCTCCCATCATTTAATAATTTAATTTGTATTAAAATTTCAAAATATATATAAAATTTGAAAAAATATATATTAAAATTTAAAAAATATTATAAATTCGAAAATAAATATAAAATTAAAAAATATATATAAATTTTGAAATTATTTTTTTTTCAAAAAAACATATTAAATTTCGAAAATAAATATAAAAATCACAAAAAACATAAAAAATTTGAAACAAATATATAAATTTTTTTAAAAAAAAGATATAAAATTCAAAAAAATATATTAAATTTCAAAAAAAATTATAAAATCGAAAATAAATATAAAATAAAAAATATATATAAATTTTGAATTTTTTTTAAAAAAAACATATTAAAATTCTAATAATATATATTAAATTTTGAAAAATATTATAAAATTCAAAAAATATATAAAAAATTATAAAATTTGAAAATAAATATAAAATTCAAATATATATTAAATTTCAAAAAAAAAAAACTAAATTCGAAAATAAATATAAAATTAAAAAAATATTTTTTATCTCTCTCTCTCTCTCTCACACACACACACACACAGAGACGCACACACCACACACACACACACACACACGCACACACATATATATAGAAGCCGTCGGCGCCGACCCCCTCCCACCGCCTCCCCACCGTCGGCGCCGCCCCCTCCAACCACCGCCTCACCGTCGGCACCGTCCCCCTCCCACCACCGCCTCCCCCCTCCCCTATTTTCGACCGATGGGTCTATATATATATGTATGTATATATCTATATATATGTGTCACGCCCCAAATTTTCTAGGACTCCATAACCCGAGCCTAAGAGCTAAGGGAGTGAATGCAGAAGAAAAAGAAACGAGAACAAATGACCTTTAGTCATTAAATACTCACAAAAGGGTAAAAATGTAATTTCACTCCTACAACATGACAAGAAGACCTCTCGGGATCAAAGTAGAAGCAAAAGGAAACAAACGGTACCTTAAATGAACCGTTTAAGCATCCGTGCCCACCCAAGGGTAAG
The DNA here is from genome assembly GCA_963922005.1 of Cornus suecica. Lineage (NCBI taxonomy): Eukaryota > Viridiplantae > Streptophyta > Magnoliopsida > Cornales > Cornaceae > Cornus > Cornus suecica. The sequence continues at coordinate 20,467,280 of OY998246.1, forward strand.
ATAGTCATCACAAGGATAAAGTAATGATTTCAAGGTATAAATACAAGGTTTGGACCTAAAAGAAGTTATAGGAACAAACGGAACCGAATTTGAAGGTACGAAACGGAAACTACAACATTTTGAAGAAATAGGTCGTCTTGAGGTGTCGAGGCTCAAAACGTACTATCAGTTTCAAACGACCATCACGCCCTCAAACGGGACTCAAATTAAGCGATTCAAAATGCTAACATCAAGATCCTTAAGTCATCTTTCTAAAAAGCTAAAGATCACCTCAATCCGACATCTGTAGCTCCAGATATGACCGAAAGAGTAAAGGGGTGTCGAAACAGGATTGAACTAGAACATCCTGAGGAAAAATCAGTCGACTGACCAGGAAATCAGTCGACTAACCCGGACATAAAATTTTTGACGATTTGCCGGTCGACCGACAAGGGTCGTCAGTCGACCGACGAGGACCGTCAGTCGACTGACCAATACCCATCAGTCGTCTGACCTCACCAGAACCTTTTACGGCTATTTGCCAGTCGACTGATGCAGTTCCGTCAGTCGACTCGCGGACCCGAAAATACTCCGAAACGTCCAAAAATCACCGAAACAACCCCGTGTGCATTTCCATATGTGGATATACTCATAATTAGATCTATACACCAAATTAATTTCATAAAAATGTAAGTTTTAAACCAAGAGCATTGCTTTAAGGTTTCATAAAGCTCCGTCTTGCCCCCGGTCTCCGTTATAGTATACCACCGACTTTTAAAATGTCAAACCCTTTCAAAAAAAACAACTCAATCATCATTTCAAAACTCAAGTTTTTGTCGAGGTTACGGGGGTGAGCGAAAACGGGTTTTTCTTTCAAAACAATAGGGTTTGCTTAAAAACCTAGAAAAAAATACCGTTTTCGGCCAAACCACATCAATAACGAAAGTCCACTATAAAACACTAAACAAAAGAGTTTATAGATTAACATTAAAAGAGCCCTAAGGCGAAACAAGTCATAGTTATTCAAAAATACACAATCCGGCACCGAAGTGCACCAAAAGAACATAATCCCCTCGCATAGCGCTCTAAGGGAAATACATAGACAAAAACACCTCGACTAACATGTTAGTCGGATCAAAATAAAATAGTTTTACAAGTTTGATTTACATGGGAAAAAGGAACATATTTATCGACCTAATTCCCAACAAAATAAAAGTATGGTCAGTCTCCCATGCACAAAAGGCGGACATACATTCACACGTCCACGGAGAGACTACGGAACTCTCCCAACAGGATCATCACCTGAAAAATATATAAGGCGTGGGGTGAGCTCACTAGCCCAGTAGAGGAAGCGTCATTTCCTCAATCTCAGTAGTCCGAGTGGTACAACCCACCCATGGTACATGCAACTACTCCTAGGTCAGTCTTTTGTTCCACATCGAACCCCACAAATAAGTTCCCCAACATGCTCACAACAAAATTTTCTACAATTATCGCATGCTTCCATAATAACATCATAATCACATATATATTATAGTCTAAATGCACCATGACTCAACACACACCACGAGACACACGGCGCCCAACTCAGGTTAACGGATACATACTCTGTCCAATTACTTTTGAGGAATACAAGCTCATCAAGTAATGTAGAGTACTGCACCAACTATTCCCAAGTGATTTTTCTCTCTATCACTTCAACAAGGAAGACGGTTGCACGAGAGCCCCACTTGCAACTCCGTGCGCCATGACTACACAAGTCAAGAACTTGAGCCTCTACCCGGACTCCTAACTCACATTTGCCGGCTTTTTAGTTCCGTAGGCGTGATACCTCCTGACCAGTTGTTGCTTTGATCCGAACCCGACTACCAACACATCACTACGCCACCCACATATTCCAACACCATGAATTTGACACTACATGATGTACTCAATATGCACGTATGATTTTTCATCAACCATACTCCATCATAATATATGTTTTTTCTCTTTATGCAATATACTATGTCAAAATTATCCACATGCCCATAATATGACATTTATGATCAATAAACCACAACAAGCATTAAAATCACATAATCATGCTTTTCAAAGGGCCTAGTTCATCGTCTAAGTTGTCAAGACTAAACTCGCATATATATATACGGCATATATACACATAGACGCACACACCCTCGTACAAAAACTAAAACAACTCGTTTTTCCCCTACCTCAATCCAAGCAAAGATAATGAGCAAAAGGGTGCAAGCAATCCATCCAAATGACACCAACAACAAACCGAGCCAAGAATGACCAAGAGAGCTTCAAGGAGGTGATATTGAGAATTTGAGTCAAAGGTCTCCCAAGCCTTCAAACAACATTAAAACAAACATGGATCTTTAACTAATGGTTTTTAGTAGCAATAACCGATTTATAATCAAGAATTCAAAGTAAGGCTAAAAACCCCAAAATGGTTAAGCTAGGTTTTATGGAAAATAATTCAAAGGAGTAGTAATTTGTGAACTCACCAATGAGTTCTTCCCAAAACGAAATTAGAATCACCACAAGCCAATTCACTTGATGGTTGAAGATAATTCTTAACCTTCCACAATAATGAAGAATGGAAAAGCAAAAATTCAATAATAGCACATGAATTTCTAGAATTTGGAAGTTAGGATTTTTTTACAACAAAATCTTAGAAAAAGAGAGGAGGCTTACCACTATGAGCTCAAGAACACCACACCAAGAGACCACCCCAAGTGCTTACCATCCATCAAGCATGAAGAGTAGGAGACAACAAGACTTGAAGCCAAAATTCCAAGGAGAACATGGTGGCCGAAAATTTGGTGTAGAGAAATGTGTGTGTAAAAGAATGTGTGTTCTTGGTGAGAAATGAGAGAAGAATAAGACAATAATGGAGTTAGAGATAGGGTTGGTGTGTAGAGAATCCTATCCAAGGGCTAGGAATGAAGATGACAAGATAGATTTGATCCAATGGCCATAATGATGACAACATTAAAGGTAGTGGTGAAATGTCCAAGCTACCCACCCCTTTATCACTTATTCACAACCCTTGCCATTATAAACCAAATTTACAAATTTATCCAAGTCTTCTACATAACTACAATATTGCCACTCATCATCTTCCCAACACTTAGTAAATAATTCTCTACAAAACCCACTAATTCAATACATGTGAATTTACTAATTTACCCTTTTGTCATTTATTTATTTTCCCAAACGTCTCAATACTTTCCATTATTCACTAAAAGAAAATATAACATGTAACTCACAATTTTTTTCATTTCACATAATTCATGTAAGCACATAAACATGTTAGGCACATAAGCACTTAATTGTTTAACAATTAAATAAATAAATTTTTTAAATTTGCACGTAAAAAATACCGGACGTTACAATATGTGTGTATAGATCTATATATATATGTGTGTATATATATATATGTGTGTGTGTGTGTGTGTGTGTGAGAGAGAGAGAGAGAGAGGAGAGAGAGAAAGTATAAATATTGAATAAATATTAGGGTGTTTGGTTTGAGGGTTAGATTGATTTTATGGGGGTGTTTGATTTAGGGTTTAATTGATTTAGGGATTAAATTGATTTAAGGGGTGTTTGGTATAAGGGTATTTTAGACATTTCACACCATGAGGGGGTGTAAATGAAGATAAGACAAACCTCAGGGGGTGTAAATGAAGTTATCCCTTTTTTTTTTTTTGTAAGTATTAATGTCAAAAGGTATTGCATGTCCACCAATAACTAAAGAAAAAATAAGAATATTAAATTGGAGAAAAAAACGAACAATAAGCAAAAGTATGTCACTCAGTCTAAAGTTAGGTATTTGACTCTTTGTTAAAGGGGAAAAAATAAAGAAGTACTAAAAGAAACAGAGAGGAGACAAAGGAAGAACAAATAATGCTGAAAATATATTTATTTTAAGTACACAGTATATATCATAGAATTAAGTTATATTCTTTTATACTATATTATTTCGAATACTATTAAAATATGATTTAATAAAATGTATCATAGTTCATATTTGATTTATTTCATAAAATCAATTTTAAAATTCAAATACTCACGAATTATCAATCCATTCAAGTACTCGTGAATGTGTAGATAGCCAGGACATGTAAAAACCGACTTAGTCTGGCTAACAACACATTCATCAATACTTTCTAAGAAAAAAACAAATTCATACTAATAAAAAAACAAAAAAAAAACATATTCATAAAGGCCATGCAGAAGTGTGCTGAAAATGAAAATGTCAGATACATGAATGTAACGAATATATATATATATATATATATATATATATATATACACTTAGGGTAAATTGCTTAAAACCCCCTTGAAGTTTACTCTCTTTCCCTACTATACCCCTTCAACTAATTATACCCCCCTAAACTTTCATTTTCTTGCACCATGGACTTGCTCTAAAATTTTTTTACCCTTTTACCCTCCAAATTTTTTGTATTTTCACCTTACCTTTAATCCTATCATTACTATTATATTTCTTAATTCTTTAAATTACAAAAATATTATTTCTTTTAGTTAGAATATTAATTATGTCATTTACCTTTAATATATTAGACTAAATATACTCTTAAATGTTAGTTTTTTTTTTTATAAGTTCTAATTATTTTATTTGTAAATCAATTAACTTGGTATTAAATTTTAGTTTGATTTAAATCATAAAACTCAATCCTAATTAATATATTCATAAATAAATCACAATTTATGAAAACAATATATATATTTTGAACAAAATATATATATTTCGTAAAATATATATATATATGTATATATATATTGGAAAATGATATATATTTCGGAATATATATATAATTCGTAAAAAATATATATTTTCCGAATTCTTTTAAAACAATATGAATTTTTTCCGAAAAATAATGTTTTTGGGAAAAATATATATTATGTTCCAAAATATGATTTTTTCTGAAAAATAATTTTTATTGAGAAAAATATATATTATTTTCAAAAATATGAATTTTTTCCGAAAAATAATTTTATTGAGAAAAATATATATTATGTTCCAAAATATAATTTTGAGTCATAATACCTAAACTACCATCAATAGTACAGGAGGGTTTAGTGAAATCAAACCTTCAAAAAAATTATTTTTTGGAAAAATATGTATATTTTGGAATATATATATATATACATTGGAAAATGATATATATATGATTCGTCAAAAGTATATATTTTTCGAATTGTTTTAAAAAATATGAATTTTTTCTGAAAAATATACATTATTTTCTAAAATATAAAATATATATTTTGGAAAAACATTATATTATTTTTGGGAAAAAATCATATTTTGGAAAATAATATATATTTTTCTCAAAAAAGAAAATTTGGAAAAAATTCATATTTTTTTAAAACAATTCGAAAAATATATATTTTTGACGAATTATATATATATATATATTCCAAAATATATATCATTTTCCAATAAAACTTAATTTGATTTAAATCATAAAACTCATTATCCTAATTAATTAATGTTTTTTGCCAAATGAAACTTTCTTTCATAAAAATATATTCATAAATTGTGATTTATTTATGAATATATTAATTAGGATTGAGTTTTATGATTTAAATCAAACTAAAATTTAATAACAAGTTAATTGATTTACAAATAAAATAATTAAAACTTACAAAAAAAAATAAATATTTGAGAATATATTTAGTATAATACATTAAAGGTAAATGACATAATTAATATTCTAACTAAAAGAAATAATATTTTTGTAATTTAAAGAATTAAGAAATATAATAGTAAGGATATGATTAAAGGTAAGGTGGAAATACAAAATGTTTGGAGGCTAAAAGGGTAAAAACATTTGAGGGCAAGCCCTTAGTGCAACCTTTTTTGAAACTTTAGAGGGTTCTAAGCTCATTTTATAGTTGAGGGGGTATAGTAAAAAATGAGAGTAAACTTGAGGGAGGTTTTAAGCAATTTACCCATATACTTACAACAAAGTCATGGTAATGTACTTGGCCTTGAACCGTGCAAAAAACATGTTGCTATGAGAAACACAAAGGTACGTTTGAAAACTAGCGTTTTCGTTTTCATTTTTTATCTTTTGAGAACAAAAAAATTTCTTGTTCTTGTCATAAGGGTAATTTGGAAACAAAAACATGTTTGGTTGAAAATTTTGTCTAAAAAATTTTCGAGAACAAAAAAAAAAATTTTTTTGGAGGTTAGGATTTAGAGGTTGAAGATGGAGGTTAGAGAATCTGCAACAAATAATTTGTTTTTTGGCTGAAAACAAACAGTGCCAAACAAAAAAATACCATTTTGGTGTTCTCAAATTTTGAACTAAAGGTGAGAAAACGTTTTTTTACTGTTCACGAAAACAAAAACCATCAAAGGCTCCCAAATGCGTTTTTGTTCTCGTGAACAGTGAAAAAAATAAGAACAAAAACAAAAACACTCCTCTTCAAACGCACAAGCTACTACTCACACTAACCCATTTCTCACTATTGGAAAGAACTACTTCTTCCCTCAGCTACCCTATTAATATAGTAGAACGTACGCTACACAAGAAAACATAGGCCCCGTTTGGATACGGAAAAACTGTTTTTGCTTTTTTACTGTTCACCGAGTTAAAAAAAAAAACACGTTTGGCAAACGCGTTTACTGTTCACTTTTTTTTTTCCTAAGAAAACTGTTTTCTGTGAATAGTGTGTAAAAGTGGTAAAAACACCAAATACAACTTTTAATTGTTTTTTGAGTTTTTTCACTATTTAGAGTACCACCACCGCCACCGCCCCCACCACCGCCGCCACTAACCACCACCACCCCCCGCCACCAGTCGCCGCCGCCGGCCCCCACCACCTCCGGTCGCCGTCGGGCCTGTAACACCTCATGTTATTATCCTTTTTACTGAAATTATTTTTGATTTAATTTCGGTAATGACGTCACTTGTTTATGACGTATTATTTATTCTTGGTATTTGATACCTGTAAATTTTTCGCGTTTAGTTTTAAAGTCGACTAGATGACTTTACGGTTTCTCTTTGACGGCTACGTGAATTCTAGTTGTCAATTACACGGTCTCGTTTCGACGTTAGTTTATTCGACGTTTAATGATTAGTGTTTCGATTGGTTGACGACACATTTTAATTGGTCGGGCTTGTTTAAGTGTTCCGACATTTGAGTTTCTACCCCGATGTATTTAATTGGGCGTCCCGTTATTAATTCGGGTTTACGAGATTATGTTTGGGCGTTCTCGATAATTATTGAGGTTTACTGTATATATATATATTTAATTATATATATATTATAGTGGGGGTTATTTCGTGATTTTGGAGAAATGAAGGGTTAGTTTTGCAATTAGGTCATATATATATGTATATGTATATACACGTTTGTAGTCTTCTCCTACACGATACAACTTCCTCTTCTCCTTATCTCTACAGCCAACCGAAGCAGCTCTTCTCCTTCACCATCTTCGTCGTCGGCAAGAGAGAGAGAGAGATGGGAGGCTGGTTCGGGGAGAGAGGTGCAGGCGATGGGTTGCCGGAGCAGCAGCTGCGGCTGTAGCAGGGAGTCGAAGAACTGGGCGGCGACCGTGGCTGGCAGCGGCGTGCATGGAGTAGCAGGTAGCTGCGGCTGGTGGCGCAGTCGTGCAGGGGCGGAGTAGTCCGCACGACAGGGGTGGTTCGGCCAGGCTTCGGCCATTTTTTCGGCGACCTTCCGGTGATCGGTTTGAGCCGATTTTTGGTGAGTAGCTCCGTATCCATGTAGTATTCATCATGCATTAATTTTGTGAATTTACGATGAACGGTTTGCCCGGAAATCGCATTGATAGGTTATAGTTTTCGTTTGGGGTATTTTAGATTTAACCCAATTAATTAACCTATTATTAATGGGCTTCGTATATATCGTATAGGTTGTCGAGACGGACATTTTGATATATTCGAAATATTTTTCGAACGACTTTGGTCAGCAGGCGTCATATTCGAGTGCCAGTACTGTTCACGGTGGGCCCGAAACGGCTGTTCTGTAAGCGTATTTCAGGTGGGAAATTATATTTCTCACTCCACATTATTGAAGCAGTTTAGGGGTGCAAACCCTTATTTAATTTAATATAGATATATTAAATCGTTAATTTAATTATCTGTAATTTGCTTAGAATCGGAATTGGACTTAGAGATTAATTTAAGAGAATTGATTAAATTAATTCCTACGAGATTATATTAATTCTTAATTAAATTGAATAAGAATAGACGGCTTAGAATTTTCCTTTGAGAATTAAATGGACTAGTGTATATGTGGACGTAAGGGGCGCGAATACTTAGGCGCTATGCTAGGTTCCCCTACGATACGTGAATTAATTGCTTTAATTTATTTTAAAGGCATGTTAAGGGAAATTGAAATATTTTCTAAAGAATTAAGGAAAATATATTTATGAAAACATGAATTGTATATGAATTTGTTTTATTGTATTTTAAAGCATGCAAGGAGATTTTTTTGAGATTTATGTTGACATTACCATGTGGGTAATTGCTTAAATATGATGCACTATATATTTATGCTGAGTACAGGGGTATGTATCCTGTATGGACGGTTTTGTGTCGGATTGTATCCGTTAACCTGTGATGGGCGCCGTGTGAATTATATGTGAATATTGTATATAAATATGATGCATTACATATTTATATTGAGGCATGATTGTCATTTGGACCTGGATGCATATTGAGAATATCATGTAGTGTTAAATCATGGTATTGGTATATGTGGGTTGTGAAATCATGTGGGGTGTCTTTGTGTCGAATCGTCGCAACAACTGGCCAGGGGGTGTTCCCATCCTACGGAATAATGAGCCGTGAATGGGGTATAGGGTGAGGCATCTCATTCTCGAAGTTGCGGGTTGTCTCGTGCATCCGTTATACGGATCTTTGGTCACGGGTCGTCTCGTGCAACCGTCTTCCTTGTTGAAAGTGTAGTGTCAAAAACACTTGGGAAGAATCGGTGCGGTACTCTGTCTCCTTGTAAATGGGTGGAGTGCGTATTCGTTAACCACGTGATGTGGGCAAAAGGTGGTGTATGAGTCACATTGTATATGCATGGCATTTATGTGATTTCATTTGACATGTATACGTGATATTATTACATGTGATGTTGGAGCAGGTTTAATATGTGTTATTATTGCCTGTTGGATTTTGGAGCATGTTATGTATGAATATTGTGAAATTAAATTCGTATCTTTATAAAATGCTCAGTTGAAAGTGATAAATGTGAAAACATGAATTAAATGAGAAAAATTGTTAAAGTATAAATGAAAAGTGTATCTTTATACTTGTGATTATTTACCTTGTGCCCTTGGGGGAGGTTAGCTGTATTGGCATAGTGACCTATGTGGTTAGGGATTGATTGAGTATCATTTGTGATTTGAGGCCTTAGAGAAGGCGGTGATAGTTTTGTGGTTTCGGTTGGTTGCATATTACTGACCCTGAATATTTCTTTCCCACTTAAGGGGAGGTATCCTTTATCGTGCTTTTGAGGTTTGAGTGCGGTTAGAAGTGGTTGTGATTGAACCTGTCTAGTTGAGTGGAAATGGCCTATTGATTTTGTTAATTATCAATTGTGAAATTGAGGTCATAATGAATTAGAAGAAGTATTGATTGATACTAGTTATTCCCGTGGTACCGGCCACTAGTTTTCCCTTTTCGTCATATTAGGGGGTTTAAGTGATTTTATTAAGTATTTGGGGTATTGTGGTGTCGTAACATTGTTTCTAGTGCTTAGTTCATTCCCCTAAGCATTTCTTTTACTGTACTCTGTATACTAGTACATGTCTTTGACTTACACGTCATTCCTTGAGTTGTCGGTTACGGCGTGGTGCCGAACCTTTTCCAGGTGTTGTCATTTGATTTCGTGAGGTTGGGAACGGATAGTTGTGTTCCGTGAACCCAATGTAGTACTCTTCCTTCCTTGTCCTCTTGGACATTATAGGAATTCGTGGAGTTGTGTTTACCCTTATTTGGTTGTCCTTCGGAAACGGTCTTTTCTAAACTCTTTGTATTTAAAAGGAAAAACCCGTCTTCGCCTACCCCCGTAGCAACTAAAAGTTTTAGTACTTTGTAAAATGATCTTAGGATCTTCTTTTAAAATATTTTTAACTTTTAAAAGCCGGTGATGTCAACTGAAGGAGACCGGGGGCAAGACGGTCATTTTTACTATGTGGTTTCTTAAAAGGAAAACTATTTTTATTACTTTTCTTGGGATTATGAGATTTCGAGACTTCCTTCTTAATATCTCATCCTGTAGAGTTTTGAAAGGTGTTCCATTGTTTCACCTTTGCTTCCTATCATTTCTAAGTCTCGGGTATGAGGCTTGGTGTTGTTCAGTGCACACATATAGTGTTGCCCTTCCTTTCTTCTTGGTTTTTGACGTCACTACTTAGGTGATTTGAGTTGTCACACGTGTTAGGGGCATGGATACCGAGTGGATTGGTTTCTTTTGTCCGGGTGTTCTCCTCAAACACTTGTGGTGTTTTAACCTTGACATTGTTGTCTCGGTTATCTGTTGGTTCAGCATTGAGAAGTTTTTTCCTTCGCTTTGCTTTGGTGACCCGGAGGTGGTCGTTCTGGTGAGTTGAGTTTGTGTACTCTTAGTGATTTGGTTGAGTGGTTTCCCTCGCCTACAGGGAGAGTGTTAGTGATGTGGTTGACCCTATCGATGATAGTATTATGAGGTCGATACGACTTATGGTACGGTGATATGATTGAGGTGATCTAGCCTTGAGAGGTAGATTTCCTCTAGGAATAGGATGAGGTTTGTTATATATATATATATATATATCTAGATGACGGTTGTGTTAGTACGTAAGGACGTGAGTGCTTTTCCTCCTGTGTTCTAGGGGAGTGAGTTATGAGTATTCCTTGGTACTAGTGGTGGATTTCGATCCTTGTGGATATTAGAGGTGAGTGTGATTCCCTCTGTTTGGAGTTTCTTGTTAGCGTCGTGAACGCTGGATGATTTGTTAGATTGGGCCTTAGTATCGTGTACCTAGTGTACGTTGTTGAGAGTAGTGTAGACTACTGGTGTTGGTACTAGGAGTATGAGTCTTAGTTGTATCTTATAGGCTCATGTTGGGTATTTATAAATATATATATATATATCCCCTATATACTTACGTACTGTAGTATATGAGCACGTACCTTGGGTTTTTCGTGGCTGGGTTATGTTGTGGGCTATGTATCTCACTGAGTGGTTTAGCATTACTTAAACTATTAGAGGATATGGTAGTTAGAGTATCCTTTCCCACTGAGCTTATTTGCTCACAGGGGTATTTCATTTGCCCCCTGGTATTCCCACGCCAGGTTGCAGGAAATATACGGCTATGAGTAGGATGCAGTGCAACGACAGCTTTCTTTTGTTTCCTTGTTACAGGTTTTGGGAGTTGCGTTGGGTGATGCGGTTACGGTTGCGGCACGACTGGGTTTGGGGACGATAGGTATCTGCTTTCAGTTTTCTTTACCCATTTGTTATGGGTTTGCCATGTATTTCTTTTGGGAGCCAATCTGTTGGCATATCCATGTTGATGTATCTTTTATTTCCTGTATTTATTCTTTCAGGATGTGTTGTATCTATTCCGCACAGTTAGGTGCTCTTCTGTATTTTTATTCGAGCATTTGTGGCTCTGTTGATGTTAGAGGGTTTGGAGGGGTTTTGGTTTCTTTCCACTACCTCGGCCCTAGTAGGATTGATGAATGTGGGGCTTGGAAGCCATTGTGAGTATTGAATTGCTTTGGGCAGGTTATTGTGTTGTGGTTGTGTATCCGGATGTTCCATTTACAAACGGAACTCTGCCGGATTTTTGTTAGATTCCGCTGCTTTGTTTATTATTCATTTGGGTATGAAATATACCATTTCCATCACTAATTCATACGTTTCCATGGTTAGTGATGTCTTAGTTGGTCATTTGTATTAAGGATCACATCCTGGATTCCTCGGATGTCCCTGTTCGGGAGTCTTAGGAATTTAGGAGCGTGTCAGTTGGTATTGGAGGATGCTAGTGAGTTTCTAGCATTCTACTTGACATAGAGTATATTTTTATTGTTATTCCATGTGTCTCTTTGTTGTTGTTGACTCTAGTAGTCGCTTGACTAGCGTCATCCCTTGGAGATTCGCTGATTCTCTAGATTTGAGTTTCAGGAATCTTAGGGGCGTGACAGCGTGGTATCAGATCATTTTACCCTTTCGTGGGTATTTGATGATTGAATGTCGTTGGTTCTCATTTCTTTTTACTTCCGCAATCACTCCCTTACCTCTTAGGCTCGGGGTTCGGAGTCCTAGGAATTTGGGGCGTGACAGGGCCCCACCACTACCGGCCGCAGCCAGTCACCCACCACCACCGCCCCCCGCCGCCACCGGTCACCGCTGACCACCACCGCCGCCCACCAATACCATTTTATTTTTCAATACAAATTTTCATCCAAACGCTTTTTTTGTTTTTAGTTTTTTGCTGAAAAAAACAAAAGACAAAAATTATTTACAGTTTTTTTATTTGAAGACTGAAAACAAATATAAAAAACAGGTTATCCAAACGCATAGGCCTGTTTGGTTGGGGTGTTTTTGTGTTTGTTTATGTGTTTTGTGTTTATAAACTTGTTTGGTTAGTGTTTTTGGGATATGTGTGTTTAAAAACACTTTTTCACTTTAGGCAAATTTTAGGCATATGAGAATAAACATGAATTTGGTGTTTATTGGGGTGTTTATCACTTACACTTTCTTCACTTTATAATATATTTTATTATTTATATTATTAAATTATTATTTATTAATTTATATATTAATTTATAAATATATTCTATATATTTATTTATTATTATTTCATTATTTAATTCATTTTATTTATAAATTATTTATTCATTTTTAATTATTTAAAAATATATTTTATTAATTTAATATTAATTTATTATTATTATACTCATTTTTTATTATTATTATGAAGTATTTATTTGTTATTATATTTACTTATTATTATTTATTATTATATTTATTTTTTATTATTATTTATTTCATTTTTTTATTATTTATTATTTTTATTATATGTTTAAATATGTTTTATGTAATTTATTATTTATTTTATTAATTTATTATTATTATCTATTATTTAGTCCATTTTTTTATTATTATATTTATTTTTTTATTATTGTATTCATTTATTATTATTACTATATTATATTATATTTATTATTTATATTATTAAATTCGTATTTATTAATTTATATATTAATTTATAAATATATTTTATTTATTTATTTATTATTATTTCATTATTTAATTCATTTTATTTATAAATTATTTATTTATTTTTTAATTATTTAAAAATATATTTTATTAATTTAATATTAATTTATTATTATTATGAAGTATTTATTTGTTATTATATTTACTTATTATTTATTATTATATTTATTTTTTATTTTTTATTTCATTTTGTTTATTATTTGTTATTTTTATTATATTTTTAAATATGTTTTATGTAATTTATTATTTATTTTATTAATTTATTATTATTATTTAATATTTAGTCCATTTTTTATTATTATATTTATTTATTATTATTGTATTCATTTTTTATTATTATTATATTTTATTTTATTTATTATTTATATTATTAATTTTTAATTATTGATTTTTAATTTTTCAATTTCAACCCAAAAAATATCCCTACCAAACATACTTATGTTTTTGGATGAATAAATAAAAAAAGAAAAACGTATTTTTTGTTTATTTCAACACAAACACAAACACAAATACAACTCTACCAAACAATATGTGTATGTATTACAACGTGTCCCCACCATTTTGAAGGAAATATATATAGTATTTTCATTCACATGTGTATGTGTATGTATTACAACGTGTCCCCACCATTTTGAAGGAAACATATATATATATATATATATATATTTTCATTTACATGTGTACGTATTAGAAAGTGTCCCCACCATTTTTCAGTAATATATAGACTGCATATATATTATCAAGTGATAGCAAATAGTCTAATGAATGTGACTGGTTGAACACACCTATACTTCCACACAAATGGTTAAATGCTGGTGGCCTTCTCACCTTGTGAACCATGTGATGTATTTATTGGGAACTAATGACGTCATCAATTATTATTTTTTTTGGTAAATAAATTATATAATGAATCAATTAGTTTGTTGAGTCAGTTTATTAAACACGTATTTAAGTTGTAAATGATATATATATATATATATACACACACAAAAATGATACCTTATTTAGTTTTATTGTGAGTAAGGAAATCTAAACATACATATCATAAGTACCATATGATCAGATAGGTATATATTTTATAATTATTATTTTATTGGAAAAATTACACAAATTATCCTTGAACTATGACATAATTGCACGCGGTGCCCCTTACGTTTCAATAATATCATAAACTACCCTTAAAACCACCTCCGTTGTAACACTTAGCCCCTTCCGTTAAAAGTCAACCCCTTCCGTTAAAAGTCAACGACGGAAAATATGAATTTTGGTCAATAAAACCTATTTTTGGAGTGAACTTCCAATTTTGCCCTTATATATGCATGTTCCAATTTAACCCTAACTTTTTTTACCAAATTGCCCTCACAATTTTATTTAAAAAAATATAAAAATATTTTTTTGTGAAAAATACATATTATGTTCCAAAATATGAATTTTTTTTGCGAAAAAGTATATATTATGTTCCAAAATATGAATTTTTCGGAAATGTTTTTTATATTTTGGAACATAATAAATATTTTTTTGCAAAAAACTATTTTTCAGAAAAAAATCATATTTTGGAACATAATATATAATTTTTGCAAAAAAAATATTTTTCGGAAAAAGTTCATATTTTGGAACATAATATATACTTTTTTGCAAAAACAATTCATATTTTGGAACATAATATATATTTTTCACAAAAAAAATCATATTTTGGAACATAATATATATTTTTCGCAAAAAAAATATTTTTCGCAAAAAATCATATTTTCCGAAATATATATATATTTTGACCTTTATATTTTTTTTGCGAAAAATATATATTATGTTCCAAAATATGATACGAAAAATATTTTTTTTGTGAAAAATATATATTATGTTCCAAAATATGAATTTTTTTTGCAAAAAAGTATATATTATGTTTCAAAATATGAATTTTTTCCCAAAAATAATTTTTTTGCAAAAATTATATATTATGTTCCAAAATATGAATTTTTTTTTCAAAAAATAATTTTTTTGCGAAAAATATATATTATATTCCAAAATATGATTTTTTTTCTGAAAAATAGTTTTTTTCAAAAAATTATTTATTATGTTCCAAAATATAAATTTTTTTCCGAAAAATTCATATTTTGGAACATAATATATACTTTTTCACAAAAAAAATTATTATTTTGGAACATAATATGTATTTTTCACAAAAAAAAATATTTTTATATTTTTTTAAATGAAATTGTGAGGGCAATTTGGTAAAAAAATTTAGGGTTAAATTGGAACATGCATATATAAGGGCAAAATTGGAAGTTCACTCCAAAAATAGGCTTTATTGACCAAAATTCATATTTTCCGTCATTGACTTTTAACGGAAGGGGCTAAGTGTTACAATAGAGGTGATTTTAAGGGTAGTTTATGATATTATTGAAACATAAGAAATATCGCGTGCAATTATACCATAGTTTAGGAATAATTTGTGTAATTTTCCCTATTTTATTTATATCAATTACATCACATAAGTGAGCAAGATTATTACTTGGCATTTTCACATATAAGTAATAAAATTTTAATAAAGAAGAAGAAGAAGAAATGATATACTACAAGTCTAAAGTATAAAACACATTCTTGGGTGTGAGGTACTAATTAAAATTTAAAAGGGTAGAAAAAGGTTTTAGATTAGTATAAATATAAGCTGAAAGATTATACTAAAGCAAACGAATTAACAGAGATATATAGAGTAGATAAAGTATTTTTATTCACTTCTATGTTTTTCGGTACATCCCAAATTAATACGTTTGCCTTCTATTTGTCAAATTCTAACTAAATCACAATGAATGTTGTACGTAACACAGATATCATAAAAGGCACCGACAACTCAAGGGGTGAAAATCAAACAGGTAACCATGTTTTTGAAGGGTTAATTTCATTTACAATAATGGATTTTTTCTCTCATCATTTTGACCCCTCAAGTTTGCAAATCATCATTATTGTAGTTTGACTTTTGTCAAAAAATTATTAAAATGTCCATAATACCCTTAAACCAAACACCCTTTAAACCCCTTAAAACCCATAATAGTAGTATCTAAGTTTCCAAACAAGGTTTACCACTCTCAAATTTTATTATCTTACCCTCAAATTTTATTATTTCGGCATTAATTTTTTTATTTCGGCATAAATAAATAAAAAAATTCATTTATAGTAAAATATATATAAAAATAGAAAAACAAAAAAAATCTAATTGGTAGATCAAAATATTTCTATATATTTCGGACTTCAACTTTTTTATATTTTACAATAATTGGTAGTTCGAAAAAAATAGTTTTGGCATTATTTTTTTAGTTTCGAATAAATAAATAAAATCGTTTATAGTAAATATTTTAAAAACGAATTTTTTTTAATTGGTAGTTCGAAATATTTTTAAAATTTTTGACTTAATTGTTTTTATATTTTATCCTAATCAATAGTTACTACAACAAATAGGGTTATTTGTGACACCAAAAAGAGTCATAAAAAAGCTAGCAGGGTGTTGGAATAACCTATTACCAACCCCCATTGGGGGTTGCACATTACGTCTGGAAATACTAATTTTTTGTGACCCCATATAATAGGCATCACTAATAAAGTATGGTATTTTTTACGTCATTTTATACCGGCGGGGATACTTATTTTTTCTAACCCCGATATATGATGTCATTAATGTATAATATTTTTGACGCACTCAGAACTTTACTACCAATGTCATTTAGGCGTCGCAAATAACTTTTATACAAAATCTAAAGATTTGTGTTTTTGTGTTCCCAAACACAAATCTTTAGAAACATAAATCTTTAGATTTTGCATATATTTCATATGCCTGCAAAATAGAATTATATTTTTTATTACTTAAGAAAAAAGAAAGTAAAATCTTGTTTACTAATTTTGATTTTTTTCAGAAACAAAAATGAAAAACAGAAATTATGTTTACTAAAAATTTTTGTTCTTACTTTTTATTTATTTATTATATGTATTTCTTATTATTTTTTATTTATATTTATTATTTATCATAAGTTTTATTTATTTATTATTAATTTTGTATATTATTTAATTTATTATTTATTATTTAATTATTTAATTTATAAATATATTTAATTTATTATTTTTTTATTAATTCATTATTTTTATTTAATTTATAACTATATTTTGCTTAATTTATTATTTATTATATTTTTATTTAATTTATAAAAATATTTAATTTATTTATTATTTATATTTATTATTTATCATAAGTTTTATTTATTTATTATTATTTATTATATTTTTATTTACTTTATAAAAATATTTAATTTATATATTATTTGTATTTCTTATTATTTTTATTTTTTATTTAACATAATTATTATTTATTATTATTATTATGTATTATTTAATCTATTTTATTATTGTTTATTTTGTTTATTATTATTTATTCATTTATTTTTATTTTATTTATAAATATTTTTTAATTTATAAGAATATTTAATTAATTTATTATTATTTATTATTTATATATAATATTTAAATTTATTAGTGCAAAAGACATGAAAGTCCCAATTTTACAACTTTGAAATTTGGTCATTTTGAAGGCGAGAGGAAACAAAAAGAGGAAGTACCATTTTTCTTGTTTCCTCTTTTCTTTACAATTAGAGGAAACGTTTCCTTAAGGGCAAAAGTAAAATTAAATTGATAAACAAGATTTTACTTTTACTTCTTCATTCAGGAAGTAAAAACAGGAAACATGAAATATTTCCTGTTAGTAAACACCACCATACACTATCAAACTCAAAGAAGATTTATCATTTCAAATTTTAATTTGTCTAAATCATAAGCAAAGATTCTATCCAAAAGTACAACATGTTCAACAAAAACCCTAAGGGCTTGTTTGGGAAGTGGGTTTTGGGCTTGGTTTTGGTTTTGGTTTTTGATTTGAAGACCAAATCATGTTTGGTTGGTGGATTTTGGACTTGGTTTTGGACTTTTTAAAATCAACCATTAAAACCTTGGTTTTGGCCTACCAATTTTGACTTTTTTCTCTTTCTCTCTCTCTCTCTCTCAATATATATATATATATGGCCGAAAATATGAATTATTTTGAAAAAAATAATATATAATATTTGGAAAAAAATTATTTTTCGAAAAAAAATTCATATTTTAAAACATAATATATATTTTTCGCAAAATATCATATTTTGGAACATAATATATATTTTTCGCAAAAAAAGTATTTTTCGGAAATTGTTTTATATTTTGGGACATAATAAATTTTTGGAAAAGTATTTTTCATGTTTTATAATTTTCTGGAATATTTTTTTTCAAAATATAATTTTCTTAAAATATATATTTTTTCAAAAAATATATTATGAAAAACAATATTTTCGAAAAATTAAGTTGGAGAAAAACAATTTGGAAAAAATTATAAATATTTCGCACTTTTTTATATTTTCTGGAAAGTGAGAAAATTTTATAATTTTCTGGAAATATATTTTTAGAAAATATAATTTTCTGGAAAGTGCAAAATATTTTTATCAATTATATATATATTAATATATATTATTTGAATTTTATATATAATTTTCACATTTTAAAATATTTTTATCAATTATATATATATTTTTTTGAATTTAAAAAAAATAGAAATTTAAATATTGTTTTATATGATTTTTGAATTTTATATATTTCTTTCGAATCTATATATTTTTCCCCTTTTTATATCCTTTTTTCTAAATTTTTAAAAAATTTCAGTATGTAATATAATTTTTCAGAATTTTATATTTTTTTTGAATTATATATATATTTTCGAATTTAATATATATTATTTGAATTTTATATATAATTTTAACATTTTAAAATATTTTTTTCGATTATATATATATTTTTTGGAATAAAAAAAATAGAAATGTCAATTGTTTTCGGGAATTTTAAATATTTTTTAATTATATATATATTCATTTTAATATTTTTTTCCAATTATATATATATATTTTCATATTTATATATTTTTAATACATATTGGTATATATATATAATTATACCAAGACTAAGATCAACTCCTTACCAAACATGGTTTTAGATTTACTTAAAACCATCCAAGACTACCAAGACCAAAATCACAAGACCAAGACCAAAATCAAAACCAAAACCAAATTACCAAACGGGCCCTAAGAGTACAAAGCTCAAGAGCAAACAGTGAAACTATGTCTGAGAGTCACTAAAAGCATCCAAATGAACCAAAAGATACCCAAGATTTATCATTTCAAAATTTCAAACATTGTTTTGGTTCATCCGGATGGAGAGAAAAGTGCTTGCGGACTAAGATTATATATTTTGAATGGAAATTATGTAAATGATTTCCCCCCCATAAGGAGTATAGCGGGAGGGGTCAGTTAGGTGCTTCTGTAGTTGAATATATATATATATATATATATATATCTATATGTATATATTTTATTATAAGGGATCAAATTGATAAAATAAAGTAGCAAACTGGCGCAAAAATAACAATAAGCAGTAAAAGTATATTGAGGGAGTGTAATTGATAAAATAAAGTAAGGCCCCGTTTGGATACGGAAAAACAGTTTTTGTTTTTTTACTGTTCACCGAGTTAAAAAAAAAAACACGTTTGGCAAGCGCGTTTACTGTTCACTTTTTTTTCCCCAAGAAAACTGTTTTCTGTGAATAGTGTGTAAAAGTGGTAAAAACACCAAATACAACTTTTAATTATTTTTTAAGTTTTTTCACTGTTTAGGGTACCACCTCCGCCACCAACCACCACCACCCCCCGCCACCAGTCGCCGCCGCCGGGCCCCACCACCTCCGATCGCCACCGGCCACCGCTCGGCGCCGCCACCGGTCACCGCCGCCCACCACCGCCGCCCACCAATACCATTTTATTTTTCAATACAAATTTTCATCCAAACTCTTTTTTGTTTTTAGTTTTTTGCTGAAAAAAACAAAGACAAATACAAAAACAATTTTTATATTTGAAGACAGAAAACAAATACAAAAAACAGGCTATCCAAACGCACCCTAAACAAATACTAGTCTTTGTATCCAAACACTAACTTCAGGGGTAGTATAGGCATTAAATAAAATATTTTTGTTGATGTCAGGCTTGATTAGACTTGAAAGTGACATAAATGGGTGTAAATAAGGTTTATCCGATAAATTAAGGGTTTTGAATTTTCTAATGAGTTCCCCAAAAACACCATGCAGGGAAATAACATAGGTCTAGTGGGCATTTGTCCCCCTAAAATTCGTGAGGTCGAATTTACAAAGTAAAAGTATATATTTTTATTGTGGAGTGTTGTGAGTCAAAATTGAAATCACGTTTGATATTGATATTTTTACTTTATTTTATCATTTATTTCCTTTGCAATAGTGTTATTTTTGTGAATAGTGCAAAAAATACCAAAAAAATATCATTTTAGTACTTCCTAAAAATGACACAATTTATTTTATGTTTTTCTATTCTAGAAAATAAAATATTGGTGCCAATTATATTTTTGTTGTGAAAAAAAAATTAGAAAAAAAAATAAAAAATAAAAACGTGAACCAAACATGCCCTTAGTGAAAAAAAAATAGCAAGTTTTTCCATTTACTGTGTTAACTATACTTTTGATAATCGCCCCACTCTATTATTCAATTTACATTCTTTTCCCCATTCAAATGTTTAGATTCAAAATTTAGCTCTACATTCATTATATTGATTCTCTCGTAAGTCTCGTAGTGTTACTATTATTAAGAGTTAATTTTAGTAAACCCCCTATGATTTTAAAAAAATCACTTTGTTCCTCTCTTATACAAAAAAACCCCTACAGTTATCAAATTGTATCAGTTTGTCTCCTTCCCTATAATTGTGGACCAAAATATCCTTGAGATTTAAGGAAAAATGATTAAAATTTAAAATTCGAAAACTATATAAAATTCCAAAAAAACATATAAAATTTGAAAAAAATATATAAAATTTGAAACAAATATATAAAATTCAAAATATATATATAAAATTTGAAAAAATATATAAAATTCGAAAACAAACATATAAGTTTCGAAAAAAAAAACATATAAAATTAACAAATATATATAAAATTCATAAAAATATACATAAAATTCGTAACAAATATATAAAATTCGAAACAAATATATAAATTCAAAAGTTATATATTCTTACTTGTATTCTCTTGTAACTTTAATATACTCTCTTATTTTTACATCTTCTTACTTGTTTTTTCAAATTTTATATGTTTTTATGAATTTTATATATTGTTTTATTA
Source organism: Cornus suecica (assembly GCA_963922005.1). NCBI lineage: Eukaryota > Viridiplantae > Streptophyta > Magnoliopsida > Cornales > Cornaceae > Cornus > Cornus suecica. The sequence goes on from OY998246.1 coordinate 20,488,798, forward strand.
ATTTTATATATTTTTATGAATTATATATATTTTTCTAATTTTATATGTTTTTTTTAATTTTATGTTTTTTACGAATTGCATATATATTTTCAAATTTATATGTTTTTTTTTTCAAAATTTATGTATTTGTTTATGAATTTTATATATATTTTCAAATTTTATATATTTTTTTTCGAATTTTATATGTTATTTTCGAATTTTATATATTTTTTACGAATTTTATATATTTTTTCAAATTTTATATGTTTGTTTTTGAATTTTATATATTTTTCGAATTATATATATTTTCAAATTTTATATTTTTTTTTACGAATTTTATATGTTTTTTTAAATTTTGAATCATTTTTCATTAAATCTCAGGGGTATTTTGATCCAAAATTATAGGGAATGGGGTAAGCTGATACAATTTGATAAGTGAATGGGAGTTTTCTGTATAAGAGGGGGGCAACGTGATTTTTTTTGAAATCACATGGGGGGTTTACTTAAATTAACTCTATTATTAAAGACTCATGGATAATGAATGAAATATGAAAGAAATACAAAAGTTTAATAATTTTTAATCATTTAAACAGTTAATGTAAAAAATATGGTAATTGTGTAACAAATAGTTTTACACAGAATAGGGGTTGTAGTGGTAAAATTAAAAGAGTTGTATACATAACAAAATTATAACATAGGTTTTAAATTAAAAGAGAAATATAATAGATAGATATATATATGAACTTTAGAGGCAAAGTTTAATAATAATTATACTTAGAGAGAAAGACATACCGGTACCACTGTGTGCAAATTGCGTATATGAAAGGATAATACTTACATCCTACCCCATGGTGACCAAGTTCGTCCTCTCCGTTGATGTGACCCAATACAAGTCGGACACGTGACCAACATCTTTTTCAAAAGGAATTGTCCTTGATTTGTGTATTTATGAATTTTATGTTCAAGTTCCTTTTTAAAAAGAATTTAATCACGTGTCCAAATTACATTGGACCACATCATCAGGGAGGACGAACTTGGAGCTCATGACACATGACCCAAGTATTGTCCTATATCAAATTAGGAGAAAAATATATCAGTGGTACTGTGTGCAAATTGCGTATATCAAACTGGACTCCTAATTATAGACCGTGTATGACTATTGTAAGAGACATGACTTATAACTACCCAACATTTCACATGTAACCTTTTATTATAAAAGGTGTGTTATAAATATTAGATTCCAAAGAGTTGTGTCTGTCTTTTGATTTATAAGTGAGATATCTGTTTATAATCAACCAACCAAAAGACACTTATTTAGATAATTAATAATATATATTTTTTATTCAAAAAATATTTAGAAATAATAAAAGAGCTTTGTCATTTATAAGTAGTATAGATATAGATTGTAATCATAGGTAACAAATTATTTAAATATGTAGGGGTTCGCAAGATTTAGGTGATGTGACGATAGTTTCCACACAAGTTCGTCAGCCAAAGTAACAGTATTGATGTTTTTATTATTTTTGATTTGCTTTACAGAGAAATGGAGGAAAAGATAGCAAATACAAGTAATTGAGAAGTACTTTCTCTCTCTCTCTAGGATTTTCTCTCTCCTGGTCTTTGAAAAAAGTCCTCCTCAAGTGAGCCCTCGTACCTCTATTTATAGACGTGAGTGTTCAGTAATCCTCGCGGTTTGTATTGCCACGTCAGCACCTGTCTCGTGACATGGTTCCTTCGTCCTCGAGGATTCAATTGCCACATCAGCACCTGTCTCGCGACATGGTCCCTGCGTACTTAATCCGTGATATAAATACCTTGCACAATATTATTTCACGCCCTTGTCCATACGAAACGGATTCGCAGACTTGATGCGAGGATATTACTGCGCGCCATAAATACCTTGCATAATATCATCCACAAAATGAATTCGCGGAGCATAATGTGCGCCATGCCCTGTGATCCGTGCCTGTTGCATCGCGGATCTGATTTATCCTTAGCCAAGGATGCCGTTATAGCTTTGCTGGGTTATGACCAATCATGCATGCCTTGGTCACGTCCTTGAATACTATCAGCCTTTCTAAGGTACTTTTGCTTATGATGGTGTAAATAAGGTCGCGACCCACTATTTACTCATCCCAAGCATTTCCCCTAGATTCCGAATAGTACTCCCTACGCGAGCAGCATATAGGGCTATGAGTTTCTGATGCGAGCTATAAAACACACCAGCCCTTCATACCTCCCTCTGTATAATGCAAGCTCTCGCGTAAAATCATATTTTGGGCTATTTCCCAAGTAATCAATTATTTGGGCCAATTTCCCAAATAATCTTTTACTTGGGCCGGTTTCCCCAAATATATCAATCCTGGGCCATATCCCAGATAATTTAATCTTTGGGTCATTATCCCAACGAGTCATTTTGCTGTTATGTTATATCGCGAATCATCCCTCTTCACATTTTTCCCCGTTGCACTTTTGATACTTGATCAAGTATTAAAGTGCAATAACTTGTGGCTTCGTGATTCAAATCTTTATTTTTAAGGCCGTTTTTCCCCGTGCCACTTTTGCCCTTTTCCTGCGGATGAAATTTATCTCCCATGTTTCGTTTTTACTGATCCGCGAACATTCCTTCTTGATTTTTTTTTTGTTTTTCAATGGCTTTTGTGCACGTGCTTATTTTGTTTTTCCCCATATCCTTCTTATTTTTCATAAACTCTTTATATCTTTTGATCCGCGAGTTTTGAATTTGCGGCAACCTTGGCGTCGGTTCGGCTTCTGCGGTCATTAATGGCACCCTCTAGGTTTCCGGGCCCCTTCCCTATATAAGTCTCCCTTGTCCATTTCATTTCACTTTTTCCTCTTGCTTCTAGCTTTTCTGCTTTTCTGCTTCCTAATCTCCTTTGTGTTATTCTTACCTTTACCATTTTATTTTCAAACCCCAATTTCCTTCGCGGTTCTAGTCTTTAAACCCTTACTCCCCTATTTTCAATGGCCAAGTCCTCAACCCCCCACACTCTTAGTCCCTGTATCTGGGAGTGTCCCATCTATTCCTCAACCAACAGAATGGAGAAAGGCTCCATTTTTTGAAGTTTCCCATGATCATTTCTGGAGTTCCATTGAGAACCTTCCTCCTGCGGGGGATATTACAGATGAACCCATGCTTATTCATTCTGACGGCGAAGCCCCCTTAGCCAATATCCCACATTCCTCACTTCTTCGCCTCCTCATTGAAAGAGGTGATGGTCGAGGTGATGTCCCATATTCCTTTATAGAATATGAAGGGCACGTGTCACCTATTGCCCACTGGAGGATGTGGTCTAGCCACATACTCAACCAGGACAAGCACCGCGAGACTCTTAGACATGCAGGTTTACTTGAGTCCATAGAACTCTTTTCGGACTTGTCTGTTTATCGAGATGCGGATGCACTCAATCTATTGGTGTCGCGATGGAGCTCATTCTCGCATACCTTTGTAACCTCTTGGGGGGAGTTTACCCCAACCCTAGAAGACGTGTACGTGCTGTTCAGACTCCCGGTTTTTGACTCGCGACCCCTCGATGCCCCAGCTTTCAGTGAGGCAGACCAGGTGATTCACTCTCACCTTTAGTCTTGCGCCACTTATGCCGCGAAGAGAGGTAGTCGCTTTAAAGATGGTGTAATACTTGACGAGGCACCTTTTATAAAAAGTGCGAAGTTAAAGTACTCAAGCTGGTGCCATTACTTCTTCAGGGAGTATGAACCAAAGTTGTCTCTCCTTCGCAGTCAAGACTGCGAATCGGTGCCCGGCCCAGAATTCAGCGGTGACTTTGAGCTAGCTGGCTTTTTAGCTTATTGGTTGGACCGTTATATTTTCCAGGGACGTCCTGAAGATGGACCCAATTAACTGGTGTTTTTGATGGCTTCTATAGCTTCGCGGGGCATCAGGCTTCCCTTAGCCCCCTATTCCTGGGTACCCTTTATTCCCAGTTGGACACTTTATCCAATGATTTTATAAGGTCAGTTGATAGGTATGACATAAGCACCCATGTCCCCTGCCTTTTCCTTATGCTCTTCATTTTTGAAAGATTCCCAAAATATGCCCCCAAACCCCTTAATTTTTCATCCTCAAACATTGACACCCATAGTCCCAGATCGCGAGCTGCTCGTTGGTCAGGCCTTCTTTCCACTAAGCGATTTGAAGATTTCATTGACTTCAGTCGTAATTTATCTTGGAGACCTTACACAATGCCTTTAGATGGTATTTATTTTCCTTCTTTCTATCCCATGGAGGAGCAGACCGCTTATGGTTATCAACACCATGAAGAGCTTATCTTTGCTGCTTTTTCCTTTGGTTGTTGCTTGCCTATTTTTGATGATTCCTTCTCGCGGACCACACCTTATAATCCTTCGCGGGTGGCCCGTCAATTGGGTTTTGAGCAGGCAGTTCCAGTCTATGTTGCTCCTCCCTCAGGCGATTCCCCTGATAGTTATGACGCGGCCTTAGTGAGGTACCGCGAGGAGTATGAGAAAAAACATGAAGAGTTCTCCTTTGCCATTTTTATTCCTGAGAGATCTCGAGAAGGTTGCCGAACCGCGGCATATATTGATTTTTGGCTTCAAGTGACAACGGACTTTCAAACTTTTATGATGGGTCCTCCTAGACCAATTGCTCCTGTAAAAGTATTAATGGGAGACTCATCCTTGAAATTACACAAGCCCCATGGCTCCCGCGGATTTTATAGCAGGCTTTCTCTCCCAGTTTCTGACGATCATGAGGGCCCAAGCACTTCAAATCTGGTCACTAAAAAAAAGAAAATTCTGAAAGAAAGAAAAGGAAAATCCAAAGTTCCTCCTGCGCCTAAATGAAAACGTTCTGAGCGTGTCAAAGTTCCAACTGTCATTCCTGCTCGCGAAGAACCTATTTCCAAACGCTTGGTAATGAAGTTTATAACTTTATACCTTATTCATACTTTCAGTCACTGTTATCAACTGTTTTTTTTTTAACCAATTTGTTTGTTTTTCAGAGATCCGCGAGATCGACTGTCACATCACCCTCGCGACCTTCTCCCTCAATAGCAATTAACTTTACGGGTGACTTCCTAGACTATGTTCCTTTGTCTCAGCGAAGAAGAGAGCACATAGCCCAGATTTTAGAAGCTGCTGCTACTCATACTTCAGAAGATGATGAGGTAGATACTATCCCTTTGATTCGCAGAAGGTCGAATCCTTCTGCTTTGATCTCCTCTCTTGACAGATTTGGAGTTGAACATCTTGATTTTCAGTCACATCAAGCTGGGGATGAAACTGCAGCCTTTATTCAAGGTGAGGCTGAAGCATCCTCTCCGCGAGTGGAAGAGTTACGTCACTTGGAAACATCTTCTCCGCGAGCAAAAGCTAACTCTTTGCTTGATACAGTTGCAAAAGCCGTGGAGGATATTCAAGCTTCAGATCCTTTATTCTCATCTACTGACTTGTTAAATTCTCCTTTTCCTTTTATCTTCTTGCGCTTGCGTTATACTTAGTGTTTATTTACCATTTTCAGCTCGCGAGACTGGAGCAGATGCAAATCAGGAAGCTGAGCATTCTATTGACGATTCCGATCGCGAGGTAGCTCATATACTCTCAGATTTCCCTGATCAAGGAAAAGAGAATGCACCGCTAATATTTAAAGTCGCGAGGAATATTCTGCTCTCCGATTCAGATGATGGGGATGATCTTTCTATTTCTTTCATCATCCGTAAGGATGTTCATCCATCCAACATGAATTCATCCCCCCTTGATCAATCCGTGGTCCCGACAAATCTTGATGCCGCGGCTCAAAATGAAACTGCAAATATTCCAGAGATACTTGAAGCAAATGATACCGTTCCTGTTTCAGAAGTAGATGCTGCAACAACGGTTGTCTCAGAAGCCTCTGGTTCTGATACAGATGCTCGGCATATGGAACCTATTATTTATGATATTGCTGCTGAGCTTGCTGCTACTTTGCAGGATGGGTCCCAAATTCAAAGATCATTTTTCGGGGGTCCTGAAGCTGATATGAAGACTATTACAGAATCTTCCCTTGGCGCGAATCATACTGAGACCGCGAATGATGGTAATCTTTATATAATTTTCATCCGCGAATACAATTCTCCATGTAATATTGACTTATTGATAATTCCATCTTTTTTTTCTGCAGGTAAGTCAAATAAGAGTCCTGAATCATTATTTCCTGATTCTGAATTTGAGGATCCTGCAACTCTTCTCAACGAATTCCCCTCACCTTCAAACACTTTACAAAACTTGACCTTTCCTAACTCTGATTCCTTTTTTCTTCCTATTCACCCTTAGCAGACACATAACCAGCCTTCCTCATCCGTACAACAGATCCAACCTCATCTTTCACAAACACATACATCCGTTCCTACTACCTCATCCTCGCCGCAAACCCAACCTCATCCTTCACAAACACATACATCCATTCCTACTACCTCATCCTTGCCACAAACCCAACCTCATCATCCCCCTCCCCAAGCCATTCCCGCGCCTTTGGCTCTAAACTCTCAGCAAGATCAAATCTACTAGCGCAACCTTTTATGTTATTCAGGCGATATGGCCATTCTGGATCGTGTCTACAGTAACCATCCAGAGACATTTGCTACCATGGAGCTCTACGATCCCCTTCTTCAGCCTACATTTCTGCATATTATTGCAGATACTTTCGCTTCCCTGATAACTACTTGCATCCGCGACCTTACCTCTACCACTTTGCCACTTTGTCGCGCCCGTATCAAGGATTGGAAGAATATGAAAATGAATGTTGCTTGGTGGGAGGTTCATCTTGAGAAGGTTGAGCGTCTATATGCAAAACACTGTGCTGAGGTCAAAGCTCTTACTGAGTATCAAACCAGTATGTCAAGAGTGGAAAAAGCCCGTGTTTTATTAGTAGTTGCAGAGCAAGATGCCCTTAGGCTTAAGGATTCCGCGGAACATTCCATGCGTTCTTGCGAGTTACAAGAGGAACATGAAAATCTCCACATCTTTTCTCCTGTTAGCCGCGATTTGTACTAGCAGCGATTTTGTACTAGTAATGATATGTATTACATATATATTTTTTATTTATTTATGTACTCAATACATTTTCATATATGTAATTTTGTATACATTGTGATGATGTTATATATATATATATTTTTTTTTATCATCATTCGCCTCTTGTATTTAAGATTGGTACAACTTGATCCATTTTACATTAAGAGGTCCGGCACTCTCACGGGTGATTTCATGCTCCATTCTGTAGTACCCACTGCTTCCTTCATTTGTAATCACATACGGACCTTCCCATTTGGCTTCAAATTTTCTCACCCTTTGTCCTCTCATAATTGCTGGTACTACTTTCAACACTTTGTCTCCCACCTTAAACCACCTGTACCGTACCTTTTTGTTGTAACTCTTTGCTTGTTTCTTATTGTACTCTTTTTGATTTGTAAAGGCTTCGGCCCTTGTTTCATCCAATCCTTCTATCCCCAATAGCCTATCCTCCAAACTAGTTTTGCATGTCAACCTTTTAGCAGCCATTTCTATCTCCGTCGGTAGCACAACTTCTGCTCCATAGACTAATGTATAAGGGGTCATGCTTGTCGCACTCCGATATGCGGTTCGATGTGCCCACAGTGCTATTGGGAGCTCTTCCGCCCACTTCTTTTGGTTATCATGCACCAACCTGGACAAGATACGAATTAACGCTTTATTAGAGGCTGATGCCTGTCCATTTCCTTTTGGATAGTAAGGCGTGGACTTGTGATGAATGACTGAGTATCTCCCCAACAAATCCGCGACCTTACTATTGACAAAAGGAGTCCCGTTATCCGATAGTATCACCTTTGGTATCCCAAATCGGCAAATGATATTTTCCTTTATGAATCGAACCACATTATCTGCTGTCATCCATCGCAGCGGGATAACTTCTACCCATTTTGTGAATAATTCAGTTGCCACTAAAATCCATGCATGTCCCTGAGCCTGTGGCGTGATTGGTCCAACTATGTCTAGAGCCCAAGTGTGGAAATGCCAAGGTGTAGCTAAACTGTGCAATTCAGTTCCCGGAGCGTGGATAAGATCTCTGTGCACCTGGCACACATGACATTTTCTCACAAAATTGCTGCAATCCTTCTCCATTGTTGGCCAGTAATACCCGGATGACAACAACTGTTGAAACATTTTTCTAGGGCCCTGATGACCAAACACATGAACCTGTTTCAATACTTCCCCCGCTTCTTCTTCGCTTACACACTTCATCAATTTTCCCTCAAAGCTTTTGCGGAACAATTTTTCCTCTTGTAAGACAAATCGTGAGGCCAATTTTCTGAACCGCGGTTGATCTTTTTCCGGCAAAATCCCATCTCTCAAATAGTGCACATATTTGTCCCGCTAGTCTATCAAGTCTGCTATATTACCTTCGCTCGCGGATGGATATGCATTACAGTTTTGACAACTACTTTGTAACTTTACTGCCTCATCCTTCATACTTGGCCAAAAGAAACCTTCTCGCTGCAAAACTCGATAGAGACTAACATCCGTTTGACCACATATTTTCTTGTGAGCTTTCTGTAGCAGTTCTTTTATCTCATTTATTGCTGCCCTGTAATATAACACACCTTTTATGAGCTGGTACTCCCGTCTCAAGGCATTGTTATCGTTCCTTAGTAGAGTATGTGTTATCTGTGTTCTCCAATCATGTCCTTCATACACCTCTGATTCATTTGCGTTACTGACCACTGAGTCAGTTCTTCGTAATACTTGTACAGAAGACTCCAATCCTTCTATTATCTGACGGATGAGGGTTCTGTAAGACACCATATGAGGTTCCTTGATAACATACTACCCCTTCACCTGTTTGATGACCAGTTTGGAATCTCCTCTTACATGAAGTACTCTTGCCTTCAACCCCTGAGCCATCATCAATCCCAGTGCTAACCCTTCGTACTCGGCAATATTGTTGGTACAAGGAAAGTCAATTTTGTAGGCCATGACTAATTCTTCTTGTGTCTCCTTGTTCCTTAGTACGAAACCAGCTCCTCCTCCTTTTTCCGTGGATGATCCGTCGAATTTCAAAGTGAATTCCACCCTCTGTTCCATACTTGCCGCTCCTACTTCTTCCACCTTGGGCTCAACTCCTCCAGGAAACAAAGCTAACAGATCTGACAAGGCTTGACTTTTTACAGCTTTGGGTCTAGAGCATGTGATCTCGTATTTAGACAGTGTTAGTAACCATCGGGCAGTTCTTCCACTGAGTATGGGCTTTGTGAGCAGATACCGGATGGGGTTACTTTTTGTGATTAACTCTAATGGATGTGCTAGCAAATAGTGTCTAAACTTCTGGGCCGCGAACACTAAAGCGAGATAGTGCTTTTCCAATGATGTGTACCGCGACTCTGGTCCTTTGAGTACCCGACTAATATAGTAAACAGACTTTTCTTCCCATTCATGTTCTTGGGCCAACAGAGCTCCCACGTATTTATTAGTGGAAGTAAGATACATTATTAATGGTTTTCCTGACTCGGGCGCTACCATTATTTTTGGTGGCCTCTTGCTGCTCTTCTCCCCAGCTATATACAGATTTTTATTTCAACAACGGCATGAGTGGGTGAGTTACCTCTGCCAGTGCCGGGATAAACCTCCTCAGATAAGATATCTTTCCCATAAAAGTTTTCAACATTTTGCGAGTTGCAGGTGGAGCCATTTCTAATACTGCCTTAGCTTTTGTCGGGTCTATATCAATGCCATGCCGATGTACAACACACCTCAAGAACTTTCCTTCTGGTACTCCAAAGGCACATTTGAGGGGATTCATCTTCAAATTATAATCACGACATCATTGCAATACCTTTTTCAAATCACCCACATGATCCTATACGGCTCTGGATTTTACCACCAAATTGTCGACATAGTCCTCCACAGTTTTATGCATTAGGTCATGGAATATGGCTGTCATGGCGCGTTGATACGTGGCCCCGACATTTTTAAGCCCGAATGGTATGACCGTATAGTGAAAATTCCCCATTGGGTTGCGAAAAACTGTTTTCTCAGCATCCTCTGGCGCCATCTTAATCTGATTGTAACCACTGAATCCATCCATTAATGAGAAAATCTCGTGTCCTGAGGTTGCATCCACCATAGTGTCAATGTTAGGAAGAGGGAAATCATCTTTTGGGCAAGCCTTATTGAGATCGCGATAATCTACACATATGCGTATCTGCCCAGTCTTCTTCTTTACGGGCACAATGTTCGTGAGCCATGTTGGATGCTAGGTTGGCTTGATGAACCCTGCTTTCAGTAGCCTCTCCACTTCTACCTTAATTTGTATTTCTAAATTGAGATGAAATACTCGTTGCTTTTGCTTCTTTGGTTCTGATGCGGGATTCACATGAAGATGGTGGCTTACCAATCCAAAATTAAGTCCTGGTATTTGATTATAGTCCCAAGCAAAGACATCTCGAAACTCTTTGAGCAATTCTATCAAAGCATTCTTAGTATCTTTAGGCAGCGTATTGCTTATGAATGTGGGTCGTGGATCCGTGCCGTCGCCTATGTCCACTTCACACAACCCATGCTCTGTTCGTGGATCCACTTTCAGTACCTCAGGGTCAGCTTCAAATTTTCTTTGTATAGTCTCATATGTCTCGGGGTCAGGGCCAACTGCGCAAGCTTCTGACCCCCAATCCTGTCATAATTTATACACTACTCGTCCATCGGGCATTTTGACCCGTGACCAGCTCACCTCTTTGAGCTTCATTTTAACTGAACTACCATTTTCCATTTCATTCCATTCTGGTAACGGTGTGGAAAAAATGCCGGGCCCATTTTCCTCACTGTATTCTGAGAAATAGACTGCATCCGCAAAATGGGCCTCTGATGCGCAGAAAGGATTTTTAGATGCTTTTACAGTCATTATTCCTTCTCCCCAATTGGCCTTCATTACCTGATGATAGGATGACGGTACCACGCCATATGCATGCAACCACGGTCTGCCTATCAACAATTGATATGAGGGTTCTCCTTTGAGGACATGAAATTTGGTGGGGCCCCTGATCTTCCCAATTTTGAGGTCCAATGTCGCGAATCCCATAGTGGCCTGCTGATCTCCATTAAAATCAGTAACTGCAATAGTATGATTCACGATCTTGCTTTCGGGAAAATTGATCATTCGTAAAGTGACCAGTGGGATCAAATTGACTGACGCTCCCCCATCCAAGAAGGCTCGTTTCATCTCTCTACCATTTACAATGGCTAGTACATATAGAGGCCGATTATGGAGAAAAGGTAATTGTCTGTCTGCTTCAGAAAATGTGATCTTACTAGAAGCCTTCTCATGCTGCGGAATCACAATGGTATGATTGAGTGCGGCAACTGTTTGTTCTTTCAGGAATTCCTTTACGTGTTCCTGTATTGGGCGTTCATTGAAGAAGACGTCTATCTTAGCATTCTACTTGGCTTCACGTACTGGAGGGCAATCATATTTGGCGGTATTGACCATATCCTCAATACTGTCCCTGGCGGTCACCACAGCCACATGTGCAGGGAAAGGATCATGAACTACATTTTTTGCCACTTCCAAGTTTCCCGATGCTATTTTTCAATGTACTAAACCTCGAAACGCCAAGCAACCCATCAACGAATGTCGAATACTCCTGTGGTAGGGACAATAGTTGCTCTTCATCCTTTCCTCTCTCGGCGGTACCCTTTGCACCGGAGGTAGCGTTATGACATGATCTGCGACCCATTGATTTAGCAAAGCAACTGCCTCTTTTTCACTGAAAGGTAGAGGGGGTGGTTCAGATCTCCCGGCACGCTCCTCCCTGGGTTTTTCGTTTTGCGTAGCTGCAACCATCGGTATCCACCTAGTACTGATATTTGGTTGTGTTGGGGGAACCAAAACTTCTCCCAGTCTTTGAGCATTGTCAACAAGTGCAGAAAAAGTTTTGACTTCATGATTCACCAGATGCACTATGTATTCCCGCAGCATTCCTTCTACACAAATTTTGATCAATTGTAGTTCAGAAATTGGTTCATGACATTGCAAAGCAGTCTCGCGAAATCTCCGGACATAAGCTGTCGCTTCCTCCCCAAAACGTTGTCTTTGTCTTATGAGCGAAATCATTGAGACCTCCTCATCAGCTTGGAAATATTTGGTGTAAAATCTGAGCACTATATCCGTCCAACTGGCCACTGAATCCGGAGTGAGGCCAGTATACCATGTATATGTTGTTCCAGTTAAAGACTTGGAAAATTCTTGAAGCTTTAAATATTCATCGTTTCTGTGAGGTCCTAGAGCATCCGCGAATCTGGCTATGTGCTCTTTCGCATTTCCCTTTTTGCCATCAAATTGATGAAAGCCTGGTGCTCCATAATTTTCCGGATATGGCAAGGCCATAATGCTAGGATGATATGGCGGGGCAACTTCCACCTCTTCTGTTTCAGATTTTTCGTTCAGGATAGCCCGCAGTTGGTCCTTAGTGATGTAAGACTCTTTCTCCAGGGGCTCAGTTCTTACTGACTCGCGAAAAAGCTCTTATGTTGAATCTTCTGGAAAAGTCTGATTGTCCATCCTTGGTGATTCAATATTTGGTGGTGGAACGCGCGAGGCCTCCATGAAGTGAAGTATGGCCTTTTGCATTTCCTGGATATTGAGAAGAGTTTGTAGTAGAACTGTTGGCATTTCTGCTGAATTTTGTACTGGTTCTGCCATCGGAGAGGCTTCTGCCTGATCCGTACCAATATTTGCACGACGACGTTGTCTTCGTGCTGGTTGGTCTGGTTCCCCTCCCTGTGATTGTGTTGTTGTTCCCTCCTCCACTTGTTCAGTACGCTGGGTCGGTGGACGACCTCTCCGTCGAGGCTGACGAGGCTCCACTTGTGCAGAAGACATCTTCTCCCCAGCGGAGTCGCTTTTAATGTAGGGGTTCGCAAGATTTAGGTGATGTGAAGATAGTTTCCACACAAGTTCGTCAGCCAAAGTAACAGTATTGATGTTTTTATTATTTTTGATTTGCTTTACAGAGAAATGGAGGAAAAGATAGCAAATACAAATAATTGAGAAGTACTTTATCTCTCTCTCTAGGATTTTCTCTCTCCTGGTCTTTGAAAAAAGTCCTCCTCAAGTGAGCCCTCACACCTCTATTTATAGACGTGAGTGTTCAGTAATCCTCGCAGTTTGTATTGCCATGTCAGCACCTGTCTCGCGACATGGTTCCTTCGTCCTCGCGGATTCAATTGCCACGTCAGCACCTGTCTCGCGACATGGTTCCTTCGTCCTCGCGGATTCAATTGCCACGTCAGCACCTGTCTCGCGACATGGTCCCTGCGTACTTAATCCGTGATATAAATACCTTGCACAGTATTATTTCACGCCCTTGTCCATACGAAACGGATTCGCAGACTTGATGCGCGGATATTACTGCGCGCCATAAATACCTTGCACAATATCTTCCGCGAAACGAATTCGCGGAGCATAATGTGCGCCATGCCCTGTGATCCGCGCCTATTGCATCGCGGATCTGATTTATCCTTAGCCAAGGATGCCGTTATAGCTTTGCTGGGTTATGACCAATCATGCATGCCTTGGTCACGTCCCTCAATACTATCGGTCTTTCTAAGGTACTTTTGCTTAGGATGGTGTAAATAAGGTCGCGACCCACTATTTACTCATCCCAAGCATTTGCCCTAGATTCCGAATAGTACTCCTTACGCGAGCAACATATAGGGCTATGAGTTTCTGATGCAAGCTATAAAACACACCAGCCCCTCATACCTCCCTCTGTATAATGCAAGCTCTCGCGTAAAACCATAATTTGGGCTATTTCCCCAAGTAATCAATTATTTGGGCCAATTTCCCAAATAATCTTTTACTTGGGCCGATTTCCCCAAATATATCAATCCTGGGCCATATCCCAGATAATTTAATCTTTGGGCCATTATCCCAACGAGTCATTTTGCCGTTATGTTATATCACGAATCATCCCTCTTTACAAAATATATATATAAAAAAGAGCAAACTGTCCCTCTTAATTTTTTTCTCTTTGCTAAAACTTATTTATGATAATTTAAATAATACTAACAAGGCTAAAAAGTTGATGAAATTTTTACCTTACGCCTACAAATGTTGAACACGACTGAGGCCCTGTTTGGATTGACTTTTAAACGCTGATTTTGGCTTTCTGAAGGTAAAAGCTGTTTTGAATGGTGTTTGACAAAAATTTTAGAAGAGCTTTTGGGCCTTGGAAGAGCTTTTTAGAGAAGCTGAAGGTACTAGCTTCTCAAAGCAGCTTATGCTTCTCTTTTTCTTCTGCGAGAAGCCAGAAACAGAAGTTATGCCAAACAGGACCTGACACTTGTCAAATGGGGCGCATAAATTATTGTTTTATATTTATTATTTTATCTAAAAATTTATTTTCTTTTAAACACACCTGAGACAAAAAATCAATAAAATAAAAATCAGAGTGCATAATTTCCTAACAAAATTAACCCTTCTAAATCAACTCCCTTTTGAAAGATTTGATGGTTTAGAAAAGCGATAAACTTAAAAAATGAGAATTAACTTTAGGGCTATTATCAGAAAATCCCCTATTGTTTTTAAATTGTTCAAAAAAATATCCTATGGTTTCAAAAAAACCTCCATATGATTTTCAATTTAATCAAATACCCCACTGTTCTCTATAATATTACGAAAATACCCTCCAAAAGTCTAATTCATTCAATTATTTTAATTTTAACCCAATTAAACTCTAATTCATTCCATTTATCACAAACCTACTTTCTCTCACCCATTTACTTAAAAACTCTAATTCATTCCATTTATCACAAACTCACTTTCTCTCACCCTTTTACTTAAAAACTCTAAATCCTTCCATTTATCACAAACTCACTTTTAATATAAATCCCAATTTTAAACCAATTCAACTCTAATTCCTTCCATTTATCTTAAACCCATTTTCAATTTAAATCCCAATTTCAACCCAATTAAACTCTAATTCCTTTTATTTATCACAAACCCAATATCAATTTAAATATCAATTTCAATCCAATTTTAATTTATAATTATATATCTTTCTATATCACTATATATATAATCATATATACGTACTAATTTATACATATATAATTATATATATGTACACATATATATATTTACGTATATATCATTGTGTATATATATATATATGTACGTATAGAATTTAATTTGGTTAAAATTAGGAGTAAATGAATGAGAGAAAGTGAGTTTGTGATAAATATGAGGAATTAGAGTTTAATTGGGTTGAAATTGGGATTTAAATTAAAAGTGAGTTTGTGATAAATAGAAGGAATTAGAGTTGAATTGGGTTAAAATTGAGATTTATATTGAAAGTGGGTTTGTGATAAATGGAAGGAATTAGATTTTTTAAGTAAATGGGTGAGAGAAAGTGGGTTTGTAACAAATGAAAGGAATTATAGTTTAATTGAGTTAAAATTGAGATTTAAATTGAAATAATTGAATGAATTAGAGTTTTGGAAGGTATTTTTGTAATCTTATAGAGGACAGG
Source organism: Cornus suecica (assembly GCA_963922005.1). Classification (NCBI taxonomy): domain Eukaryota; kingdom Viridiplantae; phylum Streptophyta; class Magnoliopsida; order Cornales; family Cornaceae; genus Cornus; species Cornus suecica. The sequence goes on from OY998246.1 coordinate 20,504,313, forward strand.
AGAATATTTGATTAAATTGAAAATCATAAGTTTTTTTTTGAAACCACATGATTTTTTTTAACAATTTAAAAATCATAGGGGTTTTTTTATGATAATAGCCCTTAACTTTATTGTATACAATGGTTTAAGAAATAAAACTGTAGTTAAAATTTGATCGTCCTATACATTATTGATAATCTAATTTGTAATGTGTTTGGAAGGTATTGATACCATTATGTAAATCGATACTCTCTTATATTTGAATTTAAGAAAGATTTATCGTATGAGTCTGTTACATTATTAACGCGACCAGAATCACAACCGACAGCATGGCTTTGCCAATCATGTTATATACACATCTTCAGCAAATTGCATACCACCTAATACAAGTATAGGAACATGGCTCTAGAAAGAGACTTTAAACAACCAAGCAACCATTAAGCCCCAGTTTGGTAATGTTGTGGTTTTTCTTTTTTGTTGTGATTTTATTTTTTACAAAATTGAAAGTTGTGATTTGTTTTGCAGACATTTTGATACAAAGTAAAACTTGTTTGGTAAAATTCATCTATTGTGGAATTTTTGAAAGCAGAAAATTAAAAATGTGCTTGGTAACGAAAAAATTAAAATTAAAAAATCATGAACTAATTTCTAATAAAAATAAAATGAAATAGTTTAAATATATATTTATTCAATTTATTTGATATCTAAATATTTATTTATTATTAATTATTTATTATTCATTCATTTTATTTTTGTTTATTATTTATTTTATTTTACTTTATTTATTATTTATTACTCAATTTTTATTTAATTATTAATTATTTATTCATTTTATTTTCTTTATTTCTTATTTGTTTATTATCTATTATTTTTATTTATTTATGTATTTTTATTATTTATATTATTTATTAATTTTAATTATTTAGTTAATCATTTTCATTTATTCATTCATTTTATTTTATTTATTTATTATTTTTATTTATTTATTAGTCAGTATTTATATTTAGGGTTAATTTCATTTACACCACTCGGGTTTGTCCTAACATCAATTACACCCGCTTAGGTCTGCCAAAATTCAATCACACCCTCTAATGGTGTGAAATGTCCAAAAAAACCCTTAAACCAAATGATAAGTCCATTTTACATACATATTTTATCCCAAATGTATATTTGTTAGTAGGTATAACTATTTATTTTCATTAATTTAGAAGTGTAATAATGATAAGTGCACAAAACTTAATTTTTATAATAAAATTGTTGAATAAATCATTTTCAATGTCATTAAATTACATCTACATTTATGTCTTTCATTTATAGGTGTAAAGTGAGAAATGAATCAAATGCACATGAATGAAAGTTGGATGAATCAAATGCACATGGACGAAAGTTGGAAGATTCAAATGCACATGCAAAAAGAACAAAATGTGATGCAAAGTTATGAAAAAGAAAAGAAAAGAATATTTCATTTCTCTTTACAAGTTGTAATTTGATTCCAATATTTCTCTATAAATATGGATACATCTTGAAGAAGATGGGGAAAAAAGAAGAGGAAGAAGAAGGAGGAGAGCAAGAAGGACACCAAAGAGGAGAAGAATTTATCTTCAATTCCGGGTTTTATTGTTCTTACTTTATTATTTTCTTTTTAGGCATGTGTAACTAAATCCTCAACTAAGGTTGAGGATGAAACCACCATTTATGAAATAAATTCCTTTTAGTCTTTTATCAATTTCCATGTGTATGGTTTAAATGCTTATGATTTTCGCTTCATAGTATTAATTGTTTTAAATTCCTTTCACTATAAATATCATGTATTTATAGTAGTTAAGAATTCTTATCACAATTAATCAAGCTTGGATTTGATGAGTTTATAAGCAAAAATCTTTGATCTTATGTGATCCATTTATTTATTTATTTATTAGTCAGTATTTATACTTAGGGTTTATAAGTAAATTTAAGTTGATTTAATTCTTCTACTAGTCTTTAAAAAAAATAAAATCGAAATCTACTATAGCATTTCGGCTACTTTAGCAAAACAAAAACAGTAAAACAAAATAAAAAAAAAATATTTTATAAATTTATTTCGAACTACTGTAGCAAAAAAAAAACTGTAAAAAAATATATTTTATAATTTTTTTTTTGTAATAAGCTACTGTTTTGTTTAGGAAAGAAACAAATTAAAAAAAAAAAAAAATCAAAACTACTGTAGCATTTATGGTACTGTAGCAAAATATTTGTAATTTTTTTTTCTTTTTTTCGAACTAATGTAGCATTTCGGCTACTGTAGCAAAAAAAAACTGTAATTTTTTTTTTCGAACTACTGTAGAATTTCGGCTACTGTAAAAGACAAAAAAAATTTATTATTTTATTTTTATTTTCTTTATTCTTAGCTTAAGTATAGAATTAGTGTTTGTTTACTTAAGTTTATAATTTTTATTATTTTTGTATTTGTTTTTAAGTAATTGATACTTCTTGAATTTTGTAGGTAATATTTTTTTGAGATTGGATTGGATAAACAAATACTTGGATTTCTTTTTGGCATCTTAACTAGCATTCTGCGGAATCCAGGTAAGTACCATTTTCTTTAGTAAATATAAATAATTTTTTTTTCTTTTAGATTACGTGAACATAGTTTTTATATAGGTGAAATTTTGCATGCTACCTTTAGGATATAATAACACTAGAAATAACCTTTAAGTACACACTTTCTTCAAATTTATTTTTGTTATTTATTTAATTTAATTTTTTTTATTTCTTTATTTATTTATAAAATAAAAAAAATAAAAAAAGTTCACACACTCACTCCCTTTACTTTTATTTTTGTTGACTTGCTTGTATGTGCATTTTTAATTTAGCATTTTGCATAAATCTTTTAGTAAGAGCATGAACCTTCTAACAAGATAAGGATTGGATTTCATCACCAATTTCTTGCCCATTAGGTTAAAAATCTCCTTGCATTTGTATACCCTTAGCTAAATTTAGTTTAATTTAAAATCAAGTAGACGCTGGCCAATAGGTTTTCATATAGCTCATAGGATCCTCTTGGACATTGTTAAACTTTTGGTAACTCCAGTGAGTCACTATCAAATTGATAAACTGTAGGACAGTTCTGTCTAGGAGTGTGGCTGACGCAACATTAAGCAGGCCTAGTGCCTCGCCACACTTTCCTGGGAACTACTTCGTTGTTAGTTTTCTCTGAAAGGGAGTAGGAGCTGTCTAACTAGGTGAATATTATTTTGGAATTATTCCTAATAATCTCACATATAGGAAAAAAAATAGATATCACTATCCTTGAATTAAATTTCAGATAAAGAAAATACTTGTTTTGGTAGTGTATTTGTTGAGTCATGGAGTCTTCTTAGTGCATGTTAGGTCGGCGATCTCTGAAATCAAAGTTGGCACCTTTAGATCTAGAAATTGAGAGAACTTTTAGAGAAGGTGTAAGGAATTCTATTGTTGGAAAGATCATTGAAGTCAAGATGGAGGGAGAACATAATGAAGTGAAAGCCCTTAAGGATTATTATACTCCCGCACATATCACAAATCCTTCTTGTATTGTCTTGCCTGCTACACAACATGCCCATTTGGAGATACGGGTAGTAGTAATCAATTTACTACCGACTTTTAGAGGTTCGAACTTTGAAGACCCATACCTTCATGTTAAGGAATTTTTAGAGATTTGTTCCACTTTGAATTTTCAGAATATTCTCGAAGAGTCAATTAAGATGAGGTTATTCCCGTTCTCTTTGAAAGAGAAAGTCAAGTCTTGGTTATATTCATTGGAACCAGAATCAATCAAATCTTGGGATGAACTCTGTAAAAAATTCCTCACCAAATTCTTCCCTAGACATAGAACTAATTCCCTTCGCCGAAATATCATGGAATTTGCTAAAAAAGAAGGTGAACAGTTTTACATGTGTTGGGAAACATTCAATGATTTGTTACTTAAGTGTCCCTATCATGGTTTTGAAAAATGGCGTTTAGTTGAATTCTTTTATGATGGATTATCAGCTCAAAATCGTCAACTAATTGAGTCACGAGGTGGGGTAGATTTCATGTCTAAGGTGTAAAGTGAGAAATGAAATGCACATGGATGAAAGTTGGATGAATCAAATGCACATGGACGAAAGTTGGAAGATTCAAATGCACATGCAAAAAGAACAAAATGTGATGGAAAGTTATGAAAAAGAAAAGAAAAGAAAAGAATATTTCATTTCTCTTTACAAGTTGTAATTTGATTCCAATATTTCTCTATAAATATGGATACATCTTGAAGAAGAGGGGGAAAAAAGAAGAGGAAGAAGGAGGAGGAGAGCAAGAAGGACACCAAAGAGGAGAAGAATTTATCTTCAATTCCGGGTTTTATTGTTCTTACTTTATTATTTTCTTTTTAAGCATGTGTAACTAAATCCTCAACTAAGGTTGAGGATGAAACTACCATTTATGAAATAAATTCCTTTTAGTCTTTTATCAATTTCCATGTGTATGGTTTAAATACTTATGATTTTTGTAAAGGTAGTAACTCGCGAAGAAAACTAATTCGCAAGGCTTATTTATTTGGGATATGGCCCAAGCTTTATTTATCTGGGATATGGCCGAAGTTTGGAATATTTGGGAAAACCGGCCCAAGTAAAAGATTATTTGGGAGATTGGCCCAAATAATTGATTACTTGGGGAAATAACCCAAATATGGTTTTTACGCGAGAGCTTGCATTATACAGAGGGAGTTATGAGGGGCTGATGTGTTTTATAGCTCGCATCAGAAATTCATAACCCTAGATGCTGCTCGCGTAGGGAGTACAATTCGGAATCTAGGGGAAATGCTGATGATGAGTAAATAGTGGGTCGCGACCTTATTTACACCGTCCCAAGCAAGAGTACCTTAGAGAGGCCGATAGTATTCAGGGACATGATCAAGACATGCATGATTGGTCATGACCCAGCAAAGCTATAACGACATCCTTGGCTAAGGATAAATCAGATCCACGATGAAATAGGCGCGGATCACGGGGCATGGCGCACAACATGACCCATGCATAAGATTACGCGAATCCGTTTCGCATAGTCGAATGCAAGATAACACTGTGCAAGGTATTTATGGCGCACTGTATAAATCCGCGCATGAGATTACGCGAATCTGTTTCAAGTAAACAAATGCGCGAGATGATACTGTGCAAGGAACTTATATCACGGATTGGTACGCAGGAGCCATATCGCGAGACAGATGCTGACGTGGCAATACAAGTCCGCGAGGATTACTGAACACTCACATCTATAAATAGAGGTGCGAGAGCTCATTTGAAAGGGGACTTTTCGGAGACTAAGATAGAGAAATTCCTAGAGAGAGAAAACATTTCTCAAATCCTAGTACTCGCTATCTTTTCCTCTATTTTTTTTGTAAAGCAAATCAAAAGCAATAAGAACATCATTACCGTTATTTTACTGACGAACTTATGTAGATACTATCTTCACATCATCAACTTGTGAACCCCCTACATTAAAGGCGACTCTGCTGGGGAGAAGATGTCTTCTGCACAAGTGGAGCCTCGTCAGCCTCGGCGGAGAGGTCGTCCATCGACCCGGCGTACTGAGCAAGTCGAAGAAGAAACGGTGGCACAAACACAAGGAGGGGAATCAGTCCAGCCAGCACGAAGACAACGTCATCGCGCAAATGTTGGTTAGGATCAGGCAGAAACCCCTCCGATGGCAGAGCCAATACAGAATTCAACGGAATTGCCATCGGTTATACTATAAACTCTTCTCAACATCCAAGAAACGCAAAAGGCCATTCTTCACTTCATGGAGGCCTCACGCGTTTCAGCACCAAGCAATGAATCACCTAGGATGGATAATCAGACTTTGCTAGAGGATTCAGCACAAGAACTTTTTCGCGAGTCAGTAAGAATTAAACCCTTGGAAAAAGATCCATACATCACAAAGGAACAGCTGCGAGCTATCCTGAATGAAAAATATGAAATAGAGGAAGTTGAAATTGCCCCGCCATACCATCCTAGTATCATGGCGTTGCCTTATCCAGAAAACTATGGGGCACCAAGCTTTCATCAGTTTGATGGCAAAAAGGGGAATGCGAAAGAACACATTGCCAGGTTCGCGAATGCTCTGGGACCTCACAGAAACAATGAATACTTGAAACTTAGAGAATTCTCCAAATCTTTAACTGGAACAGCATATACATGGTATACTGGCCTCGCTCCGGCTTCAATAACCAGTTGGACGGATATGGTGCTCAAATTCTACACCAAATTCTTCCAAGCTGATGATGAGGTCTCAATGATTTCACTTACAAGGCAAAGACAACGTTTTGGGGAAGAGGCGACGGCTTATGTCCGGAGATTTCGCGAGACTGCTTTACAATGTCATTAACCAATTTCCGAACTACAATTGATCAAAATTTGTATAGAAGGAATGCTGCGGGAATACAGAGTGCATCTGGTCAATAATGAGATCAAAACATTTTCTGCACTTGTTGATAATGCCCGAAGGTTGGGAGAAGTTTTGGCTCCCCTAACACGACCAAACATCAGTACTAGGCGAATACCGATGGTAGCAGCTACGCAGAACGAAAAGTCCAGGGAAGAGCGTACTGGGAGATCTGAACCGCCCCGTTTACCCTTCAGTGAAAAAGAGGCAGTTGCTTTGCTGAATCAATGGGTCGCAGATCGTGTCATAACGCTACCTCCAGTACAAAAGGTGTCGTCGAGAGAGGAAAGGATGAAGAACAACTACTGTCCTTATCACAGGAGTATTCGGCATTCGTTGATGAGCTGCTGGGCTTTTCGAGGTTTGGTACATCGAAAAATAGCATCGAGAGACTTGGAAGTGGCAAAAAATGTAGTTAATGAGCCTTTCCCTGCACATGTGGTTGTGATGACCACCAGAGACAGTACTGAGGATATGACCAACACCGCCAAGTATGAATATCCGCCAGTACGTGAGGCCAAGGAAAATGCTAAGATAGACGTCTTCTTCAATCAACTCCCAATACAGGAACATGTGAAGGAATTCTTGAAAGAGCAAATAGTTGCTTCACTCAATCATACCATTGTAATTCCGCAGCATGAGAAGGATTCCAGTAAGATCACATTTTCTGAAGCAGACAAACAAGTGCCATTTGCCCACAACCGACCTCTGTATGTACCAGCTATGGTGAATGGTCGGGAGATGAAACGAGCCTTCTTAGACGGAGGAGCATCAGTTAATTTAGTCCCGTTAGCCACTTTACGGATGATAAAATTTCCTGAAAGTAAGATCGTAAACCATACTATAGCAGTTACTGGTTTCAATGGAGATCAACAAACCACTGTGGGATTCGCGACATTAGATCTCAAAATTGGGAAAATAAGGGGGCCTACTAAATTTCATGTCATTCAAGGAGAGCCCTCATATCAGTTGTTGCTCGGCAGACCATGGATCTATGCGCACGGCGTAGTACCGTCATCCTATCATCAAGTGATGAAGGCTAGTTGGGAAGAAGGGATTATGACTGTAAAAGCATCCAGGAATCCATTTTGCGCATCTGAAGCACATTTTGCAGATGCAATCTATTTTTCGGAATACAGTGAAGAGGACGAACCCGGTGTTTTTGCTACACCGTTACCAAAATGGAAAGGATCGGATGATGGAAATTCAACTACGCGAAAGATCGAGGAGGTGAGTTGGTCGCGGGTCAAAATGCCTGATGGGCGAATAGTGTATAAATTATGACGGGGTTGGGGGTCAGAAACCTGCACAGCCGGCACTGACCCCGAGAAAGAAGAGATTGAACAAGGAAAACTGAGTACAGACCCTGAAGTAATAAAAGTGAATCCACGACCAGAGAATGGTTTGTCTGAAGTGGACATAGGCGATGGTACAGATCCACGACCTACCTTCATAAGCAATACATTGCCGGACAAAACTAAAAACGCTTTGATAGAATTGCTCAAAGAATTTCGGGATGTGTTCGCTTGGGACTATAGTCAAATGCCAGGACTTAATGTTGGATTGGTAAGCCACCATCTTCATGTAAATCCCGCATCGGAGCTAAAGAAATAAAAACAACGAGTATTTCACCCCGATTTAGAGGTATAAATTAAGGCGGATGTGGAGAAGCTGCTAAAAGCAGGATTCATCAAGCCAACCCAACATCCAACCTGGCTCGCGAATATTGTGCCTGTGAAGAAGAAGATTGGGCAGATACTCATATGTGTAGACTATCGCGATCTCAATAAGGCTTGCCCAAAAGATGATTTCCCTCTACCCAACATTGACACTATGGTGGATGCAACCTCAGGACACGAGATTTTCTCGTTAATGCATGGATTTTAGTGGCAACTGAATTATTCACAAAATGGGTAGAAGCTATCTCGTTGCGACGAACAACAACAGACAATGTGGTTCGATTTTTAAAGGAGAATATCATTTATCGATTTGGGATACCAAAGGTGATACTGTCAGATAATGGGACTCCTTTTATCAATAGTAAGGTCGCGGATTTGTTGGGGAGATACTCAGTTATTCATCACAAGTCCACGCCTTACTATCCAAAATAAAGCGTTAATTCGAATCTTGTCCAGGCTGATGCATGATAATCAGAAGAAATGGGTGGAAGAGCTTCCAATAGCACTGTGGGCACATCAGACCGCATACCGCAGTGCGATAGGCATGACCCCTTATGCATTAGTCTACGGAGCAGAGGCTGTACTACCTGCGGAGATGGAAGTGGCTGCTAAAAGGTTGGCATACAAAAGTAGTTTAGAGGACAGGCTATTGGAGATAGAAGGATTGGATGAAACAAGGGCCGAAGCCTTTGTAAATCAGAAAGAATACAATAAGATGCAGGCAAAGAACTACAACAAAAGGGTACGATACAGATGGTTCAAAGAGGGAGATAGAGTGTTGAAAGTGGTACCGACAATCATGAGGAGACAAAGGGTAAGAAAATTTGAGGCTAAGTGGGAAGGTCCGTATGTGATTGTAAGCGATAGCAGCAGTGGATATTACAGGATGGAGCATGAAATCACTCATGAGAAAGCTGGACCTCTGAATGTGAAATGGATTAAATTGTATCAGAAATAAAGGCGTTGCGGATTATGTTGTTAAGAAAATATGTTTCAAATAAAGACAGTATCAAACAAAGCATCCCATGTATATAAGTATATCAAAAATGTTATCACAATACAACAATATACAGCAAAAATGTGGTTACAAGTAGAGGATAGCCTAATAATAATACGAGGAATGAGCTAGAAGAGGTTTCGAGTAATAGGATCTGACAACTTGAAACCCTCATGCTCCTCTAAATAAAGACGGGCCTACTCGAGATGTTCAGCTGAATCCTGAAGTTTCTTCTCATCCTCCTCGAGCAATGCCAACTGTCTACGAGACTCTGCGATCTCTGCCTGTTTTCTTTGAAGAGCCTCGCGCTCCCTCAGCTCGACAAGATGGTGATCATAGAGTCTCTGAATAATAGCCAGACGGGCCTCCCACCAGGACACATCCATCCCTACCTTCTTCCAGTCCTTTATACGGGCATGACATCTCGGAAGAGTATCAGGGACGAGGTCCTGAATAGCAGTCTCTGAAAGGGTCCTAAACACATCTGCAACGAGCTGGAGGTGGACCGTCTGCAAAAGTGGCTCATGAACTTCCATATGAGCAAAGGTCTCTGGATAAGCTGCTTCTATCAAATCTACCACATGAATGTCTCGCAGATAACAAAACCACTGACGCCAAGGTATTGGCACTGAAGAAGCAGCATTATAGACAGGTGCAACAGCAGGCATGCGAGAAGTGGATACATGGTCGCGAGCAGACCCGGGAGGATCAGAGGAAGAGGCGTGAACAGGCTCGCAGGAATCAGGCACGATGATACGAGATGGGGATGGAAGTGTCTCTGTATGCGCCTCAGCAGGAGTATCATGGAGTAGCTCATTAATCATCTCCTGAGTTTCGGAGTTTGTACCTAAAAACAAAGGAGGGGGACATGATAAAATCACAATTTGGCATTAAAAGTTCAAATGAAAAAAGAAAGAGATAAAAGAAAGGTTACCTCCCTCAACCTCTGGAATAGGGGTGCCAAAAAGGGATCTCTCAATGTTAGGATGGTCTGCGAAAGTTACGGCAACCTCGGATGCAAGATCACCATCAAGAGGCTGCAAATGCCTATCATCAAAGTCCGGATCCTTTGCTATATCATCAACGACCTTTGGGGAAGCATGGATGGAAGGTAGATTGGGCAACGTCTCGAGAGACACTATGGTCTCCTCAAACTCGCGATCTGAGGATGCCTTGCGATCCCCTTCTGGAGTAGAGGTCGCGGAGATGACGCTATCGCGAGAAGAGGAGGAGGTGTCATCATCTTTTGCCTCCTCAAGGGTAGGCTGAGAGGACTTGCTGAATAGCGAATTGATGGTGAGATTGTCCTCGTCATCTGATGAAGCTGCAGTAGAATGAAGGCCACCTCTTGGAGAGGCTGGAGCACGCGGAGATAAAATCTCGTTGGGACCTAAAACAAGGATAGATGCGAAGTATTAAAAATAATGAATCAGTAAAAATGGAAATAAGTATCTAGAATCAGAGTTGGAAACTTACTCTGGGAAAGAGTCGTCCTAGGTAAATCAGAAAGTATATTGGCGACCTCTGTCTCCTTTGCCTCATCTCCAGTCCTCATATCTTCGACCACGCGAGCAACAGTATCAAGCAATGATGAAGTCGCATCAGCCTTCTTTTTGTTCTTTAGTTTTTCCAAAGCAAGCCTGCGTCTTTCGGCCAGGGAGGCCTCTTCTGAGGTAGGGTCTGAAACACCAAGAGGTGGAATGACAGACGAGGATTTGTGTTTTCTCACCAAAGGGGCCTCCTCTGAGCTAGGAACATCTTCTGTTACAATAGGCTACGAAATCTTGGAAAGCTTCCTTTTCCTCTTCGCAAGAGGAACATTATCCAGTACTGCTGTGACGGAAAGATTTTTAAGTCTAATGGATAAGGGAACATGGTCCAATGAATCAGTAGAAACGTTAGCAGTACCTGTAGCTTGGGCGCTGGAACGCTGCAGAAAGAACGACGGAGTTACTAACAACAGTAGAGGGGGAATAAAAATAACAGTAGAAAATATGCGGACACTCCTCTCAATAGACTCACGATAGGCAATGAAACACCTGTCAAAATTATCCTCACGGTATCGAGGAAGTAAAGGGGGAATGGCCTGATCAAAGCCTAGTTGTCTTGCTACGCGTGAAGGGTTATAAGGAGTGATGGTATCAAATGTCTCGCTGAAAATAGGGAGGTGACACTTGTGAGTAATAGCCGCAAAGATAAGGTGATCATCTACCGCTATGTCATACGATACTATCTCCTCTTTTGGGTAAAAATCAGGAGAGTAGAAACCCTCCAGAGAGGTGGCGTATGGACGCCAAGAAAATTCAGAAAATGTATCAATAAATGAGGAAAGGGCTTGTGAGGATGAAAGAGAAGTCCAACGGGTAGCCCGCGACTTCAATGAAACAGGGACAGTGGTTTCTAAGGATTGAGGAGAAAGGGAAGAAGGAATGGGAGCATAATTAGGGAAACGCTCGAAAAGAAAGAGGGTAAGGAATGTACCTGAAACATGAGTACTAATTTCATACCTACCCAATGAACATGCGAATTCATTCGCAAGAGTGTCCAGTTGCAAGTACAGGGTGCCAAGGAAAAGTGGGGCCAAGGCAATACGTACACCTCGCGAAAGCATGCCTGCTAGAAGAAACACCATACGACTGGGACCGTCCTCTGGCTTGCCTTGAAATATGTAACGGTCTAGCCAATATGTAAGGAAGCCCGCGAGTTCCAAAGGCCCATTGAATTGAGGTCCGGGGACTGATTCGCGATCTTCACCGGGAGCAGGCTTTCGCGGAGAATACTCGCGAAAGAAGTGGTGGCACCAGGCAGCATAGGACAACTTCGGGCGACTGGATATGGCCTGTTCAGAAAGAAGTACGCCTTTATCAAACCAGCTTCCTCGCTTGCAAGCATACTTTCCACAATCGCGAAGTTGATTGAGAATCTTTTTGTCTTCATCCTCAACTAGAGGCGCCTTGATAGGGCGCGAATCAAGGATAGGCAGCCGAAATAGAACCACCACATCTTCAATGGTGGGAGTGAACTCCCCCCAGGAAGCAACGAAGGTGTGGGAAAATGTGCTCCAGCACGAGATCAAAGTAGTCAGTGCATCCACATCACAACGGACATAGAAATCCGAAAACAGCTCTATGGACTCAAGAATGCCAGCCTTGGCCAAGGTAGCGCTGTCTTGAGTAAGAATGTGACTGGACCACATATTCCAGTCATTGATAGGGGCAACATGCCCTTCATACTCAATGAAGGAAAATGGAGTGTCACCCCTCTCCACAAGAAAACGTGGAATAGAAAGTGGGGGAATGAAAGCCGTTTCTGCTTCATTATCAGGATCAAGGGTGAGAGGTGGGCTCGAAATAGAAGGGGAAGTTAGATCTTTCGCGGATGTCCAGAATGTATCTTGAGAGTCTAAGAATGGTGCTTTCTTCCACTCTGACGCATCAGGTACAGAGGGAGTAACACTAGAGGAAGGTACAAGAAGCTTTGGTGTAGAAGTCTTTGTCATGTTAGAGTAAAACTTGCGAATAAGCTTTATTAAAGTAAGGGGGAAAGCGTGAAGAAGGGATGAGGGTATGAGAAAAGGGTGCAAAATAAAGGGCTTGACAACGGTGCTCTGAGGAAAATATAAAATTGGGAGAGATGAAAATGACATGAGAGAATATATAGGTGTTGGGCACGGAAACCGAAATGGCGCATTAAATGCGCGAGGAAGGCGAAAGGTCGCCTGGCCAAGCGCTTGGAAAATAGTCGCGAATCCCAAAATATGGACAAATTGGGAAAAACAGGGAGGATATGGGGAAAAGCGAAATCTGTACATACATGAGGTTGACTGAAAAGCAGAAAAACTGTAAAAGGAAGGTCGCGGATTTGATCAAGGTTCGCGAAATATAGCAAACATACTTCATCTGTGAAGGAAAAGGAAAAAATGGGGCATGGGAAAAAGTGGCATTCAAAACAACAGTATAAAGAACGATCAATCGCGAGTCACATGTTATTGCACTTTAATACTTGGCTAAGTATCAAAGCACAATGGGGAAAAATGTAAAGGTGGTAACTCGCGAAGAAAACTAATCCGCAAGGCTTATTTATTTGGGATATGGCCCAAGCTTTATTTCTCTAGGATATGGCCCAGGTTTGGAATATTTGGGGAAACCGGCCCAAGTAAAAGATTATTTGGGAGATTGGCCTAAATAATTGATTACTTGGGGAAATAGCCCAAATATGGTTTTTACGCAAGAGCTTGCATTATACAGAGGGAGGTATGAGGGGCTGATGTGTTTTATAGCTCGCATCAGAAACTCATAACCCTATATGCTGCTCGCGTAGGGAGTACTATTCGGAATCTAGGGGAAATGCTGAGGATGAGTAAATAGTGGGTCGCGACCTTATTTACACCGTCCCAAGTAAGAGTACCTTAGAGAGGCCGATAGTATTCAGGGACATGATCAAGACATGCATGATTGGTCATGACCCAGCAAAGTTATAACGACATCCTTGGCTAAGGATAAATCAGATCCGCGATGAAATAGGCGCGGATCACGGGGCATGGCGCACAACATGACCCATGCATAAGATTACGCGAATCCGTTTCGCATAGTCGAATGCAAGATAACACTGTGCAAGGTATTTATGGCGCACTGTATAAATCCGCGCATGAGATTACACGAATCCGTTTCACGTAAACAAATGCGCGAGATGATACTGTGCAAGGAACTTATATCGCGGATTGGTACGCAGGAGCCATATCGCGAGACAGATGCTGACGTGGCAATACAAGTCCGCGAGGATTACTGAACACTCACATCTATAAATAGAGGTGCGAGAGCTCATTTGAAAGGGGACTTTTCAGAGACTAAGAGAGAGAAATTCCTAGAGAGAGAGAAAGCATTTCTCAAATACTTGTACTCGCTATCTTTTCCTCCATTTTTTCTGTAAAGCAAATCAAAAGCAATAAGAACATCATTACCGTTATTTTACTGACGAACTTGTGTAGAAACTATCTTCACATCATCAACTTGCGAACCCCCTACAATTTTCGCTTCATAGTATTAATTGTTTTAAATTCCTTTCACTATAAATATCATGTATTTATAGTAGTTAAGAATTCTTATCACAATTAATCAAGGTTGGATTTGATGAGTTTATAAGTAAAAATCTTTGATCTTATGTGATCCATTTATTTATTAGTCAGTATTTATACTTAGGGTTAATTTTATTTACACCACTCGGGCTTGTCCTAACATCAGTTACACCCCCTTAGATCTGCCAAAATTCAATTACACCCTCTAATGGTGTGAAATGTCCAAAAAAACCCTTAAACCAAATACCCCTTAAATCAATTTAATCTTAGAATATTGTTAATCCTATACCCAAACATATATTCAACCCTAAACCATATATCCAACCCCCCAAACAGAAGCATTTCACCTCAGTTTTAAATCTAGAAAAGAATAACCAGAGCTCATCGAAACCCATTTCACAATACATTTTTTACCTTTCTACACAAACCCATATCCAAACCCAATTAAATTTTATCCAAAAAATTTAATCCAACCACCCCAACAACAAATTAAACTCAAGCAAACACCATAAATACAAAGAAATCAATGAAACACGTACCTTCAACAATCCCAAGACCTTAGACACCTCCTCTTCAAATCCTCACAATACATCACCACCACCTTCTCCACATACACGTCACTCCCTCCACCCTATACCTACAACTTCCAAGTGATCAACCAGGGTATCTACACAGGCTTGTGGTCCTCTTTTATATTATGTCCAAAGTTTGGATTGCTCCACCTAAATAGAACGAAAAAAAGGAATTGGTATTGAAAAAGGGGGAGCTAGAAGCTTCACTTCCGATAACTTGCTGACTCTCCTAGTTAGAAGAAGGCTCTTTGGCGGATTCTTTAGATCTGGATAGAGTCCTCTTTACTTGATATTATATTAGTAAAGCGCTAGCGCGCTACAACTAGCAGCTCCTTTCTTATTATTAGTAAGATAGGAAAAGCCATTGATATTATATTAGGAAAAGCCATTGATATTATATTAGTAAAGTGCGCTAGCCCAGCGAAGAGAGGCACTCTAATTTGGCATGCCCATCTTTTTTGGCAACGAGCTTCTATCTACGGTGCCTTCATTATTTACCCCACCATGCCCTACCCCTTCTCACCACCACTTGATATATATAAATACACACACATATATATAAATACTCCTGAAATTGGTGATGGCCGTCGCGGCGGTGACAACAAGTGGGTCAATATTGAGGGGAGGGGTCAAATTGATAAATCAGGGAATACTTGTTTCCAAACACCCCTTAATGGTATTTTAGGTATTAAATTAAAATTTTAGGGTGATGTCATGGTTTAGGGGGTGTAAATGATGTGTGTCAATAGAAATAGGGCGTGTGATTGAATTTTGACAAACCTGCGAAGGTGTAACAGATGTTAGGACAAACTTGAGGGTGTGTGATTGAATTTTGACAAACCTGAGAAGGTGTATCAGATGTTAGGACAAACTTGAGGGGTGTAAATGAAATTAACCCTTATATTTATTATGTCCATATTTATCATCATAACAATAATATAACATATTTTTATAAAGATATTAAGATTATTTTGAAATAGTTTTATTTTTTATTTCGATTTTAAAAACATAGTAATAAAATTTAATTTACTTTTGAAACATAAAATAATTTATTTAAAGCTTCTAAAGTAGCTTCAAGATATAGTTGCTTCAAGAAAACTCAAAACCAAAACCGAAGCTTCATTTGAATCCAAAATAATTGTTCACAAAATTTGGAATTTTGGCAATTAATTTTTCCTTTTCTAAAATCTACTTAAAACAAAACCTAGTTTACCAAACAGCTTTTAAATTTTTACTTTATTTTTTTCAAAACTAAAACAGAAATCTCAAAACAAAAACGTTACAAAACACGGCCTAATGTCACGGGCCTAGAGTTTTCACGCGCAGCGGCACGGCTCGTGCGACACCATGCCCCAAATATGAGCTTGTGAGGGCATGGTAAGCCTCGCACGATGTGCCTCACTCGGTTTGCACACTGACTGGTTTCGACCTGCCTTGGTCTCGTTAGGGGAACGACTCCAGCTCCCGACCAGTTTGTGCAGGGGTAGAAGCTGCGGTGGAGCTGTTCTCATCTCTTGGCCACACCTACCATAGACCTCGACCCTTGCTTGAGGATATGGCAATGAGATCCACTTGTGACTGCGACGAGGACGTTCGCAGATTGAGTGGGGGAGAATGTCACAGACTTATTCTTGAGCCTCCATGAGAACACACCTCGACCTTTCGAGAGACAAGCATGCTGGCTGGTGAATGTACTTCAACATCAAATGACTGGAATGGTTCCAGGGAAGGGGCGTGCAGGACACAAGGTGGTAACCTCCTTTGGCCACCCTTGCACAAACTGGTCGGGAGCTGGAGCCGTTCCCCTGACGAGACCAAGGCAGGTCGAAACCAGTCAGTGTGCAAGCCAAGTGAGGCACATAGTACAAGGCTTACCATGCCCTCACAAGCTCATATTTGGGGCATGGTGCCGCATGGGCCGTGTCACTGCACGTGAAAACTCTAGGCCCGTGACACTAAGCTAACCAAAAATTTGTCACTAGCACTAGGCTTGCTTCTCATATGCCGAAACATCCACAGTTGCTCGAATAATGAATTTGAATAAGAGGCCTTTAATTTGCAAGCAATGATGGAAGAGATATCACCAAATCAATTCGCATTCAGCGACATGGAAACCGCAAACACAGCGGGATAAGATACTATTCTTAATGCAACAATATTGACATCGTCTTAAATTCGGGCATGCAAAATATACATAATGCATAATTTTTCAATATTTTCTCAGATGAAGATGATATTTTTAAAAAATAATGCTAAAAAAGAAGAAGATTTATGTAGAGGCTTCTCTCTTCTTAATAGGGGAGACCTCTGATTGCTCTTTTATCCATCTCTTATGTTATACGAGTCTAGATCATGCATCATTTGATGAATATTACATGAACACGAGACTTCGAAATTCGTGAATACAAGAGTTCAATAAAGATTTGAGAAATTAATGGTTCATTTCCATACCTTCAACAACATGCCGATTCATTTTTCATCTAATTTATATAGTTCTCCATCCGACTCAGAAAATTCTTGAGGCCCATCAGTAAATGGAACTCCACATCGAGGCAAGTTAGCTGGGGGATCGTGAACACTCAGTTTCTGGACTGCCACCATTCTTTACTATAAAAACTGTACTTATACCCCAACTTAGATGTCGAGCGAATTGACAGTGCCAATAACATACAACTACCAAAGTCATCCATGTTAGTATTAATCTGTTCATGTAATAGATATAAATTGTCAGAACTTCGAATCAACAGTATTCATAACGGAGGCAGAAATGTTTTTTAAAATAAAATAAAAACAAAAACAAAAAGCAGCCCATACCACCCTCCATGCCGTATTACATACCTGGATTATTGGCCAAAAATCTGATGGTAAGCCAACCATTCTTGGGGACTGCAAATGTATTTACTTGAGGTGGACCAACTAAATTGTACCCTTTGGGATCAACCTCCGGGTCGAAATTCCCATATCCTGATCCAACCACATAAAAATCGTAACCATGCAAATGCGTTGGGTGAGTTTCTGATGCATCCAAGACATCCGTTCCTTGGAATATTATCTCCACCGATTCATTGTAATTCAACATCTTCACCTTAGTCCCCTTAACAGTTAGTGTAGTATTAATTGGAAATTTGTTCCCTGTGAAGTCGAAATAAGCAGGCGGTTGCTCAGGAAAATCACTGGTGTAAACCTGACTCATGTTCCTGTATATCATTTCAAAATGATGTTAATTATCAGCAAAGATCAAATTCAAGATTTACTTATGACATATCATGAAAATTTTCAGATGCAAATGACCATTTGTACATCATAGGTGTGGGGGATGAAAAAGCTGTACTATCGACCATCACTTGTTTGTAACTTTCCAAAAACAATGAAACTTCCTAATGGTTTAGTTTTTAGTATTAAAGAAACTAAAAAGAGGCAAAAAAAAATAAAAATAAATAAATAAATAGACCACTTCCTTACCCTAAAATTAGTTGAATGTACCATTACTTCATTTCATATCCTAAATTACAAGGAACGAAGAGTCCTGAAAAAACAAGAACTAATGGCCTCGATATGACTATTGATGTCATCTGTTGCCACTTGGTCATGAGGTTTCTCTGAGCGATCACCTCTATGGAGTGTTGTTTATGGAGATAGCCATAGAAATAACTCTAGAAAATACAAAATGCCAAAATAAAATACCAAATGGAAGCATGCATACCAATAATAGGCGCTCAACACATCGATAGTAGGGTTTGTGGATTTTGAACTTAACTCTTTTATTTCTGAAGTTCTACTTAACATACATTATACACTGCAATATATATAGGCAATAGGATACATAAATGCAAGTGTCACTAAGTTAAAATATAACAGCTATACAACAGCTACTAAGTCAGCAAATATAGTCAAACTATAACAGCTATACAACAACTACTAAGTCAGCTAAGATGAGATTTGATACAGCTACTAAAATCTACAATAGATTTTGCCAACTCATACCAGATTTCCACAGAGACTAACTTGTATTTTTCCACACTCCCCCTCAAGCTGGTGAATAGGTGTCAACCATTCTCAGCTTGGAAATAATTTCTTGGAAGATAACACGATTGAGCCCCTTTGTAAGAACATCTGTTATTTGACCTCCCGTGGGAACGTATGGTGTGCAAATTAATCCACTTTCTAGTTTTTCCTTGATAAAATGTCTGTCTATCTCGATGTGTTTAGCTCGGTCTTGTTGCACTGGATTATGTGCAATGTTGATTGCTGATTTATTGTCACAGTAGAGTTTCATTGGCCCACTCCATTTAATCTTCAAGTCTTCCAGTATAATCTTCAGCCATAACAACTCACAGACACCTTGTGCCATTGCTCTAAACTCGGCTTCTGCACTTGACCTGGCTACAACATTATGCTTCTTGCTTCGCCATGTTACCAAATTGCCTCCAAGGAATGTACAATCACCTGAAGTAGATCTCCGATCCATAGGGGACCCTGCGTAATCTGCATTTGTGTAAGCTTCAAGGACAAGCTCAGAGTTTCTTTTAAACATTATCCCCTTCCCAGGATTAGCTTTCAAGTAATGAAGCACACGGTAGGCAGCTTGAAGATGAGTCTCCTTGGGGTCATGCATGAATTGGCTGATGACGCTAACAGAATATGCTATGTCCGGCCGAGTGTGGGCAAGATAGATGAGTTTTCCAACTAATCTCTGGTACATTTCTCTATCTACTGTTTGATCTCCAATAGCCTCTCCAAGTCTATGGTTCGGCTCTATAGGTGTTGCAACTGGTTTGCTTGCAAGCATTCCTATTTCCTTAAGGAGATCAGTGACATACTTTTGCTGTGAAATGAAGATACCTTGTCTAGAATGAGCCACTTCAATCCATAGAAAATATTTCAATCTCCCCAAATATTTTATTTTGAATTCTTTGATCAAACATTGTTTCAAGGCTTGCTTCTCCTTCTCATCATTTCCAGTCACAATTATGTCGTCCACATAGACTACCAAGGTCGTGACTTTCCCTGAAACCGAGTGTTTGAGGAAAAGAGTGTGATCTCCCTGACTCTGCTTATATCTTGTAGCTAACATCACCTTAGTAAATCTCCCAAACCAGGCACGAGGCGATTGTTTTAAACTGTATAAGGCCTTCCTTAATTTGCATACCTTGTTCCCTTCGTCTCCTCCAAATTCTGGCGGAATGCTCATATAGATTTCTTCTTCCAGATCACCATGTAGAAAGGCGTTCTTCACATCGTACTGCTGTAGTTCTCAATTAAAATTGGCTGCTAATGACAAAAAGATCCTCACAGTGTTCATTTTTGCAATCGGAGTGAAGGTCTCTTGGTAATCAACTTCATACATCTGAGTGTACCCCTTAGCAACTAGCCTTGCTTTGTAGTGTTCTAACGATCCATCAGCCTTATACTTCAAGGTAAAAACCCACTTACACCCTACTGCATTCTTTCCTTTTAGTAGATCAACTAACTCCCACGTCCCATTTTTTTCCAATGCGTCCATCTTAACTCTCATGGCTTTTTTCTATTCTTCATTGGATAATGCTTCAGATAAAGTGTTTGGAATAGAGATTTCATTTAGACTCGTGAGAAAACTCCTATGGGCTGGCGAGAATTTCTTGAAGGATACATAATGAGATAGAGGGTATAATGGTCATTTGGTACACTCTCGACTTCCTTTCCTCACGGCTATAGGAAAATCTTGGTCAGTTATTTGTGGTCCAGGGAGATGATGTTCTACAAGTGGAGTAGGTTCAGATACCGTTACCTCATTCTCAGAAGTCAGGTTGGAGGTTTGGGCCTGCACCGGATCAAGAGCTAGACCTTGCTTCCTTAAGTACACCTTCCCTTTCCAATATCGTACGTGATCAGGAGTCATATTATCCTTCACAGGAGACACATGTGATTGAGTGTTTGATACAGGTAAGAGAGATGGTGAACAAGACGAAGACGGTAAAGCGAGCTGGAAAAAATCCTTATCTTCCATGATAGACGACTCCCCCTGAAGATAAGGTTCAGTAAAATACGGTTTCCCTTTCGCAAATGTGACATCAGCTGAGATATAGAGTTTCCGGGTAGGAGGATGAAAACATTTGTAACCCTTTTGTGTGGATGAGTATCCTATAAACACACACTTAATGGCTCTAGGATCTAATTTGCCCCGATTGTTGCTATGGACATGAACAAATGAAGTGCACCCAAATATCCTATGGGTAAGATTGTTTGTGGCACTAAGCTCGGGGTAGAATTTAGAAAGGGTTTCCATTGGACTTCTTGACCCTAAAACTCGTAAAGGAAGTCTATTTATGATGTAGGCAGATGTAAGTACTGCTTCCCCCCAATAGTGTTTTGGTACATTTTGATGAAACAAGAGTGCTCTCGTAGTGTTTAGGAGATGACCATTTTTCCTTTCGGCTACTCCGTTTTGTTGTGGAGTATTAATTCAAGATAACTCATGAATAATTCCTTCCTTTTGAAAGAAGGGTGACAAGACTTGATTGAAATAATCCCTCACATTATCAGACCTAAACCTCTTTATTTTGGTACCAAACTGATTGTGGATCATTGTATGGAAATTGGGAAAGATATTACTCACATCTGATTTGTTTTTGAGTAAAAATATCCAAGAGACTCTGGTGCAATCATCTATAAAGGACACAAACAACCGCGACCCAGAAACATTGGGGAGTATGGAGGGTCCCCATATATCACTGTGAATTAAATAGAAAGGAGATGAACTTCTTTTATTGCTAATAGGAAAAGCTACACGAGTGTGTTTTACATACTCACAAATATCACAATGAAATGTTCCAATATTTAATCTCTTAAACAAAGAAGGAAACATGATTTTTAGAATTGCAAAAGAGGGATGTCATAGACGAAAATGATGCAACCATATGACATCTTTATGGGAAGAAGAGAGAAACGAAGAGGATAAATTTGTCCTGATCATACTTGGAAGGCTCGGTGTCTCAAGGTAGTAGAGTCCTTCCTTTTCCTTAGCACGTCCAATCCTCCTCCCCGAATCCTAGTCCTGAAATTCACAATAAGAGGGATAAAACGTAACATGACAATATAAGTCACTAGTAAACTTTTGAATGGACACAAGGTTAGCGTACAATTTTGGAACATGTAGAACATTTTTAAGGACAAGGCTAGGGGTGATATGGATATCTCCTACACCAGCAACCGTGATTGTGCTTCCATCAGCAACAGTGATTTTCCTATTGCTAGGACATGGGGTATAAGTGTTGAATTGGTTTGAGGCATGTGTCATGTGGTTTGTGGCTCCCGAGTCTATGATCCATGAATCCACAAACAATTTATCAGAAACATTTAATCCAAGGGAGAATAAAGACTCACCTGAGAAGGCTAAAGAACAAGCACCAGAAGATGGTTTCTCAAGGGTTCCCAACAGGTTTCTTAACTTCTCTATTTCTTCACCATTGAATCCTCCATGTTCTTTTGCCTGATCCTGACCCACATTTGAGGTCATATGAGCTTGTCCTTGTTGTCGCTGCTGTTGTCCTCCTTTGTTTCCCCATTCTCGACTGGATGTGGGTGGTTTCCCGTGTAATTTTCAGCAACGATCCCTGGTATGTCGCAACTTTTTACAGTACGTACACTAGAGATTGTCTCGGTTTGCCCCCTTTGATAATTTTGCCTTTCCTTATTCAGCATTTTGCGGTTGTTCTAGAGTGAGACCCCGCTTATTGTCACCGGAGGCTACGAGTGCTGAGCTATCTATCGACTAAGGTTCAAGCATGATTCCTCTCCGACTCACTTCAGCCTGAATCAATGAAATCACCTCATTAAGAGATGGTACCTCTTCCTTGCCCAAGATTTGAATTCTGACTTGATCAAATTCAGAGTTTAGGCTAGCAAGAAAATCATAAACTCAATCTTTTTCAATAAAATTTTTCATAATTACAGCGCATTCGCTGCACTTCAAATCAATCACCCAGTAATAATCCAGTTCTTGCCATTGGTTTTGCAGAAAATTGGCAAACTCAGTCACTGACTTGTTCCCCTATTTTGTAGATGTTGTCTATGTCTTGATCTCGTATACTTGCGCCACATCACGAACCTTGGAGTAAGTCTGGTTGAGAGCGTCCCAGATGGCCTTCGCAGTTGGTAGGAACATGCATGTGTCGCTGATTTCGGGTGTCATGGAATTCCACAACTAGGACATGACCATTGAGTCCTCCTCGTCCCACACCTCGAAGCCTGCATCACCTTTCTTTGGTCCCGTTCCCAGCAAGTGACTTAATTTCCCTTTTCCTTTCAGAAAAGTTTGAACCAATTGAGACCATTTCAAGTAGTTTCTTCCATTAAGTCAGTACGCCGGTTGAATATTCTGCAGTTCACTTGTGGAGCGCTGAACCTGCTTTTCCTTGGGTGATTGGGATGATTGAGCAGTAATTTCTGACATTCTTCAACAATGGGCTATGAAGACTAAACAAAAGGGTAATGCGAAAAATTGGCAAAAGAAAGTGCCAGAGAATGACTGCAATGAAGGCAAGTCACAGAGAATGACTGCAATGAAGGCAAGTCACAGAGAAAAAAGATTAATCTGCTATTAAGGCTGAACAGAAAAACAAAAACACTGAAAATTTTCAAGAAATCCAAGCCTTACAGCTTTGATACCATGTGGATTTTGAACTTAACTCTTTTATTTCTGAAGTTCTACTTAACATACATTATACACTGTAATATATATAGGCAGTAGAATACATAAATGCAACTGCCACTAAGTCAAAATATAACAGCTATACAACAACTACTAAGTCAGCTAAGATAGTCAAACTATAACAAATATACAACAGCTACAAAGTCAGCTAAGCTGAGATTTGATACAACTACTAAAATCTACAATAGATTCTGCCAACTCATACCAGATTTCCACAGAATCTAACTTGTATTTTTCCACAAGGTTTGCAAAACTAACATTGTTTAAGCTAGAAGCGAGTTTCCATTCTGTGTCCCCCTCAGATGAACTATTTGCACCAAGAATTTCATTGACAGAAACCACTATAAACATATTGGTCGTTATATTTTGCGGTACATCCACCTGGTGGTCATCACTTGCTAAGCTCCTTAGGTAGTCCAAGAAGGTCGTTGCAGCAAGGAAATCATCATAATAAGGAAGGTTGGATGGGAAGGAAGGGCGAGTTGGCGGCGTATAATTGCCTCTGTACTCTAAAATCGCAGTAGCATTTGTTTTGTCATACTTTGTATAGCCAGGATCATCAGTGTCATATTGTCTGGTAGCCATGTAGTAGTGACCAAGGGACTGGTTTGCTGTGAGCAGAACGTCCATGGTTTTTCCAGGAGAAATCACAATATACGATGTTACTACGGGTTTTATATAGTTTCCATCCATTCCAACGACTGTAATGTTGTGTTCGGCAATCGCAAAGAAGATATCTACGTTCATTACTGCATTAACTATGCGAAGAAGATAGGTCTTTCCATGATCAATCACCCTGCGATATGTTGTTCCTGTAACACATGAAAGACGATCTAAATATCAACAATATCCAATCTGATTTTGTCCTTTTTGCTAGGCCTTAATGCACATGTATTGTATGGATGCTAGAGTTAAAAAAGGGATATTAACCACTATAATATATATATATATATATATATGTACTAACATTTCATTCTAAAGATTAAAAATAAAAAGATAAATTGAACTCCATTTTGATGCTATTAGCATGGCCTCCCCATGTGACAATTCCTAAAACTGCCCCTGGTTACATGAAGCAAATCATACATACTAACAATTAGTTAAGGATCAGTGCGAAACAAGTGTATTTTATCAATTAGTGTCCTCCAAAATACTGATTTTGTCTTTGTTATTGAACATGTAATGTTTGTTTGGAAAGCTAACATCCAGTCCAAAAATATTGCACCATTATAGAGGAAACAAACATTAAAAAGTAGATGTTCAGAAACAGAGATAAGATCAGATTATTTTTTATTTTATCATTCAAAAACTTACACAGACACGTAGGACGTACCACTAGAGCAGTTGCAAAAATCTCCTGGTTGACCATTGATGAGATGAGCGTCCGACACTTGCATGGTTCCACCAGATTGCAGAGCCTCGAAAACTTCTTCGTTGATATTTCCTTCATACCAAGATCCTGCAATCAAGTTATATACATGAGTTGGTGACGATATATATACATGAATGATCTCTGCGAAGAGATAATACCAAAAAAAACTTGCCGAACAAGGCTTCCCCTGTATGCAGCAGTCAGGTGAGCCTTGTTGTTTCTCTTTAGAGAGTTATAGGAACCCCCCCCCCCCCTAATAAAAAAAAATAAAAGGAAGCGACTTCCTAGTTAGTCAAATTGGGAAGGTATCTCAGGTGATCTTTTACCCCTATTCACATTTTCCCATATAGACAACAAAGAAGGCAGCGATTTGGTCTACCCTTCAAAAATTATAATATGTTCTTCCTTCTCGAACACTCGTATAGACCACACAAGGCAAATATGTTCTTCCTTCTCGAACACTCGTATAGACCACACAAGGCAACCGCACCACGCATCCAGAACATCCGAAACCGGCATAACCCGCATGATGCCGAACAAGCCTAAGAGCAGACAACAACAATCGTGCAAGTCAAAGAGTGAAATTAGAGATGAAAAGGTAATGAAAACGACGAATCAAATTACCAAGTATGACGATTTCTTCATCATCAGGCATGGGAAAGGGATAAGTAGTTCCAGTGGCAGGATATATAATGATGGCGCCATGGACACTACTTCGTGTCCAATCGCTATGGGCATGCCACCAAAGGGTTCCTTCCTCCGTTGAAAATATGACCTCATAAGTGAAGTTTGTACCAGGTTGAATGGCACATTGTGTTATGTACTCTGGCCCATCTGACCAAGGATTTCTCGGTTGCAGCACTCCATGCCTGTAAGTTTTATCATACCCTTTAGACAACCACTTTTTGAAATTATCCTATCAAATTCATATTTTGTATCACAAGAGAAGTCCGTAGAATGCACAAATGAAGTAGATTCGATCCCGTATGGGTAGCTCGGTGGTTAAGAGGCCTGGGAATGGGAATGGGAATGTGGGGGCAGTCATCCGGCTCATCCCCACTGAGTTTTTTTATCATTCTCCTTATGCTTACCTGGAGTGATGATACAAATGCACCCATAACTTTTACCTTATGCCCCCACTCTTTTCCTTTCTACTTCTTTGAAAGAAGTACGGAATACATATTCTTAATTTATCTGTTTGTGACCCTGCCATTGATCAATACAACTTAGGACTGCCACTGTAAAGATTTAAAACTATCAATTTAGTAGTATTTTTTTCCACTTTCAAATGAAAGGTGGAGGAGATACCAGTGATCTCCAACATTTGTTTCAACCAACATGAAAACTAATTGAGAACAATAACAAGTGTATTGAACGAGTGTCTTGTCAACATATGATTAAATGAAATACCATTCGTCTCTATCACTGATCGCTAAGGTGCAAAAACAAAAAAAAATGAATTTAAACAAGAGGTGTGGTTTGCACGCAATTGCATATATCCAAAGTTTTTCTAGATTAAATGGATAATTTAAAAGTAAATTTGAAAACATGACATAAATTTCTAAAACTATGAACAATGTGGCTGGTTCAGTGCGTCCCCACTTTTGTTCTACTTGCATATCATTACTCCATTTTCCCTCGAAGAATGGATAACGGGTAATGCTTTTTCAACAGTATTTTCCCTTTCTTATGCTATTTCCTTTTGTTATAATATACAAGAGTGCAATTTGGGCACTATACTTTCATAGTTGACAATTCCCCCTTTAATGATTGCACTGAGACCCTTTTTATATTCCTTTTTTTTCTTTTTTTAAATGTATATAAAGGAACCTTTTGTAAATACTTGATTCTTGGATTTAGAATTAGGATATCACACTCTAAAAGGGAGGGAGTTGGTGGTGTTCGCCCAACTCACCTCCTCTTCAGAGAAGAGAAGCTCATACCACCTTAACCAGCTTTTGAAAGTGAAGTGCATTTACGTGGAGTTCAATCAGCTCACATTTCCGTTAGGAGAGGAGAGCTCATACAACCATAACCAATAACTTTGGGACTAGAAAATGATTTAGGTTCTGAAATAAACAAGGGAATGGAAGAACTCGAAGCTTATCCATAATGAGATGCAACATTGGCGTCTCAGATGTTGCATCTCGTGATTTGGTTGCCTCGGTCACTCTGAGATTAAAAGTCTTGTGGTACTAGCCGCTTGTCTCATTGATGTTGGACCCATGTGGATCCTGCATCAATGCATCTAATGCTAAACGACATTCGATCTATACAATCAACTCTTTGTCATGGCTAGAGTAGCCTATTCTTGTCAAGTCCACATAACATGTATGCATATATTAATATATAGATATGTAGGAACTAGGAGAATATCAAAACAAGATCAAGTATAAAGAAGATGGAGAGAAAAAGGTGGAAGAAAGAAAGCGGAAGAGAGAGATTTGAGGGAAGAGAGAATAAGTTCATTCATATTCAGCAATTCAGTATATCCTGTTTATATTTATAAGTTTCAGAAATTACATAAGCACCCCACGTTATATAGTTAGTTTATATCTTTTACTAAAAGTGTGTACAAGTCCGGTGACCTTCCTTGGTCCTTCTTTCCCCCTTTTTTTCTCTCTTTTTTCGTTTCTTCTTTCTTTTTTAGTACGGTTGCACTGTATGTCTAAGGTGAGATCCTACATGGAGGTTGTTGCGCTTCCTTCTTTCTTCTGGGGTGGCGAGGTAAAGGAGGCGTGCCCGCTGAGAGGCCCGTCACTCTACATTGATGAGGAGTCTATATGCCGGAGAAAAGATGGATAAGGTGCAGGAATGGGCAAGGAGAGTGTGGAAAGTGACGTCGGGTTTCTCGGTTACTCTGCTCAACAATGGTTATTACTTTTTTCATTTTCCATCCAAGGAGGTGGCTATGAGGGTGTTAGCATCTGGTCGACGGGACTGGGGTTGGATGCTTGGTCCTCCAGAGTAGGGGCGATGGCGCCGTGGCAAAGGAGTGATGTTCGGCGGATCTTTTTAAAAGGGATCCCCTTGCATCTGTGTTGTTTACAACTCTTTAAAAGAGTGGGGGACTTGTGTGGTGGGTTTAGAGGTTTGGAGAAGCTAGATCCAGACCGTCCTGATATAGTGGCTATCATCGTTGTTGTTGGTTCACCCAGTCCTCCCTTTATTTTCATCCACGATGACGCCATATGCTTTCGTGTTTTAGTGGTAGATGATAATCCGTCGGCGGTGGTGGCGACAACTCATGCTCTTGAAGGAGGCTTTGGAACTTTGGTTCTTCGGAGGAAGGAGTGTTTGGCGTTACAGTCTAGTGGGTGGAGAGATGGGTTGGACATTCGCCGGTGGGTTGCGGCCGATAGAAGCTATGTTAAACCTCCCTTGCGTGATTCTTGTTCGGCGGCGAAGCAAGCGTTTAGGGTTTGGGAGAGGAATGTGATGATCGGTGATAGAGATAAGAGACGAATGGGGAAGATGAACGCGCGTGCTTATCACAGAAGGAGAGGCACGATTAAGGAGCGTGTGATGGGAGGTGATGGTACGGCACGTGGTGATGTTGGATGGTGGGGGGACACATGGCGTGCACAGCCGCTCCCAAATGGCGTTAATATTGAGAAGAATGGGGTATGCGGCGTAAGTAGGGTTGGGGAATGGGCTGTGAGGGGTGGGCCAAGTTTTGGGCAAAAGAGTAGTGGGCCTATGGGTGAAATGATGGGCCAGGTTAATGGTGGGCTTCACGGGTTGGATGAGGTTGGTGGTTCAAGCCCTGTTCATTACAATAGCAGGCCTGTATATACTAGGGTTGTCAATTTAAAGGCCAAAGCCCACACTGTTGGGTCAGGGTATGGGTTAAATGAATCGGGTGGAGAGGGTATGAGGTTGGGTCAACCCGGTGGGGATTTAAGCAATGTGGATCCAGGTATGGAGCCTGACCCGGATCCGAACCTTTTTGTGTCAGAATCATCTCACGACGGCGAGGGTTCCGATCGGAATTTCATTTCAGTTGCAATGGAGGCCGGGTCGTTAAAGGATGATGTTGTTTTAAGGGTGAAAGGGGTAAACGAAGGTCTGGATGTTGTTTATCGGCGAAGAGGTAAGAAGACTGTTGTCAGGGGCGTGTCGCGAAGGATTCCGAGAGAGCGGTGGTTTGCTTTCGATGGGTCGAGGCCAGGCTTCATGCAGAGAAGTGGGATCGTGAAAGGTAGGAGAAGGTTCGTTGGCCCTTTGTTACTGTCGGCGAAGCAGGGTTATGGGATTAGTGTGTGCTCTGGTGTCTACGATAAGCCTGGGGCTGATGAAAGAGGAGTGATGTGTCTGAATAAGGAGGCTGGGAATGGATCCATGTGCAATGGTTCAAATCTTATGTCTGATTTGTCTTTGGTTGAGGAGCTCGACTCTAGTAGTGAATGGGGATATTCTACATGGAGTGAAGGTGTTGTTTCTGGCAGTAAGGAAATGGCTGTGATGATGGAGGGTAGGGAGGATAATGGTGGGGATGTTTCAGGTGTGTTATTGGTGGTTTCGGAAGGTGGAGGGTCTATATTACGTAAGGAATTGGAAAGTATGGAAGTGCTGGAAAATGTGGTACCCGTTGCAATTGATTGTTCAGAATTGAACTCGGATAATTGGGTCAAGGAGAACGTTGTGAATGTGGCTTCATTGATAGGGGTCAAGTTTGGAATCCACAATAAAAAAAGGTGAGGAGCTTATTTTGGATTTGGTGAAGGATTCGGGGGAGGAAAAGAGTAGTAAGAATAGGGTTGTAGTGGTGCATAGATCTCCATCATATTGGAAGGGGGAGAGAGAGTTGCGTAATTTGGTGTGCACGGTGAATTATGATGGGTGTGGGAGTGGATCTAGGGGTCCCGAAGGGGAAAGGGGTGGGGGAAGATAGAGGGGTGAGGCGATTTAGAGTTTTCTCATGTTGTTACGAATAGTATCATGGAATGTACGGGGCATAAATTGCCCAGTCAAGAGGAAGATTGTTAGATTGGCTCTTGGGAAGTGGAATGCACATGTTTGTTTACAGGAGACGAAGTTGGAGGTGGTCAATGATAGGATGATTCGAAGCTTGTAGGGTAATCGGTGTGTGGAATGGGCTTTTATGGCTTCTAGTGGAGCTTCGGGAGGCATAATTGTGTTATGGGATACGAGATGGGTATCTTTACGCGATACGCGTAAAGGTCGTTATTCAATATCATGCTCGTTCTCAATGGTGGAAGATGGGTTTGGTTGGGTGTTTTCAGGTGTTTATGGGTCTGGGGATGATGGGGGGAGATCGGTTTTGTGGGAGGAGCTCAGTGAGGTTAGGCATGTGTGGGAGTTACCTTGGTGTGTGGGTGGGGATTTCAATATGGTACGGACGCCTACGGAAAGATCTACAGGGGGACGATGGACCAGGGCGATGATTGATTTTTCAGAGTTCATTGACAACCAGTCGTTGCATGACTTACCTCTTAGTGGGGCGTCTTTTACGTGGTCCAGTGGCAGGGTGACACCGACCTATTCCCGTATTGACAGGTTTTTGGTATCCGGTGATTGGGAGGTGCATTTTCCTGGGGTTATTCAGACTATTGCCGCCAGATTTACTTCTGATATGTGCCTATCTTTCTGGATTGTGGGGGTATTTTTTCAGGAAGATCTCCATTCAGGTTCGAGAATATGTGGCTCATGGTAGGGGATTTTCAGCAGCGGATGGAGGAATAGTGGGCCTATCCGGTACGGGCAGTTCTCCGAGTTATGTGTTAGCTTCGAAATTGCGAGGGTTGAAGCCATCTCTCATTTCATGGAACAAAGAGGTTTTTGGTAATCTTGTGTGGCGTAGGAATGTGCTTTTGGCTGAGATTGACGACATCGATAGAGCTGATTTGAGTGGGGGATGGATGGGAGCATGCGATCGAGGAGGGCACAGTGCATGTCTGATATTGAGGAGATTGCAATTCTAGAAGAGATATCGTGGAGACAGAAATCTCGGGAGATTTGGTTACAGGAAGGGGACCGGAATACAAAGTTTTTCCACCGCGCGGCAAATGCACGGAGGAGGAAGAATTTTATTGGGAGTTTAACTGTGGAGGGTTCTATGTGCGTGACGGAGGAGGAGATCCATGCGGAGATTCCTTCGTATTATCAGAGGTTGTTTACCGAGAGTGAGAGCTGGAGGCCGAATTTGGATGGACTTGTTTTTAATACTATTGGTGAAGGGGATCACGACAGGTTGGAGATTCCTTTTACTGAAGAGGAGGTTCTGAAGGCATTGAAGCAATGTAATGGTGACAAAGCTCCTGGTCCTGATGGTTTCTCTATGCGTTTCCTTTTGGAGTGTTGGCCTATGGTTCGTGAAGAGGTGATGGCCACTTTTTTTACTTTCCATGAGGAGGGTCGTTTCGTGAAATCACTTAGTGCCACTTTTGTCTCTCTTCTTCCAAAAAAAGGGGAGATGAAGGACATTGAGGATTACCGACCGATTAGCCTTGTGGGGTGTGTCTACAAGTTGATTGCGAAGGTTCTTGCGGCTAGGATGCGCGGTGTGCTGGACGGGGTTATATCCGATTCTCAGAATGCTTTCATTGGGGGTCGCCAGATTTTGGATTCTACCATTATTGCTAGTGAGTTGGTGGACGCAAGGTTGCAGAGTGGTATCCCAGGGGTGTTGGTGAAGCTGGATGTGGAAAAGGCGTATGATCATGTGCATTGGGGTTTTCTTTTGTATATGCTGGAGAGATTGGGTTTCGGGGCGAGATGGTGTAGATGGATTGGTTTTTGTATATCTTTAGTACGCTTCTCTCTGATTGTGAATGGGTCTCCATCCGGTATTTTTGGGAGTTCTCGTGGGTTGAGACAGGGGGATCCTCTATCTCCACTCCTTTTTTTGGTAGTTATGGAGGCTTTTAGCAACATGATGACTAGAGCCACCGGATTGGGATTATTACGTGGTTTCAGGATGGGTGATGTCACTTCCCAGGTAAAGGATGTCTCACACTTACTATTTGCCGATGATGCTTTAGTTTTTTGTGATGCGGATGTGATGCAGTTGCGGTATCTCCGATGTGTATTGGTTTGTTTTCAAGCGGTTTTTGGTCTGAAGATAAATACTTGCAAATGTTCTTTGTATCCGGTGGGTGAGGTGGACAATGTGACTGACTTGGCTTCAGCATTGGGGTGCAGAGCGGATCAGCTTCACACGGTGTATTTGGGTTTGTCATTGGGATCCTCAGGGCAGCGTCATGCCTATTGGGGCTCGGTAGTGGAACGGGTGGAAAGGCGTCTTGCAGGTTAGAAGCGACAGTATCTTTCTAAGGGTGGGAGACTCACTTTGGTGAAGAGTACGCTATCCAACCTTCCTACGTATGTTTTGTCTCTTTATCGGATTCCCACCGGGGTAGCTCAGCGGATCGAGAGGATTCAGCGACATTTTTTATGGGGTGGTTGTAGGGAGGGTTACTCGATCCCTTTAGTGCGGTGGAATGCGGTTTATCGGACTTATAAGGAGGGAGGGTTGGGTATTCGTCATGTGTTGCCTTTCAACAAAGCTCTGTTGGGAAAATGGTTGTGGCGCTTTGGGACGGAAAGGGACCGTTTGTGAAGGAGGGTGATTGCTTGTCATCATGGTGTGATTAGAGGTGGTTGGTGTTCTGAGGAGGTTAGGGGTCGGAGAGGTGTAGGGGTGTGGAAGGATATCCGAAAGGGATGGGACTCTTTTGCTTCTTTTACCAATGTTAGAATTGGGGACGGCCGTTGTATCAGTTTTTGGTCGGATTGGTGGTGTGGTGCGGGCTCTTTAGAGTCCTCGTTTCCTCAGCTTTATAGGATTGCCTGGGACCGTCATGCTTCAGTAGCCGACTGTTACCATCTTGATACCGGGACGTTAGTGTGGGATGTCAGTTTTGTACGGCACCTTCAGAACTGGGATATGGAGGAGGTTTTCGTGTTTCTGGAGCTTTTATACTCACTGACTATTAGCGATGGGCCAGACTCATTGTTGTGGAAGGCGACTACTACACGTCTCTTTTCAGTTTCTTTATATTTTCATGGTCTTTTACCGAGGACGAACGAACATTTCCCTTGGAAGGCGGTTTGGCGTTCGAAAGCCCCTACTAAGGTTGCATTTTTTACATGGTCGGCGGCGTGGGGGCGGATTCTCACTCTGGATAGGGTGCAACGACGCGGCATGTCCTTGGTCAATCGGTGTTTATGTGCAAACAGGATGGGAAATCCATTGATCACCTTCTTTTGCATTGTCCGTTTGTCTACGATTGTTGGTGTTTTCTGTTATGTTTGTTTGGTGTTCGTTGGGTGATGTCTGCCTCGGTTCGGGATGTGTTGCATTCTTGGAGGAGCATGTCGATTGGCTCGCATGCTCGTCTTTTTTGGAGGGTGGCTCCTATTTGCCTTTGGTGGACCATATGGATGGAACGCAATAGGCATTGCTTTGAGGGGATTTAGTCCCTTGCGAGGGAGTTAAAAGATGTTTTTATTTTCTGTTTGTTTAGTTGGGTGGAAGGGCGCATTTGTAGTTCTAGTGACGAAAAAATTAAGTTTATGAATTCTCTTGGTCCATAGGGGTCTTTGTATATGGGATGCATCCCCCTTTTGAATGCGTTTTCTTTCTATAAATTTTTTACTTATCAAAATATATATATATATATATATATATATAAGTCGAACGGATTATATTTCCTCTGAAAATACTAATATATAGATTCTGAAACCACGATCACTAAGTGTATACTATGTGTGTTTATGTGTATATATATATATCGAGAGAGAAAGAGAGATTATCAGTGCATTGTAAGACCATAAGACCCTTGATTGTGAACATTTACATACACCATATCACCTCTATGAACACGAATCACAGGCCCCGGAAAACTGTCATTAACTACCAACATGTTCTTCGTGCTACACAACCTTGTAAAATTGGCTTCTCTCAGCTGTCATAAAATATGAAATGTAGCACTAATAAAAATGAGATTAAATAAAAAACAACATATACTAAATTATCTAGCTTTAAAGATTTTTGGAATATATGTGACATCATGGATGAACCCTAATTATTCCAATTGGCGAACCAAAGTAATAACATGAAAATACAAGAATGAAATGCACAAACCCCTTTGAAATAGAAGTTTGGCACAAAACATTCACACTCAACTAACAAGAGATTACACAACTTATTACTCCCTGCAACAAGAATGAAATGCATTAACAAGGGTTTGGGTATTTTTTGTAACATGCCCAAACCACCATTTTCAAACCCACTACCATAAAAACCTAGCCCCGCCATATACTACTTCTACTATCGTTTAATCAAGGACAAATGTATAAATTCATGTGTTATAACCACAAAAATATATTAAAACTCTGTAATCATAAATGTCGGATTCCTGAAACAGACCATGAATTTCAGGACAAAAGGAGTAATACTTAATCGAAGCGGTACATAGTTAAACCTAAACATTATGAGAAATTATTGCATGATCTTCGATTATTTTATGGAGACATTAATTTCAAATTTTCCTTTATGTCAAATATTCCATGAATATCATAAAGAGGTGGAAAAACACATTACAAAAATACAAATAATCAAAGTTCAAAAGCACACTCCACATAAAACATTATCATACTCATACAATAAATCCATTAAATTCGCAAAAACAAGCAATAGAAATTCAATTTCAACAACAATAACAATGATTATACTAATTTTGACCTTCCGTGAAGAATTGGGCACTTGGAACTGATTGTCCTTTGAAACCACTGATTAGATGGTGGAGTATGTGCATTTCAAGGAAGGTATAGATGAATAGAAACCCTAGTTTCAGAGAATCGGAGGTCTCGATTGAGCTCAAGCAATCCATAGATGTTCGTAATCAATTCTCTGAAACCCTAGTTTCTGGGAAGTGAGTGTGTGGAGGAAATACAGAAGCGTTTGAAAATAAAATACAAAACCCTATTTAAATTACAGTGACTCGAAGCTAACAGTCAATTTGAAAAAGAAGAATACAAAAATAAATAAATAAAGTTGTAAATTACAATGACACACCTAGATTTGAATTAAGGATAAATTACACTTTGACTCATTGAGATATGTTATACTACACCCGCACCCTCTGTTATTTGGACACTTACAATTTCACTTCTCTATTTTTCATGTATTTGCATCAAGTTGGTGATATTCTAAACATTTCATTTCTGAAAAAGTAATGAGTAACCGTTGACTAAGTTTGACCACACTGAAAATTCAAATTCAACTAAAGGGGATATTTGTTACAACTACCAAACTTAAAATAATCTAATTATAATTATTCAAATAATAGAAAATGCGTATACAATATATTATATTTCAAGCGAATGTAACTAGTTTGATAATTTTTTAAGGAAAATATTAGTTCCACAGTTCCACCAAATTGTTAGGTAGAATGGGAATACCGAAGAGATACAAAAGATAATTGGATCCATGGTTAGCCGAACTGGACGGTTTGTAACGGAACCGGCCGATTCGCAACGGTAATGAGCTGAACTGAAATCGGTTTAGCCCGATATAACAGTGGGCATGCCGGTTCACTAAGAACTGGCCGATATATCAGTGAACCGACCGATATGGAAACGAATCGGTTTTGGTTGAACCGATTCCTAAAAAAAATTTACAAAGTTGGAAAGCAAACTCTCTGACGTCTCACTTTGTTTTGAGTCAAGATGTTCATGTATCAATTGATAATGATGCAATGTCATGAGTGGGTCATTGTACTCTTACACCATAGATATAAAACAAAGAGTAGTAAATTGCTTATGACATGTGTAGCCCAATTAGCTAGTGTAGGAGTTGGAAGATTTATTGTGTAGCATGTGAAAGGCAGAAGCGTGGGAGACATGAAATGACACAATATTTACTTTATATAAGTAAATAAATTTATATATATGTACATTGTGTGGGTGAATCAAATGCAAGATTGGTCATTTACAAAGCTAGAACTTATTTCTATTTTGCTCTAAGAAAGTTAGTATTTTGACTCAAAATTTTTAAGTGTGTTCAAAGTGTGAAACAAGAAGCTGAGAACGAAATGGATCAACAAGCATAGAAGAAAATAACCATTTCTCTACAAGGTAGTATTTTCTATACTTTTAAGTGTATCGATATTGTATATTTTTACTTATCAATTTAATGATTCTTTTTTTTAATTTTTTGTATTACTTTTGTAGATATAAAAAATTAATTAAAGTGTATAAGATTAATGTATCAATTATCATGCAATTTATATATTTATATTTCTAACATGCAATTGTCATTTAGTTTATGTAATCATTTGTATAAGATTAGGATATTAATAAAAATATCAAAATATAATACGACACTATTAATTTATATGTCATAGTCATCATAATTTCCTTAATTAATATGGGTAATTTTTTTATTAAAAATAAGAATATTATAAATAAAAATTTGCTATAAGAATGTTGAAGTAGTGTAAAATAACTCTATACATAATAGTATAATATAATGGACAAACACGGTTGAATTAATTAGTACCCACCGTTTGCAACTGTTTTATTTTTATTTTTTTTATTTTTCCTTTTTTGGGTTATCAATTAATTAGAATGTCATCTTTTGCTTTCGACCATTGATTTGCTCATTGGCTTTATGAATGGAGATTAGGGCCCACTTGTGTGTGTGTGTGAGTGGGATGGTGGAGATTGGATTAAGCACATTGCATTAAAAAAAAAAAGATACAAGAAAACAAAATGTCATATATATGTATATATAATATTTTTACTTTCGAACTCTTTTGACCAAAATATATGTTATATGTATAATATTATATATATTTTTGCTTTCGTACTCTAGGCACTTAAATATTAAATTCTATTTTTATAAATAAATAGAATAATGTCAGAAGCTGGAGAAAATGAAAGTGGAAATGTCATGCCTTCCGGCAGGTGTGGTGAGAAAGTAAGTGCCGATATTGGGTGGAGTTTCGGTGCCCTAGTAGACAGACAGAGACATAAAATAAAATTTCATCTATGTAGTAAAATTATCAATTGTGAGATTACACGTTTTAAAGAACATTTAGCTCATAAAAAGGGAAATGTGGCAGGATGTCCAAAAGTGAGTCAAGATGTGAGAGAATCAATGATGCAAATTTTAATGAAGTTAAAAGAAAAGGAAAAAGGGAAGAAGAAGTTCGATCACAATTAGTGGAGGAGCTGAGGGAGTATGATAGTTCCTCTAATGAGGATATGGAGATGAACATTGCCCGTATAGAGAGTTTAAGGGCTCAAAAGGAGTTTTATTTGAGACAACAACATGAGATAAGAGGTGTTAGTGGGAGTGGGACTGGAAGTGGGGGATTAGGGAAGGTGGGAAAGGGGATCGCAAGTTTATTTGGGTTAGGTGGTAAATCATCACGTGTAAAAAAGGGAGGGAGGGAGACTGAGATTGATGCACAGATTCGCCGGGGGAGAATGAGACGATCAATTGATCTTGATGCAACAAATGCAAAGTTAAAAGATATGGATCCTATGCTTCAAAAGGTAAAGAGTGCTAAACAAAGTAAGATCGATCAAAGGCGGTATAAAGATCTTAGGGAGAAGATGGGAAATGCAATTGCTAAATGGTATTATTATAATCATATATCATTTAACACTATTGATTCTCCGTGGACTCAACCTATGTTTGATATTGTTGCTAAGTGTGGACCAGGGGTGAAAGCTCCCACTACCAAGGAGCTTGCTGGAAAATATTTAGATGTTGCGTATAAGGACATACAAATTTGGGTTGAGTCCCATAAGCCTAATTTTGAAGAAAGAGGAGTCACTATCATGTGCGATGGGTGGAAGGGTACGACAGACCGCCACATTATTAATTTTCTTGTGTATTGTAACAAATTCACATACTTTCACAAGTCATATGATGCATCTCACATTGAAAGTAAGACAATGGATTTTTATTACAATTTACTCAATAATGTTGTTACTGAGATTGGTGAGCAATACATCGTACAAGTCGTAACAGATAATGAAGCTTCCTTGAAAGCTACTGGGAAAAAATTAATGCAAAATCGACAACATTTGTACTGGGTGGGTTGTGTGGTGCATGCCATCGATCTCATATTGGAGGACATGTGTAAAAAAGATAGTTTTTCTTATATTTATGGGCAAGTGCAAATGGTCACGCGCTTCATTTATAACCATAGCTGGGTACATAACCTTATGCGAACTTTCACCAATGAAAAAGAATTGTTTCGCCCCAATATCACTCGTTTTGCCACTAATTTTCTTGGACTTCAGAGTATTGTTAGAAATAAAGATGGCTTGAGGGCAATGTTTCAATCCGATGTGTGTAAAAATTCTAGGTAAGTTATTTCTTTTTGTTAAATTTATTTTCTTTTGTTATTATTAACAAACAATGTTAGTTTTTTTTTTTTTTTGGCTAATAATATGAATTAACTATTTTTAGGTGGGGGAAGGAAAAAAGTGGCCTTCCATACGAAGTAAGACACATTATCAATGGCAGTAGTTTTTGGAAGAAAGCTAATGACATCTTAAAAGCACAGGAGGCGTTGGTAAAAGTTCTTAGATTGGTCAATGGAGATGAGAAACCCACAATGGGTTTTATCTATGAAGCTGTGGAACGTGTGAAAAAGCAGATACAAGCTGATTATCGATATTGGAAGGAGTATTTTAAAATAATTGAAGATTGGTGGACACGCACCTTTCACCATGACATACATGCAGCTGGAACATATGTGTGTATATATATATATATAATTTTTTATTTTTTATTTTTTAAAAAACTTTGCAATTTAATAGAGTTGCGAGTTTATCTATTTGTTTTCAGGTTATTTTCTAAATCCACAATATCAGTACAAAAATGAGGTCATGGACGCAATGGAGGGAACCATAAGAGTGATTACAAGACTGGAACCCAACTTGGATAACAGAGTTAAGGCAATGAATCAAGTAAGTGAAAAAAAATATCCTTCTTAGTTGGTACAGAAAAAATTTATTATTAATTATTTGTAAATATATCAATGTTTACAGCTTATTCTGTTTCGAGATAAATAAGAGATGTTTGGTAGCCATATTGCACAGTGTGCTTATGATTTCACATCTCCTAGTATATATTATTTACATTCTAAATATTTTGTATTCTTCATATTTGAATTCCTATTTTTAAAACAATGATTAAATTTATTTATTTTATTTATCAGCTAAATGGTGGTTATTGTACAGGACCGATGCTCCAGAGTTACGAAAAATAGTAGTCAGAATTTTGAGTCAAACAACATCATTATCCAACTGCGAACGCAATTGGAGCACATTCAGCCTTATCCATACCAAGACAATAAATAGATTGAAGTATAAAAGAATTCAAAAATTGGTGTACTTACATTATAATATGAGGCTAAAGATTAGACGCATCACCCGTACTAATACAGTGGACATGGAAACAAATATAATCCCATAAACTTGGATTTAATTTTTGAAGATGATGATCCCCTTGCCCCGTGGTTAGAAGAGAGAGAAGGAGCTTGTCTTGACTCTGAGGATATTCAACCATCACGGTTTTCTAAATCTCCTCCTAGCTTTAGTAGGAGGAACCAAATGTATAATGATCATCGAAATGATGGACCTTATTCAATGATGCGTAGCTTTGGGAAATTTTCGTTAGGGCAATCATCAGACTCGCATTATAGCTCAGATCAAAGTCATTATCCGCAACAACCTTACGGATATGATTTTGCATTTGAATATCCCATTGTGCCTACTCAACCTCAGATGTTTTCTGGACATTATGGACAAAAGCATAGCATCAGTACAAATCAGTCTACTAATTTATCGGGATATGCTCAGGCTCAGCGTGATCTTCATCAATCACAAAGAGAAGATGGTCTACTAATGATGCTTCAAATGTCAAATGAAGATACAGCTCAAATTTGGCAATCCTTTCATGAACCCGAACTAGAGCAACAAGATCCACAGCGGAATTCATTTTGGTGGTGAACTATGTACTTATTCTAATTATTATGTATTAGTTTGAAAATAAATTATATCTTTTATGATTTGAATATTTATTTGTTTAAAATTAATATTATGAATAGTCTCATAAGAATATTGACGACACATTTAAATTCATTAATAAATTATTTTGGGTACTAAATATCTTTAAAAAATATATAAAATTTACTTTAAATTATCAAAAAACCATCAAAGTTTAGTTATGTTGTCAAAAGTACCATATCAGTACATTTTTACCTCCATGTGCGAGTTTTTAAAAAATTCACGCTTGTGATAACCGAAACCGTTACGTAACCCCGATACTGATCTAGTTCCGTTACACCGATACTGAAACCGTTACACCAACCGAAACCCTTTTTGTGAACCATGATTGGATCCCATATTTATGCATCAGATAGATATTATTTCTTTGGTTTATATTCATCTCCTGCTCCTATGGGGAATATGTACCAACACATGGTATTACATAAAATGACTAAAATTACTTTTCACAAATAAGATTACAAATTTAATTTGTTGAAACTATTTGTCTCATCAATTTAAATAGGATAATGTTAAACTTCTATATAGAACAAAAAAATTGTCTTCTCCTGAATATAGTGGGTCACTTGAAATATTCTGACGTTAACGAATAATTTTTTTTATTTATTCAGAAATTTTATTTTTATATATTTTTTAATAAATTTGAATGAGGATTTTGTTGTAATGGGTCGTTGTTGTTGTTTACATTACAAGATTTTGATCTTTTTTAGTTTAAGAAATAACGATGAATTAAAATTAGTTATTTTGATATTAAAGTAAATTCTAGTACAATTTGGTTTAGAAAGAGACAACGATCTTTGTCAATTGAAACTTAACATGTGCTTATACATTTTTGGGTAAATAGCTTAAAACCCCACTCAAGTTTACTCTCTTTCTCTACTATACCCCCTCAACTAAATTTAGCCCCCTAAACTTTTATTTTTTTGCACCATGGGCTTGCCCTCCAAACTTTTTATATTTTCACCTTACATTTAACTCTCTTATAGGGTAAAGTGCAAAAAACCAATTTATCACAATTCTATTATAAAAGACTATCTTACCCTTACTATTATATTTCTTAATTCTTTAAATTACAAAAATATTATTTCATTTAGAATATTAATTCTACCATTTACCTTTAATGTATTAAACTAAATATACTTTCAAATGCTAAAAAAAATAAAATTATAAGTTTTAATTATTTTATTTGTAAATCAATTAACTTGTTATTAAATTTTAGTTTGATTTAAATCATAAAACTCATTATCCTAATTAATTTTTTTTATGCCAAATGAAACTTTCTTTTCATAAAAATATATTCATAAATAAATCACAAATTACTTAATAATAAACACCTCTTAATTTTCTCATGTTATATATATATAGATAGATGGATAATTCATTTGTTAATTTTCTCATGTTATATATATATATATATATATATATATATATATATATATATATAGTTCGGTTTAGCATATGAAATATGCAGATAAAATTTCATAGAACCTACCAAATGTATGAACATGCACGCAAATGCCCTAATTGTATATTTAATAAAATAACCTACCAAGTTCTCATCCAACACAAAATAATGAACACTCAAATAATAATAAGCAAATAAAACTCATTCTCGGAAAGAAGACAGAGACATTAAAAAAATGATAATATCCAAATCTAAAACCCCAGGTACTGAAAATCATATAATGTAATTGGACCTAAATCTTGTTCCTCTCACATCCTCTGTCTATCATCTTTCAAATTATACAACACTTGATTTTGTTTTTTTCCCAAAAAATTATAGAAAATCAACTAAATGGATACCAGTTAAACATTTAAATATTTAAAGAATACTTTTGCAACCACCATTTTATTGTCTATTTATGTGTGTACCAAAGGCATTGACGTCATTTCCTAGAAAAATGCTTGGTGTTTTAGTGATTGTCTTTCTTTCTTAGTAAGAGCTAAATTTGACAAAAAAAGAAAAAGAAAAACCTAGG
Organism: Cornus suecica; assembly: GCA_963922005.1. Classification (NCBI taxonomy): domain Eukaryota; kingdom Viridiplantae; phylum Streptophyta; class Magnoliopsida; order Cornales; family Cornaceae; genus Cornus; species Cornus suecica. The sequence continues at coordinate 20,546,149 of OY998246.1, forward strand.
TAGACAATTGCTTTAAACAATTATAGAAGCTAAAACCTAGAAAGTCAAAGCTAGTACCAAAGAACAAGAGACTTACCGATAAGAGTTTTTGGAATAGAAATCTTCTGTATACTTATTTTCTCATGTTATATATATAGGGATGACAATTTGCCCCGCCCTGCCCCACCACGTTTATAACGGTTTTGGGTGTCCCGTTTATACTATATGGGTTGGGATGGAGTTGGGGAAAAAACCCTCACATAAACGGGACAGAGACGGTTTTAGGTGTCCTCGCCCCATTTAGACATATTAGAATAAAAAATAAGTGTAACCCACTAATCCTAAATTTTATTTTTGTTGTTGTCTAGATTGAAATGAACGTAATATTGGACAAACTTCTTTGTTGTTGTTATTTTCGGTAAAATGTATTATAATTTGGACTATTGGATAATTTTATGTTTATTTAGTTTCTATAATCTTGAATTTCGTGTTTTAAGTATATGATTTTGTGAAATTGTTTAATTTTAAAGTGAAATATTCAAAAATTTCAGTTGTTAACGGGTACCTGCGGGCACCCAACGGTTTTAAAAAACCCAACGGGGACGGGGACGGGGTGGGAGGTCACCCGTTTAGCCGATTTTGGGCAGGGATGTGGTGGGGATTTCTTAACGGTTGTATTTTTATGAAAAGAAAGTTTCACTTGGCATAAAAAAATTAATTAGGATAATGAGTTTTATGATTTAAATCAAACTAAAATTTAATAACAAGTTAATTGATTTACAAATAAAATAATTAAAACTTATAAATTTATTTATTTTAGCATTTAAGAGTATATTTAGTCTAATACATTAAAAGTAAATGATATAATTAATATTCTAACTAAAAGAAATAATATTTTTGTAATTTAAAGAATTAAGAAATATAATAGTAAGGGTAGGATAGTCTTTTATAATAGAATTGTGACAAATTGGTTTTTTGCACTTTATCCTATAAGAGGGTTAAATGGAAGGTGGAAATATAAAAACTTTGGAGGGCAAAAGGGTAAAAAGTTTGGAGGGCAAACCCATGGTGCAAAAAAATAAAAGTTTAGGGGGCTAAATTTAGTTGAGGGGGGTATAGTAGAAAAAAAGAGTAAACTTGAGGGAAGGTTTAAGCTATTTACCCTACATTTTTTATATATAAAATAACATAAAACAAACTTCTTGTCAAAATTAACATTTAACTTGTTATCAAAACTATTTCTTTACTTATTGTTAAGTCCGGCTCCATTTATTAAATGAGCCTAAAGAATTTATTCGGATTTGACTCGTTTGTTTAAAAAATTAGTCCAAACCAAACTCTAATATTAACGAGTTAAACTCATGTCTGCATGTACGACTCAATTCATATATACCAATTATAATCTAAAATGAGTTGATACAAATAAGTGTTTAGCATATTTTTATATTTTGAATACCCTATCTATGGGTTCTTGTATATTTTTCTTTTTTCTATTAATTCTTTTTTTCTTGCTACATCTCTAAGAAGTGACCGTATTCGTCCTACAATGATCAACAACACTCTTCGCGATTTTTTCAATTCCAGCATATTCTCTTGGCAATTCTGAATAATCATCTTATTTTAGCTAAATAAATTTTTTTCATGAGTATGGCGAGCCGAACATTTACTACTCCTTATTAAATGAACTTAAAAAAATAAAGTCAGGCTAATTTGCTACGTGAATAAGCCCAGATTAAACTCTTAACGAATCGAACTTAAACCTATTAATTTATTTAACAGTGTAGTCAAGTTCGGACTAGCCTGTTATATTTTAAAATTTAAACCAACCAGTTCATTAAACTTTCCATTGAAAAATTACCAAACTGAACAGAGTGTGACCATTGAATTAGTGATCACTCACTCTCAAAAGTAAAGGCCATGTTTTCCATAGTTTCGTATTAAACTTTTAGTGTATAAACAACAAAACAATAAATACATATTATTGTCTTATTTTTATTATTTTTCTTTAATGGTTTTCACATTAAAAAATGCTTTACCACAAAGACACGGGTTTCGTAAATAAATAAATGAATTGTGAACTAAAAACATCAATTTTCCAACCTCTTCTAAATATGTGTAGATCTAGGACAATATATATATATATACACACATATATGATCATATATGTACATGAAGGAGAGCATACAAAAATGCTGGAAATGTCATTTATATATATGCATGTATATATATGGAAAATGAATGTAACGCGAAAGAAACTAATCTTGTATACTTACAACAAAGTCATGGTAATGGACGTGGCCTTGTACCATCCAAACAAATGTCAGTCCCAGAAACACAAATCTAATTCCCATCTTTTTCACTTTCTCTACTTCCTTGGGATGAAGTGAAACAAAGTGAAAGTGGTCCCTCCTTCCCTCTGATATCCTACCTCTGTTGATTCACTTTGTAGTTGTTCAGATAAGGTGAGATATACATATATGTTTATATATTTACATATATATTTATATATATATATTTATTTATTAAATTGGGGATGCATTGAACTGTGGACTTGCTTGTAGCTAATGGTCTAAAGGTTGTGTAACCAAATGGTTCATAATTTACAGATGTAGCTAATGGTCTAATGAATGTGTGAAGCACAAATAGTGCAACTAATAGTCTAAAGTTAGGGGTTTTAACTTGGTACTTCTGAACCCTCTGGCTCATTAATTAGGTGCACCAACTAATTAGAAAGCTCCATTGCCAAGTTGAATCAGTTGTGTGTGTGTGTAATATTGTGTCCTAATTTAGAGTTATATATGAGGTGACAATATTTTGTAGATACATCAGTTGCGTTGGGAGATCACAAATGTGTCGACCAATAATTATTTACGAAAAACGGTGACAGGAACACGACATCTATCAAACAAATAAAATATAAATAATAATAATAAACTAAAATAGCAAACGGGTAATACAAAAATGACTATGCGTGGAAACGGCACCTGCAATATTTATAGTGAAATATAGAAATATTCTTGAAACAAGTTAGTAATAGATAAAGTCGACATGACACAATTATGACACCTTTAATTATAAGGGTCTAATTAGATAAATTGATCAATCTCTAAAATAGGAACACAACAAGTTTAATTGAACGAATAAAGAGGATTATTGTACAAACAATTCTAAAATCAACCCAAATCATGGGTCATGTTCAAGTCATATTGAAAGATCATGTCGAATTAAACCGCTCCTACCAAGCAGCTAGCAGTGCCCTTTGGAGAGCACATTATCAGGATTGATTCATGAGTCGTCGTGACAAAGCCATAAGTATTGATGACAAGCATGCTCGCTAACAAATGAGTTGTACGGGTTGATTCATGTTGGGCACAAGATGGTAGCTCTCGAAAGTTCAGGTAAGTTGACTCAGTTTAGTAAAAGAGAATGGGTCATCTCTACACAAGTTGGTCAGAGGAAGAGGTGCCCCGTAACGAGGCCACGACAGGCCGAAACCAGTTAGTATGCAAGCCATAAAGATGAGTCTTGTAAGACCAATGAGCGGGGGCATGATGTCACACGAACCATGCTACCAAGGCCGGCCCAATCCCTAGATGATCAAGGCAATAGGCTTGGGTTACGTTTGTGGTGTGAAAAAATCATGGTTATTAGGATCGCGATCCTATGGGGTAGGATCTTACGATCCTATGATCCTACCACCCAAAATGATCCCGATCCCACAAAAATCGTTCATGAGGTATGATTGTCATAGGATTGCGATCCTATGGGGTAGGATCTTAGGATCCTACGATCATATCACTCAAAACGATCTCGATCCCACCCAAAACGATCCTACTATTTGCATGCAATTTAGGGTTTTTTAGGTAAAAGAATTAATTTTGGGTTGGGCTATCCATATACAAAAACCAATTTTTTAAAAAAAATTAAACAAAAAATACTTTTAAAACCCAAATTCAACCCAATCTATTTCTATATTTATCTATACTATTATAAAGTACAAGGCCCTTAAAATATTTCTATACATTATTTAATTATTTTAGAATAAAAAATGTTGAATTATTTATTATTTAACATTTACTTTTATATTAATTATTGCAAAACTCTTTTGATCTTCCCATTAAATATTTATATCTATCCATAGTTACTACTTATTTATACTCGTTATCTAATAAAATCTAATAACTAGTCTAAACTTATTTTTGGTTTATACTCATCTATATTTTTTGTGTTTATTTATTATTTATTATCTCTAATCTATATTTATACTTACTTAGTTATAAAAGTGTAACGTATTTTAATTATTTCTATTTTTTTCATGTGTTTTAAAATATAAAAAGTGAGTTTTTATTATTAAAATTATTAGCAGTAAAAAATAATAATAATAATTAATTCTTTAATAAAAAAATATTAAAATCTAAGCCTTTATATTAATTATGCAATAATACACAAAATCTATTTTAAAATAATAATGCAATTGAAAATTGAACTTATATATTATTTGTATATTGTTTCACAAAATTTACTTTAAAAGTTGTAACTCATATTATCTTGATTATTTGTAGACATTAATTAATAAGAGAATGTAATTAAACCCATATGCATATAGTCTTTGTAATATTTTTAAAATCGACTTTAGGATTATGTTTTTTTATTATACTTGATGTTTTGAGTATATTTTTGTTTTATTTTAGAGATATCATTAATTAAGAAGTTAATTTAAATATTTTTTTATAACAATGTGATAGAATCTTACAATTCTACAATCCCGATCCTAATCCTACAGACCCCCTAACGATACTAACAACATTAGAAAAAACTCCACACCCCCTCCCATTCTTTTCTTTTGTTTTCCCTTTCAATTTTATTAATACATATTTTTATAATTTTTGACATCTCTAAATAGCAGTTATTGTTAAAAAATAAAAAATAAAAATCAATAGCTCAAAGAGAGTTCACCGCAATGGATTTGAAAGTCTCTCCAGTCTACCCTTGCAATACATACATATACATATATATATATACATATACATATATATATATACATATACATATATACATACACTAGTAAAACGTACGTGTGATGCATGTGATAAAAAATCGAGGCATAATTTTTATCGAAATTTTTATTTAAAAATACTTTTTTAATTGATATTTTGTAAAAAGGTTTAAGTAAAATAAAATAAGTTACCTATTTCAAACAATAAATCAGTTATTTTGTTAAAATATGTAATAGAAAAAAACTTTATGAAACCAAAAACCTACGAACACATCATTCAATAAATCCTAATACCATAAAATTATTCAGAAAAAAGTTTAACAATTGTCAATTGCATGTAATGGGAACAAACAAAGAAGCAAATATAAATTTGAACATGTTAATGAAACTTTGCAAAAATCTCCCTATAAAATTAAAGGTATTGATAAAGAAATAAGAGTATAAACAAATAAGAGATGGGAAAGTAAGAACCAAATAATGTATAAAACTAAGGAAATACACAAAATAGATAAGATCTGAGAGAAGTGCGCAACCGAGTAGAAGAAAGATAACCAAATTATAGTTTCATAATTTATAAATTATTGGGTTTTGTAGAGAGGGAGAACATATATATATTATATAAATAGTTCATTTAAGATTAGGATCCATAAATACAATAGTAGATGGGATTCAATTTTTTTTTTATCCAATTAGGATTAGAATTATTAATTATATTAAGAATGGAATAAAATATAAAATTTAAATTAAATATATAATTCACACATAAATATAGTGTTTCCAAATAGGATTTTAGTTGAATTGGAGTTATAGAATTCAATTAAACTTTATAGTTATAATTAAATTGAAATTAGATTATATTTCCAAATAGGATTCTACTTATAGAATTCAATTAAGTTTTGTAGTTATAATTCAAGTACAAATTGAATTAAAGTTATAGAATTCAATTAAACTTTATAGTTATAATTAAACTGAAATTGGATTATATTTCCAAATAGGATTTTACTTAAATTGTAGTTATAAAATTCAATTAAGTTTTGTAGTTATAATTCAAGTACAAATTGAATTGAAGTTATAGATATAATGAATTTTAATCATATTCCAATTAGATTAATTTAGTATAAGTTATTCCCTCTAAAATTAGGCATAGAATTACTAATTACATTTGAGATGAAATTGAGTATTATAATTCATTTAGGACTTATAATTCAAGTAAGACTTGAATCAATGTTACAGAATTTAATTGAAATTTGTAAATAAAGGTATAGAATTCAATTAAATTTTGTAATTATAATTCAAGTATAAATTAAATTAAAAAATTAGATAGAAAATTTACACCCAACTTTCTTTTCTTCACACTTTTAATAGATAGATATACACATATGGGAAAATGATGGTTGAAGATCTAGGCATCGATGCAACGGGTGCAACGAGGGTTTAGAGGAAAATAAACTCTCAGGACTCCTTGTACTGTTGATTACAACCAGAGCACTTGTACGATGCAATACAATAAATGCCCAAACAAATTAGTGGCTGTATCAGAAGAAGTTTTATAAACCCTAATTGTTTATAAATTAAAAATAAAATAAAAATCATACCAAACCTGCCAATTCTTTGGATTCCCATCCTAAATATTAATACGTAGGATTACAAAAGCAGGTGGAATATTATATTTCTATATCAGTTTTTCTTTCAAAATAATTTTAAAAAATTATTAATTGACCATTGGATTCCTAAACCGATAAAAAAAATCCTATCATCAATAAAAAAAAATTAAAAAAAAATAATTATTCCACTTCATCAATCCCTACGTAATCCTTTGAAAAATGACAAAAAAAAAACCATTTTTCTCCACCCTCAATAATGACCAGTCCCATCTTTCTCTCTTTCCAATTCCCAAAAAGCATAACCCCCTCAAAAATATTGCCGGACATTAATTTTTTTCTAAAATGGTGGAATAATATATTCTGCAATTAATGATCCTCAAATAAGTCCCAAAGCAATATCAATTATCACAAATAACAAGTACCAGGAATTTGTTATGGGAAAATGGCATAAATTAAATCCCAAAAGTCTCGTTGCATTCATTTGCTTTGATTTCCTTTCTCACCCATGACTTATAACTTAAAATTAAAACTTGTAACACTTCTAAAAGGACTAAGAGTCGATACAGTTAGAAATATGAAGAATAACGAATGTAAATAATACATTACTGATATTAGTTGCTGAAATAGAGTTGAAATTCCTCACACACACAAACTATATTGAAAAAGAATCGTAAACACAGTTATGATATAAACCACAACAAGCATGACAACCAACTTATTGAATTCTGAAAGGGGTGTGAAAGTAGCATCCATAATCGTCGTCTCTTCCACATTCATCCATTAAAAAAACTGATAAAGACAAAAAAAAAATTAAGTAACTTCGGAGAACAAAAAATGAACTAATAGGAAAAAATTTCTTCCCTTGAATATATATTTATTTTAAAATAAGTAAAGGAGTGGCACATTATTTTAGAATATCAGGTCTCCATAAATACACCTTTAATTGCAAACAGAATATAAATACACCTTTAATTGCAAACAGAGAGAATATAAAAAATAAATAGTGAAAAATTATGCTGAATTCGTTCGACGTTGTACGGATTCAATGAGAGAAACTATATGGACAATAATTATTATATATTTACCTAAATACTGTTATTATATATTTTTAAAAAAATGTATTATGTAAGATACTGGTATAATTGATAAAAGAAAAATTTATTGAAAAAAATGAATAATTGAAATTAAGATATTTTTGTTTTTGAATTTTATATATTTTATCGAATTTTATATGTTTTTATTGAATTTTATATTTTTTCGAAATTTTAATATATTTTACGAATTTTATATATATTTTTTAATTTTAATTATTTTTCTATAAATTCCAGAAATATTTTAGTCCAAAATTATAAAAAATGGGACAAACTTATACAATTTGATAAGTAAAAAAAAAATTTGTATAAAAAAAGAATAAAATAATTTTTTTTAAAATCACAATAGTTTACTGAAATTAACTCTTTTTCTAAACACATAAGTTCAGGGTGTCCATTCAAAAGCAAAGGGATCCAATGCAACCCAAATCATAGAGAAATAATTGAAGGGGTTAATCAAAAGAATCCATCGTGTCGCAATTGTCAAAGGAGTAGGTATATGTGCTGACGTGTAATAATTAATTTCTTTTTGATTAATTTTTATTATTTGAAAAAAATCAAACGTCTTCATATATAGATATAGAAATATTCTTGAAACAATTTAGTAATAGATAAAGTCGACATGACATAATTATGGCACCTTTAATTATAAGGGTCTAATTAGATCAATCTCTAAAATAGGAATACGACAAGTTTAACTGAACGAATAAAGAAGATTATTGTACAAACAATTTTAAAATCAACCCAAATCATGGGTCATGTTCAAGTCATATTGAAAGATCATGTCGAATTAAACCATTCCTACCGAGCAACGAGCAGTGCCCTTTGGAGAGCACATTATCAGGATTGATTCACGAGTTGTCGTGACAAAGCTATAAGTATTGATGACAAGCATGCTCGCTAACAAATGAGTTGTATGGGTTGATTCATACTGGACACAATATGGTAGTTCTCGAAAGTTTAGGTAAGTTGACTCAATTTAGCATGAGATGCTTGTTAGTCATGAACTTGACGATGAAAAAATGAATTGGTCATCTCTACACAAGTTGGTCAGAGGTAGAAGCGTCCCGTAACGAGGTTGTGACAGGTCAAAACCAGTTAGTATGCAAGTCATAAAGATGAGTCATGTAAGACCAATGAGCGGGGGCATGATGTCGCATGGACCGTGCTACCAGGGCCGGGCCAATCCCTAGATGATCAAGGCGATCAATTTGGGCTACGTGCGCGGTGTGAAAAATTTCAATATCACAACCTTATTTGCTTTGTTTTTATATAAATAAGTAAAATTATATAAATATCTCCCCCATCAAAGATAATATATATGAAAAAAAAATCATCTATTTAAGTGTAGCTAAACAAAAGTCCTAACCTACCTACCTTAATTCTAAAAAATAGATCTCCAATTTTAAAAATGATACAATATTCAATTTAATAGTGTGGTGTAAAGTGATATAGTTGAGAAGGGTATTATGGACATTTCACACCCCTAATATTATTTTAGTTATTTTATTATTTTCATTCAAGGACATTGTTGACATTTCACATCCTTTTGGAAGTAACTTTACTGACAGGAGTCTGAGTGTTCACAAAATACAAACATTGCATCTTGTTTTAATTTCTCCAAACTTCAAGGAGTGTGAGTGTAATTAACCCGAATACTTATTAAATTCAGTGAATAGCATAAAACCCGCTTATAGGTTGTGAGAATAACTACTTTCATTTTAGCTTAAAGTTTGCTAGAGAGATTTATCTCGCCAGAGTTCTAATAATGAGAAACCGAAGAAATTCAAAATTGAATTTTTGTTGCCTTCACCACATTTATTTTACGATATTAAGATTGCTTATGGTTGAACAAATATGTACATTCTCCCATTTTTTTTCACTCCCATTATCACAATTTTTTGGCTAGTATTTTAAATCATTGCTAATTCCATATTAGCTCTATTCATTGGTTGGTCTCTCTCCATTGAAAAGTTGGATAATCCTTTGTCATTATGCTATCTTCGTTCAGTTTATCTCATATGGTATGAACACGTAAAATTGCAAGTCATGCACTTGGTAATTTGATATTGCTGCAATTAGTTGACAACAACTTTACTGGTCATTTACCACATAATATATGCCTTAGTGGATCACTCACACATTTGTCTGCATATAACTACAATCTCACAGCGGCCAATTGGAAAAATTAGAAGCATTGAATCTCTCGAACAATAATCTCTCTGGTTCCATACCAACCACTTTTTATAGTATGTCAAGTCTCACTTTTGTTGATGTGTCATATTGTTGAAGCACATATAGATAATATGTGTCACACATCGGTTCTTTATTGTAAATACTAGTATATTTAGCCTCTATATATAGATTTTTATGTACAGTTACAATACACACAAAAATACAATAATTTTTTCTTCTCTCAAAATTAATTTGGTATCAAAGCCTAATTAATTGGGAAAAGAAAGGGGAAACCCTAACCCTAGTTTGCGCCTTTGCGCCGCCACCACCCATCCCTCCAGTTTTTTTTTTCCTCTGGTTTCTTTTAGTTGATTTATATTCTAGGGTTTATCTTTCTGTTGTTGCTAGTTTGAGAGAGACCTAGTTTTTCCTTCTTCTCTTTAGGTCATTTGTGTGTGACTTGATTAGTTGGTGATATTGTTGAATTAAAGGCTATTTTTAAACTTTCTTCTATTATGTTCTCTCTCTGGTGTTTTATTTGCATACGATTGTTATTTGTGATTGGTCTTTCTGGTTGAAATTTGATAATGGCCGAATATAGTGATGTCATTGTTATGAAGACCGATTTACCATTTATCGGAGGGAGGATTGTATCCGAGCTATTGAATGGCCGGAATTTTGTTGCTTGGTCTCGTGCTTTGAAACTCTATATTAGTGGATGTGCCAAAGGGGAATGGCTTCGTGGTGAAGTTCTGAAGCTCACTGAAGAAGGTAAGAAGTTGAAGCAATGGGAGGTAGACAATTGTATGATTCTGACTTGGCTCTTTGGATCGATGGAGCCTCACATTTTCAATTTATTCATGTTCCATGAGATCGTTGATTCTTTGTGGACCGCTTTAAACGAAATGTATGCTCACTCGCACAATAGGGCTCGGATTTTTTAGTTGTGCCAAAAGATTTCTCATGCTACTCAAGAAGGACTTGGAATGAATGTTGCTCAATATATTTCGTATTTACAGCCACGATGGGATGAGATTGCTCTATATGATCCAATGTCTGATTATGGGACTATGGCGAGTACTCATGTTAAGAAATAGGACAGCTACCGCACATATGCCTTTCTGATGGGGCTTCGACCATAATTTGAGCAACTTCGGGTTCAGAATTTAAACACGACTCATTTTCCATCCTTGAGGGATGCCTACTCGATTATTGATCAAGAGGAGGGTAGGCGTGCCATTTCGGTCCCTCGTGCTCTTGTTACTCCTAGTAATGGTTTGACAGATATGATGGCATGTGTTGCATCTAGGTCTTCTGGATTAGGGCTAGAACTGCCTCAGGGAAGAAAATTTGTCAGCATTGTGGAAATTCCGGGCACTTGAAAGAGACTTGTTGGAATTGAGACATTGGGATTGAAATTAAGGAAGATCCTATGGGGTAGGATCTTATGATCCTATCACTCAAAATGATCCCGATCCCACCCAAAACGATCCTACTATTGCATGCAAATTTAAGGATTTTTAGGTGAAAAAATTAATTTTGGGTTGGGCTATCCACATCAAAGAACCAATTTTTTTAAAAAAATTAAACAAAAAAATACTTTTAAAACCCAAATTCAACCCAATCTATTTCTATATTTATCTATATTATTATAAAGTACAAGGCCCTTAAAATATTTCTATACATTATTTAATTATTTTAGAATAAAAAATGTTGAATTATTTATTATTTAACATTTACTTTTATATTAATCATTGCAAAAACTCTTTTGATCTTCCCATTAAATATTTATATCTATCCATAGTTACTACTTATTTATACTCGTTATCTAATAAAAACTAATAACTAGTCTAAACTTATTTTTGGTTTATACTCATCTATATTTTTTGTGTTTATTTATTATTTATTATCTCTAATCTATATCTATACTTAGTTATAAAAGTGTAATGTATTTTAATTATTTCTTTTTTTTTCATGTGTTTTAAAATATAAAAAGCGAATTTTTTTATTATTAAAAGTATTGGCAGTAAAAAATAATAATAATAATTAAATTCTATCAATAATTAATTCTTTAATCGAAAAAATATAAAAATCTAAGCATTTATATTAATTATGCAATAGTACACAAAATCTATTTAAAAATAATATTGCAATTGAAAATTGAAGCTTATATATTATTTATGTATTGCTTCACAAAATTTACTTTTAAAGTTGTGATTATTTGTAGACATTAATTAATACTTTTATGATTAATAAGAGAATGTAATTAAACCCATATGCATATAGTCTTTGTAATATTTTTAAAATCGACTTTGGATTTTTTTATTTTTTTTATTATACTTGATATTTTGAGTATATTTTTGTTTTATTATAGAGATACCATTAATTAAGAAGTTAATTTAAAAGTTTTTTTATAACAATGTGGTTGTAGGGGTTCGCAAGTTTTAGATGATGCGAAGATAGTTTCTACACAAGTACGTCAGTAAAATAATCAGCAATGATGTTTTTATTGTTTTTGGTTTGCTTTACAGAGAAAAATGGAGGAAAAGATAGCAAGTACAAGTGATTGAGAAATTCTCTCTCTCTATGAATTTCTCTCTCTGAGTATCTGAAAAGTCCCCTCATGATTGCCGGTACCACCTTTAACACTCTGTCTCCTTCCTTGAACCATTTGTACCGTACTCTTTTATTGTAGTTCCTTGCTTGTTTCTTATTGTACTCTTTCTGATTTGCAAATGCTTCGGCCCTTGTTTCATCCAATCCTTCTATCTGCAATAGTCTGTCCTCTAAACTACTTTTGCATGCCAACCTTTTAGCAACCACTTCTATCTCCGCAGGTAGTACAGCCTCTGCTCCGTAGACTAATGCATAAGGGGTCATGCATGTCGCACTCCGGTATGCGGTTCGATGTGCCCACAGTGCTATTGGGAGCTCTTCCACCCATTTCTTCTAATTATCATGCACCAGCCTGGACAAGATTCGAATTAACGCTTTATTTGAAGCTTCAGTCTGCCCATTCCCTTTTGGATAGTAAGGCATGGACTTGTGATGAATAACTGAGTATCTCCCCAACAAATCCGCGACCTTACTATTGACAAAATGAGTCCCATTATCTGACAGTATCACCTTTGGTATCCCAAATCGATAAATGATATTTTCCTTTACGAATCGAACCACATTGTCTGTTGTTGTCTGTCGCAGCGGGATAGCTTCTACCCATTTTGTGAATAATTCAGTTGCCACTAAAATCCATGCATGTCCCTGAGCTTGTGGCATGATTGGTCCAACTATGTCTAGTCCTCAAGTATGGAAAGGCCAGGGTGTAGATAAACTGTGCAATTCAGTTCCCGGAGCATGGATGAGATCCCCGTGCACCTGACATACATGACATCTCCTGACAAAATCACTGCAATCCCTTTCCATTGTTGGCCGGTAATATCCCGATGATAGCATCTGTTGAAACATTTTTCTAGGGCCTTGATCACCAAATACGTGGACCTGTTTCAATACTTCTCCTGCTTCTTCTTCGCTTACACACTTCATCAGTTTTCCCTCAAAGCTTTTGCAGAACAATTTTCCCTCTTGTAAGACAAATCGCGAGGCCAATTTCTGAACCGCGGTTGATCTTTTTCAGGCAAAATCCCATCCTTCAGATAGTGCACATATTTGTCCCGCCAGTCTATCAGGTCTGCTATATTACCTTCGCTCATGGATGGATATGCATTACAGTTATGACAATTACTTTGTAACCTTACCGCCTCATTTTTCATACTTGGCCAAAAGAAACCTTCTCGCTGCAAAACTCGATAGAGACTGACATCTGCTTGACCACATGTTTTCTCGTGAGCTTTCTATAACAGTCCTCTTATCTCGTTTACTGCCACGCATCTGGCTAGAATATCTCCGGCCGCTCTGTAATATAACACGCCTTTTATGATATGATACTCTCGTCTCAAGGCATTGTTATCATTCTTTAGCAGAGCCTGTACTATTTGCGCTCTCCAATCATGCTCTTCATATACTTCTGATTTCATCCCACTACTGACTACAGAGTCGGTTCTTCGCACTACTTGTACAGAAGACTCTGATCCTTGGAAATGTAGTCGCGAGCCCAATGTGGCCAATGCATCGGATCGTCGGTTACCTTCTCGCAACTCGTGCTGAAAGCTCACAGTCTCAAAGCCTTCTATCATCTGACGGATAAGGGTTCTGTAAGACACCAGATGAGGTTCCTTGACAGCATACTCCCCTTTAATCTACTTAATGACCAACTTGGAATCTCCTTTAACATGAAGTATTCTTGCCCTCAACCGCTGAGCCATCATTAATCCCAGCGCTAAACCTTCATATTCGGCGATATTGTTGGTGCAAGGAAAGTCGAGTTTGTAAGCCATGACTAATTCCTCCTTTGTTTCCTCATTCCTCAGTACAAAACCAGCCCCACCTCCCTTTTCCGTGGATGAACCATCGAACTCTAAAGAAAACTCTGCACTTTGAGTCGTACTTGCAATTCCCACCTCCTCTATTTTGGGTTCGGCTCCCCCAGGAAACAAAGCTAGCAAATTCAACAAAGTCTGGCTTTTTACTGCTTTCGGCCTAGAGCATGTGATTTCATATTCGGACAGTGCTAATAACCATCGAGCAATTCTTCCACTGAGTATGGGCTTTGTGAGGAGATACCGTATGGGGTCGCTTTTGGTGATTAGTTCTAACGAATGTGCCTGTAGATAATGTCTGAATTTATGGGTTGCGAATACTAAAGCGAGACGGTGTTTTTCCAACGATGTGTATCGCGCCTCTGGTCCTTTGAGCACCTGACTGATATAATAAACAGGTTTTTCTTCCCCTTCATGTTCCTGGGCCAACAGAGCTCCCACAGATTTATTGGTGGAAGTGAGATACATTATCAACGATTTTCCTGACTCGGGCGCTACCATTGTTTTTGGTGATGCCAAAATATTCTTGATCTTCTCAAAAGCCTCTTGTTGTTCTTCTCCCCAGCTGTATACAGATTTTTCTTTTAACAAAGGCATGAGTGGGTGAGTTACCTCTTCTAGTGCCGGGATAAACCTCCTCAGATAAGATATCTTCCCCATAAAAGTTTTCAACATTTTACGAGTTGCGGGTGGAGCCATTTCTAATACTTCCTTAGCTTTCATCGTGTCCATATCTATGCCATGCCGATGTACAACGCACCCCAAGAACTTTCCTTCTGGTACTCCAAAGGCACATTTGAGGGGATTTATTTTCAAATTATACTCGCGACATCGTTGCAGTACCTTTCGCAAATCACCCACATGATCTTGCGCGGCTCTGGATTTTACCACCAAATCGTCGACATAGTCCTCGACAGTTTTATGCATCAAGTCATGGAATATAGTTGTCATAACGCGTTGATATGTAGCCCCGGCATTTTTAAGCCCAAATGGCATGACCGTGTAGTGGACATTTCCCATTGGGGTGCGAAAAGCAGTTTTCTCAGCATCCTCCAGCGCCATCTTAATCTGATTGTACCCACTGAATCCATCCATTAACGAGAAAATATCGTGTCCTGAGGTTTCATCCACCATGGTGTCAATGTTGGGTAGAGGGAAATCATCTTTTGGGCAAGCCTTATTGAGATCGCGATAGTCTACACATACGCGTATCTGCCCAGTCTTCTTCTTTACAGGCACAATGTTCGCGAGCCAGGTTGGATGTTGGGTTGGCTTGATGAACCCTACTTTTAGCAGCTTTTCTACTTCCACCTTGATTTGTACTTCTAAATCGGGGTGAAATACTCGTTGTTTTTGTTTCTTTAGTTCCGAAAGTATACTGGCGACTTCTGTCTCCTCTACCTCATCTCCGGTCCTCATTTCCTCGACCACGCGAGCAACAGTATCAAGCAATGATGAAGTCGCATCAGCCTTCTTTTTGTTCTTTAGCTTTTCCAAAGCAAGCCTGCGTCTTTCGGCCAAGGAGGCCTCTTCTGAGGTAGGGTCCGAAACACCAAGAGGTGGAATGACAGACGAAGATTTGTGTTTTCTCACCAAAGGGGCCTCCTCTGAGCTAGGAGCATCTTCCGCTACAATAGGCTGCGAAACCTTGGAAAGCTTCATTTTCCTCTTCGCAAGAGAAACATTATCCAGTACTACTGCGTCGAAAAGATTTTTAAGTATAATGGATAAAGGAACATGGTCTAATGAATCATTAAAAATGCTATTAGTACCTGTAGCTTGGGCGCTGGAACACTGTAGAAAAAACAAAGGAGTTACTAACAACATATGAGAATACATAATGCATCGAAGAAAAATAGAAGTTAGGAATTTACCAGACGCCTCGCGATAGGCTCCTCGCGGAAGGCCTTCTCGCGGACAGGCTCCTCGCGGATAGGCTGTCTCGCGAGAGGAATCTCCTCGCGGAGAGACCGTTTGCGAGTAATTGCCTTGGGTTTTTGAGGCTGAGAAGCCTGAGCATGATGTTTTGGCGTAGTCTTGGCCCTTACCTTGCGAAGCTTCAATGACGGATCTGCAATGAAGACTGGAACTGGAATAGGAATAGGGGGAGTTTCAGCCATGAAACTTTGGAATCTCACAAGTTGCTCCTTCCAGAACTCATGATATGCCTCAGTCACTCCACCTCTGCGAGTGCCAAGCTGGATAAAAATAACGGTAGAAAATATGCGGATACTCCTTTCAATGGACTCACGATAGGCAATGAAGCACCTGTCAAAATTATCCTCGCGCTATCGAGGAAGTGGAGGAGGAATGGCCTGATCAAAGCCTAATTGTATTGCTACACGTGAAGGGTTATAAGGTGTGATGGTATCAAATGTCTCGCTGAAAATAGGGAGGTGACACTTGTGGGTAATAGCCGCAAAGATGAGGTGATCATCTACCGCTATGTCATACAATACTATCTCCTCCTTTGGGTAAAAATCAGGAAAGTAGAAACCCTCTAGAGAGGTGGCGTATGGATGCCAAGAAAATTCAGAAAATGTATCAATGAATGAGGGAAGGGCTTGTGTTGATGAGAGAGAACTCCAGCGGGTAGCCCGCGACTTCAATGGAACAGGGACAGTGGTGTCTAATGATTGAGGGAAAAGAGTAAGGAATGTACCTGAAATATGAGTACTAATTTCATACCTACCCAATGAACGTGCGAAATCATTCGCAAGAGTGTCCAGTTGCGAGTACAGGGTGCCAAGTAAAAGTGGGGCCCAGTCAATACGCACACCTCGCGAAAGCATGCCTGCTAGAAGGAACACCATACGACTAGGACCGTCCTCTGGCTTGCCATGAAATATGTAACGGTCTAGCCAATATGCAAGGAAGCCCGCGAGTTCCAAAGGCCCATTGAATTGAGGTCCGGGGACTGATTCACGATCTTCACCAGGAGCTGGCTTTCGCGGAGAGTACTCGCGAAAGAAGTGGTGGCACCAGGCAGCATAGGACAACTTCGGGCGACTGGATATGGCCTGTTCAGGAAGAAGTACGTCCTTATCAAACCAGCTTCCTCGCTTGCAAGCATACTTGCCACAATCGCAAAGTTGATTAAAAATCTTCTTGTCTTCATCCTCAACTAGAGGCACCTTGATAGGGCGCGAATCAAGGACAGGCAGCCGAAATAGAACCACCACATCTTCAATGGTAGGAGTGAACTCCCCCCAGGAAACAATGAAGGTGTGGGAAAATGTGCTCCAGCGCGAGATCAAAGTAGTCAGTGCATCCACATCACGACGGACATAGAAATCCGAAAACAACTCTATGGACTCAAGAATGCCACCCTTAGCCAAGGTGGCGCGATGACGGTCTTGAGTAAGAATGTGACTGGACCACATCTTTCAGTCACTGATGGGGGCAACATGTCCTTCATACTCAATGAAGGAAAATGGAGTGTCACCCCTCTTCATAAGAAAGCGAGGAATAGAAAGTGGGGGAATAAAAGCCGTTTCTGCTTCATTATCAGGATCAAGGGTGAGAGGTGGGCTCGAAATAGAAGGGAAAGTTAGATCTCTCGCGGATACCCAGAATGTGCTTGAGAGTCTAAGAAAGGTGTTTTCTTCCATTCTGAAACATCAGGAACAGAGGGAGCAACCCCGGAAGGAGGTGCAAGAAGTTTTGGTGTAGAAGTTTTTGTCATGGTGGAACAAACTTGCGAATAGCTTTTATGAAGCAAGGGGGGTATGTGCGAAAAGGAATCGGAGGTAGGGAAAGGGGTACAAAAAGGCCAGAAAAATGGTGCTCTGAGGAAAAATAAAGTCGTGAAGTGAAAATGACATGAGAGTATATATATATATGTTGGGCACGAAAATCGAAAAGTCGCATGGCCAGGCGCTTAGAAAAGAGGCGCAGATCCGAAAACATGGACAGATTTGGAAAAACAGGAAGAATATGGGGAAAAGCGAAATCTGTACATACATAAAGTTGGTCGAAAAATTGAAAAAAAACTGAAAAAGGAAGGTCGCGGATTTCATAAAACGTTCGCGATATATAACAAATATACTTCATCCGCCAAGGAAAAGACCAAAAATTGCATGGGGAAAGGTGGTTTTCAAAACAACAGTATAAAGTACTATCAATCGCGAGCCAAATGTTATTGCACTTTGATACTTGGCTAAGTATCAAAGCGCAATGGGGGAAAATGTAAAGGTGGTAACTCGCGATAAAAACTAATCCGCAATGCTTATTTATTTGGGATATGGCTCAGGATTGGAATATTTGGGGAAACCGGCCCAAGTAAAAGATTATTTGGGAGATTGGCCCAAATAGTTGATTACTTGGGGAAATAGCCCAGATATGGTTTTACGCGAGAGCTTGCATTATACAGAGGGAGGCATGAGGGGCTGATGTGTTTTATAGCTCGCATCAGAAACTCATAACCCTGTATGCTGCTCGCGTAGGGAGTACTACTTAGAATCTAGGGGAAATGTTGGGGATGAGTAAATAGTGGGTCGCGACCTTATTTACACAATCCTAAGCAAGAGTACCTTAGAGAGGCCGATAGTATTCAGGGACATGACCAAGACATGCATGATTGGTCATGACCCAGCAAAGCTATAACGGCATCCTTGGCTAAGGATAAATTAGATCCGCGATGAAATAGGCACGGATCACGGGGCATGGCGCACAGCATGACCCATGCATAAGATTACGCGAATCCGTTTCGCATAGTCAAAATGCAAGATAACACTATGCAAGGTATTTATGGAACACTGTATAAATCCGCGATTGAGATTACGCGAATCCGTTTCGCGTAGGCAAGTGCGCGAGATGATACTATGCAAGGTACTTATATCGCGGATTGGTACGAAGAAGCCATGTCGAGAGACAGATGCTGATGTGGCAATACAAGTCTGCGAGGATTAATGAGCAATCACGTCTATAAATAGAGGTGCGAGAGCTCATTTGGGGGGGACTTTTCGGAGACTCAGAGAGAGAAATTCCTAGAGAGAGAGAGAATTTCTCAATAACTTGTACTTGCTATCTTTTCCTCCATTTTTCTCTGTAAAGCAAACCAAAAGTAATAAAAACATCATTGCTGATTATTTTACTAACGTACTTGTGTAGAAACTATCTTCGCATCATCTAAAACTTGCGAACCCCTACAGTGGTAGAATCTTACGATTCTACGATCCCGATCCTACAGACCCCCTAACGATCCTAATAACTTTGGAAAAAACTCCACACCCGATCCCATTCTTTTCTTTTGTTTTCCCTTTCAATTACATTAATACATATTTTTATAATTTTTGACATCTCTAAATAGCAGTTATTGTAAAAAAATAATAATAATAAATCGATAGCTCAAAGAGAGTTCACCACTGGGATCTGAAAGTCTCTCCAGTTTACCCTTGCAATACATACATACATACATATATATATATATATATGTATATTTGTAACATGTACGTGCGATGCACGTGATAAAAATTCCAGGTATAATTTTTATCGAAATTTTCATTTAAAAATAATTTTTTAATTGATATTTTGTAAAAAGGTTTAAATAAAATAAAATATGTTACCTATTGCAAACAATAAATCAGTTATTTTGTTAAAATATGTAATAGAAAAATCTTTATGAAACCAAAAACCTACGAACACATCATTCAAGAAATCCTAATACCATAAAATTATTTAGAGAAAAGTTGAACAATTGTCAATTACATGTAATGGGAACAAACAAAGAAGCAAATATAAATATGAACATGTTAATTAAACTTTGAAAAATTCTCCCTATAAAATTAAAGGTATTGATAAAGAAATAAGAGTTGGGAAAGTAAGCATCAAATAATGTATAAAACTAAGGAAATACACAAAATAGATAAGATCTGAGATAAGAGGTATCTGCGCAGCTGAGTAAAAGAAAGATAACCAATTATAGTTTCATAATTTATAAATTATGGGGTTTTGTAGAGGGGGAGAACATATATATTATAGAAATAGTCCATTTAAGAAGATGGGATTCAATTTTTTTTTTATCCAATTAGGATTAGAATTATTAATTATATTAAGAGAATGGAATAAAATATAAAATTTAAATTAAATATATAATTCACACATAAATATGGTGTTTCTAAATATGATTCTAGTTGAATAGGAGTTATAGAATTCAATTAAACTTTATATTTACAGTTAAACTGAAATTGGATTATATTTTCAAATAGAATTTTACTTAAATTGTAGTTTTAAAATTCAATTAAGTTTTGTAGTTATAATTCAAGTACAAATTGAATTGAAGTTATAGATATAATGAATTTTAATCATATTATAACTATATTAATTTAGGATAAGTTATCCCCTCTAAAATTAGGCATAGGATTACTAATGGGTGAAAGACACAAAACCCCCATACACTATCAGGAATATGCAAATAACCCCCTATAGGTTTTAAAACACCCCCATACTTTATAAAACGTGCACTTTGACCCCTCTAAGCCATTTTCCGGTGACGAACTTATGTTTTTACTATTATACCCTTATTATTTTATTTTTTAATTAAATATAATGAATGAGGTAAATATGAAATGACGAAAAATGCCTCTCAATCTCAATCTCTAAAATCTCACTCATATACATATCCATATATATATATGATACTTATCTATATATACTTATATATACACACACATACAATTATATATATATATATCATTATCTTTGTCACCACCGAATCCACCATCATCAATCTCAAACATCATCATCAAAGTCCCCTGATTGCAAGCTCAGGTCTAGACCTAGCCGCCAGCACCATCGTTCGCCGCTTCGTCGGCCACACCAAAGACGTCCTCTACAGAGTTCTCCATAGTTCACGCGAATTCTAGGGTTTATATATCAAAGAAATCATCAAACACAATTGAGCTTCGAGGTTGGATAAACCCTAGATTGGGTCGATTTGGTGAATTTTCATGAGAATGAGAAGAGGAATTTTGCTAAAAAGGAAACCAAAAATTAGGGTTCAAAGCAAAAAAAAATTGGCCAGATTTGTTAAAGGGAGGAGAAAGAGAGAAAAATTAGTCTTACAATTTAGGGTTTGGGTTGAAAGAAGTTTATGCTTTTTCCCTCCTCTCTTGGGTTTAATTTTCTTGAAATGTGGTGGGAAAATTAGGGTTTCGATTTGGGAAGCTTTTCCCTCTTTCCTCCACTATTGGGTCTAAATTTTCTTGCAATGTGGTGGCAAAAATTAGGGTTTGGTTTGAGAATGAGAAGAGGTAGAGAGGCGAGAGAATGAGGAGAGTGTGAGAAGGAAAGATTTTTAGGGTTAGATTTGGGAATTATTTCAACCGTTGGATTATAGTATCTGACGGTCAAGATTGATCTTCTTTTAATTTAAATGAAGGGCATTTTGGTAACAATACAAGGGCATTTTGGGTATTTATAAAATTAAACAGCATGTGAAACGCACATGCCTTTTTTTTTGCCGGAAAAGTTCCCTGTTGCAGGAGGTCTTTGTGCACATTTTTGCCAAACTATAGGGACTTAATTGTAAAAATTAAACTATAGGAGGATTATTTGCACATTCCTGATAGTGTAGGGGTTTTGTGTTTTTCACCCTATTACTAATTACATTTGAAATGAAATTGAGTATTATAATTCATTTAGGATTTATAATTCAAGTAAAAATTGAATCGAAGTTATAGAATTTAATTGAATTTTGCAAATAAAGGTATAGAATTTAATTAAAATTCGTAGTTATAATTAAAGCAAAAATTGAATTAAAAAATTAGATAGAAAATTTATGCCAAACTTTCTATTCTTCACACTTTTAATAGATAGATATACACATGGGAAAATGATGGTTGAAGATCTAGGCATCGAGGCCGCGGTTGGGGAGGTCGCCAAGCTGTTGCCGCTTTCTGAACTTGTGCAATCCACTGCATCAATAAACGCAGACTACAATGCTCCTCAACAGGTTTGAAATTTAATATATTTTCTATGCATTTTTTTTTTTTGTAATTATGTTCAATTATTGCTTCAATTCTTGTTTATCGTTCCCTTTGGTACTTTATGAAGTGAGAAAAGAATGTTAATCTTTCAAATAAGCAAATTTTACAAGATATATATATTAGGTTAACTATCTTCTGTTAATCAGAACTTCAGAATTTAGGGTTTCCAGGAGAAAAAATACAGTGCATTTATATAGCAAAAGTGAGAATATTACAAGGGATGATAAATGATAAGGGTTAACCAATATATGATAACTGGGGTAAGATATTTGTGTGTGTGTATATATATATATATATATATAGAGAGAGAGAGAGAGAGAGAGAGAGTAATGATCTCTTGCTTACATGTGAACAAGAAAATGCATACTCTATCACACTAACCGTTAGATATTAATTTTAAGGTTTATATGGTAAGTATTTATTTCCGCCAATCACATCTAACAGTCATTGTGTTAGGTGTGTAGGAATTTCTTGCTCACCGGTGAGCAAGAGATTGCTTCAGTTCACCAGGTTGTTTCTTGAGTCTGTGTCGGTTGTAAAGATGTGAATCCGCTTGTCCAATAGATTTCTTGAGTGAGCTTTTGAGCAAAAATTTCACCCTTATCATGAGACCGGTGCAATGAGGGTTTAGAGGAAAATCACTCTTAGGACTCCTTGTACAGTTGATTACAACCAGAGCACTTGTATGATGCAATACAATAAATGCCCAAACAATTAGTGGCTGTATCAGAAGAAGTTTTTTTCGGTAAGAATGTTGTAAAAAGAGGAGTATGCTGCTTTTATGCATTCATCTAATGTAGAATCACCTTTCACATTTAAAACGCGATTGGTGACTTTCCAGAATTCTCTTTTGTAAAAAGACACATTTCCGATTGAAAATCAGTGTACATGCACAACTTATTCTAAAGAGTTGTATATTTTCTGAAAATCTACCTTTTTGATTTATAACACCAACTTAAAAAAAAATATTCTATATCAATAAATTCAAAACATATTTCCAATAACTAAATTACATGAGTTCGTTCATTCACTTGCTCATGAATTAAATATCGTGAGCCTAGTGTTCAGTAAGGTTTGTGTGGTCATTGCTTCCTCCTCAATAACTTCTTGCTTAGAGTAGGTTAGTTAGAGAGCAGACCCTGCCATAGGCCCATAGTCGCACCCACAATTTTAAGACAGTGCTATGATAAGAAAAAGGAAAACTGATAATGTTTTGCAAGGCTGTCGGAACATCCTAATCAAATGCCTTTTAATTTAGCATATACACTCCATAATCCAACCATGTTCTTTTAAAGTGAATGGCAACTCTAACCTCTATATCAAGCCTTTATCTTAGTTCTTGCGAACTTAATCCTTGTTCTCTAGGTCTTCATCAAACCTCTGTGCCTTAAATAGAACACGAAATATTAGAAACTCGAATCAAAGGATTCCCTACATTACATTGATTTTCCATTTGCAGATGAAGACAACACATTGACACGTTTCCTTGATTGTGTTAGACTACTTAAGTTCTTGGATCAGTTCCTTGATTCAGAATTCTTTCAAAATGTAAGCTATACTTGTTTGATTTTTGGGAATATAGAACGCACCGACTATAAGCTACTCCCTGTGCTGTTTCAGGCATTTGGATGAAGTAAAAGATTCTCTTATTCTTCATAAATATTATGAAAGTACAGGAACATAAAAATTACACTCGACTTTGTAACAGAAACAAATTGGACTAGCAACATTCTAGCATGAAGTGGATGATATTTAAGTTTGAACCTGTTCAACAAGTGTTGGCGGAAAAAAAAAAAATTGCGAACGGTAGATACAATATAGCCTAATATTGTCTCTTTATTCTGGTACAACAAAGTTTGCAAAAATTCACTACCCTTAGTTCATATTACTTTTCCATCTGGATGATAAAATTGTTGGAGCCAATTTGTGAATGGAACTTCACATTGAGGCAAGTCAGCTGGGGGATCTCGAACGCTCGTCTCAGGAGTGTCACCATTCTTTACTATAAAAACTGTGCTCATACCCCAACTTAGATGCTTAGCAAAATGACAATGCCAATACCAGACTCCTAGAGAACATATCCAATATTCAGTATGCTCGAAAAACACACGAGTTGTGAGGAATTAGGATAATAAGTCTATTTAATATATGCAAAAATAATGCGGCTTACCTGGATTGCTAGCCACAAATCTGACGGTAAGCCATCCATTCCTAGGGACTGCAAATGTATTCACTTGAGGCGGATCGACCAAATTGTAACTTTTTGGATCGATTTCTCGGTCGAAATCCCCATATCCTGATCCGACCACGTAGAAGTCATAGCCATGAAAATGCATAGGGTGGGTCTCTGCTGCATCCAACAAATTGGTCCCTTGGAATACTATCTCCACTGCTTCATCAAGTTTCAACATCTTCACCTTGGTCCCTTTAGTTGTTGCTGCAGCATAGACCGTAGTATCGCTAATTTCTGTGAAGTCAAAAAAAGAAGGCGGCTTATCCGGAAAATCTGTGGTATAAACACCACTCACGTTCCTGTATAAAATTCATAACAAAACCACATGAATGCCAAACAATATTCAATTATTTTAAGTACAGTTGGGTTTTCCACATAATCTTCTTAAATAATTGAGCTTTGTAAAGCTTTCTTTATGGTTAAATTTGGTACCATTTATTTGTCCTAAAGTTTCATTAGTAGTGTTGCCAGTATAGGAAGAAAAAATAAAAAGCAGGAGAAGAGTTTAATTAATTTGCAAATTCCATCAATTAGGCATATATTTCACCACTTGACCATGAGAAAAGATGGAAGAAGAAGAGAAACGTACCAATAGTAGGCGTCCAACACATCAATGGTAGGGTCAGTGTAACTGATATTGTTCATGCTTGTAGCGATCTTATAATCTTCTAACGAAGCATCTAGAAAAAATGCATTCTGAGAAAGTGTAATGAACATACTAGTGGTGATATTTTCAGGGACCTTAACTGGATATTGTGGACTTGCCAAGCTCCTCAGTCGACCCAAAAAACTGTCTGCTGCAGCAAAGTCATTACTTGAAGGAAGATAAGATGGGAAGGAAGGGTAAGCTGGAGGAGTATAGTTGCCTCTATACTCGAGAATCGCTGTAGCATTTGTTCTGTCAAAATCAGTAGTATCTTGACTGTGATATTGTCTCGTGGCTATATAGTACTGACCCGATGACTTGTTTGCTGTGAGCAAAACATCCATTGTTTGTCCAGGGGATATCACTATATAATTTGTTGCTACAGGTTTGACGTAGTTTGCATCTATTCCAACCACTGTGACATTGTGTTGAGCTATAGCAAAGAAGAGATTCGCACCCATTGCTGCATTGATGATGCGAAGAAGAGAGGTTTTGCCATAATCAGTCAGCCAGCGGTACGTTGTTTCTATAACACATGAATTACAATAATCAGTTCTCAATATGTAAATATATATATGTATGTACAACAACTTTGTTGCAGTCCATGTTAATTGATACATGTTATCTTTCACATATGTCATTTGTATGCATCATACCAGCAGAGCATTCGCAAAAATCCCCTGGTTGGCCATTGATAACATAAGCATCTGAATCTGGTACGTCTACACCAGTTTGGAGGTCCTCATAAATTTCTTTGTAGATATCTCCTTTATACCATGATCCTGCAATTAAATACCTTTGGAGTGAACTGAAGAATGACCTTATATGATGTAATTATGTCTTTCAATATCTGTTACCTTAAATAATGAATCAGTGAAACCCAAAACATGGATATGTAATAAATAAACACACACACACACACACGCACATTTATTTGCACTAATTAACAAGTCCCTTGTTGAGATGGGAAACACACGAATATTCATACCAAGGACAATAATTTCTTCATCATCGGGCTCGGGATAGGGGTAAGTAGTTCCTGTTGCGGGATAGATGACAATGGCACCATGGACACTGTTTCTTGTCCATTCACTATGGGCATGCCACCATAGGGTTCCTTCTTCAGTTGAAAATATGACCTCATAAGTGAAGTTTGTTCCAGGTTTAATGGGGCACTGTGTGATATACTCTGGTCCATCTGACCATGGATTTCTTGGTTGCTTCACTCCATGCCTGTTAGTTCCATCACATGTATTAGCTATAATTGATCGACAACTCTACTATCTCATTTAATTTTTATTCTTATCATATAGCAGAGATGCTGCTGAGGGAAAAAAAAAATTTCTCTGGATTCCAAAAGCCGAATCATTGAGCCCACGCCCCTACCTTTTGGAACTGATAAAGATGCCGGACGTGGCATCTTCTTAGCACCAATTAATGAAAAGTATCTACATTGAGCTGCAAACGAGGGAAGTTTTGACACATTCTTAAAAAATCACAAGTAGATTTTCTCTGCGATGATGAATTTTTCTTTACGTTCCATGGACTCTTCAAAGGTAGTGAAGTATCCATGTTGAACGCATATTAATTGGAGGGACAATTAAAAAACTAGTGAAGTGTTGGTGTCCTACACTAGGTTCAACACCTATTTGAAAAATATATCTAGTCATTTAATTGTATCATATACTTAGTTTTAATGCGTTAAAATCCTATTTTGGGTACTACTTTAGATGGCAATAATACATTACTCTACAAAATAAGATATAATGAGTAAATATATTTAATATCCATATGTGCCCATGTGTTCATTTTTTTAGATATTTGACACGTTCGACGCATAAATATATACTCATACTGAACACTTTTAACTGAGTTCATGTAACATAGTTGAAAACAACATGCTGAGCAAATCAAACATATCTATGTCCGGATATAACTAGTTCTTCGACTAAATCCCATCATTTAGGTCTATTTTTTTTCTTTTATCTCCTTTTTTCGTGTCTTTTATCTTTTTTCTTACGGGACCTGTGCTCTTTTTCATCTATATTCGTTCCCTCACACATTTTTTTCTTTTTCTTTATACGCCTTCATTCGTGCACACACTTGGACTACAGTTGCGTGTGTATATATTTCAATTTGAATTATTAACTTGCAAAGTGGTATTAAATTTCTGACTCCACACATTGATAGTATCACAATTCTACATATTCCTGTTTTAGTTTGAGTTGAAACCAAATTGTGCTGATTTTGCCAGGTTCTTAAGTTTAGTAACTTAGGGCTTCTTTGGTAACGCTCTCGCTTCCTGCTTTTGCTCATGCTTCTATTACTGTTCACAGAGCAGGGTTGTTTGGCTGGTTGCTCCCGCTTCCAAAATCTGGAAGTAGGCTGGAGCAAAACCTCAAATTTGAAAGCAAGACTCACCTTGCTTCCACTTGCTCCCATCACCATTTTTAGTGGGGTCCATTATAAGTTGCTCCCAAATTCTTTGCAACATGTTAGGTTTGCTTCAAGGTATATAAAATTTTAAAAAAAAAAATTAATTCCGAAAATATATATAAAATTCCAAAAAAATATTTTTAATTTTAAAAAATATATAAAATTCGAAAAAAATATATAAATATTTAAAATATATATTAAATTCGAAAAAAAATATAAAATTCGAAAAAAGTATATAAATTTTGAAAATTATAGAAAATTCAAACAATATATATAAAATTCAAAAAAAATATAAAATTCAAAATCTATATATTTCAAAAAATAAATTTCGAAAAAAATATATAAATTTTGAAAAATATATAAAATTAGAAATAAATATATAAAATTCCAAAAAAATATATAAAATTCGAAAAAAGTATATAAATTTTGAAATATATATATAAATTTTGAAAATTATATAAAATTCAAAAAATATATATAAAATTCGAAAAAAATATAAAATTCAAAATATATATATTTCCAAAAATAAAAGTCAAAAAAAATATTTAAATTTCAAAAAATATATAAAATTTGAAAATTATATATA
This sequence comes from Cornus suecica, assembly GCA_963922005.1. Taxonomy (NCBI): domain Eukaryota; kingdom Viridiplantae; phylum Streptophyta; class Magnoliopsida; order Cornales; family Cornaceae; genus Cornus; species Cornus suecica. Next base: position 20,574,319 of record OY998246.1, read on the forward strand.
AATTTTGAATTTTAATTTTTTTTTTGAAATTTAATATATTGTTTTTTGAATTATATATATATTAATTATCTCTTAAAATAATTTATTTTATTTTTTAAAAGGTAAAATTGTAATTTTGCAATAGGGATGGGATAAATTGCACCTAATTAGGATAGTTGAGGGATTTGTTTTGCCCCTTTTGTAGTTGAGGGGAGTTTTGTGCTCATGGGGCAATAGTTGAGGAGGGTTTTATGCACTTTACCCAAAATAAAATATTATAACCAAAAGTCTTGTGCAATACAATATTATAATTTAGAATTTATCTACAAATAATTTTATAGTTTACAAAAATTGGCGGCGAACTCAATGGAGTGAGTTATAGCAATAATTATTTTTATCCAAAATTATGGCTTACAAAAAATAAAAAAATTATTTACAATATCCAAATGAGAGGCCTTGTGCAATACAATTTTTATTTTTTTTAATTGTAGAACTTATTAATTTCTTATATTCAATCTAAAATCCAAAAAAAAAAAAAACAGAATCTCAAATCATTTGAATTCACTAAACATGTTTTGCTTTCACATTTTAGGAAATCAGTAGTTCCACCAAACATGTTCTGCATGCTTCAGCTTTCATTTTTCTCATATCAGAATCATCAGCACCAAACATGCTTTCGCTTCAGAAAAAAATTTGTTTCGCTACGCTTCAGCTTCCAAACCCGTTTGAAAGCAGGAGCGGGAGCGTTTCCAAACAGGCCCTTAAGAGCTTGCCCCTACTCTTTTGTGATGTACAAAAATAATTTTCTAGTAGGTCATGTTTATGTAGTTAAGTTCTTTATAAAATGAAGGGTGAATTATAATTTCACCCCCTTTTCTTTGGATTTATTATAGCTTGACCCTCTCTAGTATGGACAATTACTATTACCTCTCTTAATGTTCATACTTTGGTTTCCCTTTCTCCCTCCTGCAAACTTCCGGCACAGTCAATGTCGGTCAACACTGACATCATCCCTCAGTTCTTGTAAAGACCTTTTTTCCCTTCTCAAAAATAAAATAAAATGACATGGGTAAACTGTAAATTCCTTTTGTCGGTCACCAGATTTAAAAGCCGATGATTATTAGGGGAAGAAACTGTAAATATCCAAAATATGGGGGATCAAACCATAGCAAGTCCTAACAAGAGGAACTGTAATTTACCCTAAAATATATATATTGTAAATAGAGAGGGGAAAAGAATACCAGTGCACAGTGACACCATAATATCCTTGATTGTGAACATTCACAAATGCTGTATCTCCTTTTTGAACATGAATCACAGGTCCAGGGTAACTATCATTCACTACTAACATACTCTTTGTGCTACACAGCCTTGTGAAATTGGCTTCTCTCAACTGCAGATAACATATTAAAGAAAATGGTAGATTATAATAAGCCCATGTTCCGTTAATTTTCGTGCTTACATAGTTCAATTTTTTGTAGACAAAAATAAGGGATGTGAATGCAAAAGAAATGTTTCATTCTGTGCATCATGTATTTGTTGAAGTCCTAGTTGTATTTTTGTAGTTAAGTATATTTATGAATGTTGTTGGGGGCACCGAAGTGACCAAAACAAATTTTTGTTGAACTTCATTCATTCACTTTTTCCTCAAATTCAAATTTATAACTGATATGTGATATTGGAATGACCAAAACAATTTTTTGTTGAACTTCATTCATTCACTTTTTCCTCAAATTCAAATTTATAACTGATATGTGATATTGGAATCTTGTAAAGGCACGCATAACAGACCAATCTACAAGATTAGAGAGAGTGATTCAGCCAAGGTTCTGAAGGATTATCATATATATATATATATATATAGGGGTGCACAAAGAACGGAACAACCATACCGAACCGAATCTGAACCGATGGTTTGGTTCGGTCCTAAGGTGGTTCAGTTCGATTCCGGTTTCAAAAATTAAAGAACCGAATTTTTAGGTTCGGTTCTGGTTCTTAACCATATAGAACGGAACCGGAATTGAACCAATTTATTTTTATTCTTATTATTTTTACTTTTTATTAGTATTATATCTTTACTTATATATAATTTAAAAGTTATAAGATTATAATTTTAGGAGATGTAATTTTAAAATAATTACTTGCATTTCACTAATTATGTAATTGATTTTGGATATGTAATAGTTAATATACTTTATTTAATTTAGTTCATTTTCTGTTTTGAATAGTAGGAATGGTTCCTCTATATATAAATTGAGGATCCCTGCATATATGTAGAGAGAATTATTCTTGATCAATACACTTTCTACATAGAGATAAATTGGTGATGGAAGTGAAGGAAGGGGAAGAGAACTTTGGAAAATGTGAACGTAATTCGAACTTTACGATCTCGATTAAAAAAAAATACAATAAAAATTGAAGAAAAATACTCAAATGAGTTGGAAGGTTATTGAGGGGAAATTATTCAGTAGTCCGAGGGAAAATGCGATTTGGTGATCTCATAAGTGGATCTCACTACGTGCGCATGTGCAATAGTAACAATATCTCTTCATTAATTATATACAAATTATGTATATCAAGTAAGTAAAATATACGTTGGGCATTTTTCAAATTCCGCCAAAGGATTGTCTTTTTAGACCATATTGCAAATCGTAAAAAGTGTTTTCGAAATTCTCTCTCTTCAAAAGTATAATTTCAAGTCTATAGGTCCAAATGGATCCAACCACTTATTAAGTTTATCGGATTTGGATGGGATTGACCCTAATTTAGTCCTAATCCGATCCCTTGGCATGTCTAGTTACCTATAAGTGTTTTTTTTTTTTAAATAATAAAATAAAATAAAAAAATGGATTAAATGAAAGAATTTCACATATATAAATGTAAGCAAAATTGGTAATGCATTATACTTACAACAAAGTCATAGTGATGGACGTGACCTTGTACTGAGCAAAGAAATGTCACTCCCAGAAAGACGAACCTCAGAACCTCATACACACTCATTGTATCACTCATATATTATTCCTTGGAATGAAGTTGAGAAAGATTTTGTTCTTCATTTGAATCCAAAGTAGCTCCTTATTAATAAGGTTTCTCAACTTTCCAATGTCCTTGTCCATAGTACAACATTAGTTAAAAAAATTTCTTCTGTAGCATTAATTGGATTGCAATATTACAAAAGAATAGTAAAATAAACCTATGTATTTATAGGTGTCTTTTTGTGTATATTTGTTTATTTTTACTATTGGTAAAAAGTGTAATGTGGACTTGCAGTTGTAGTGAATTGTGTAATTAAGGGTCGACCATGTATAGTACTAGCAATTAATTGTTCATATATGAAGGTGTAGCTAATGATATAATGAACGTGGTACGCACCATTTGACTAGTAGTAAAGGTGGCACGCACCATTCAATGGTCCATGGTGGTGGCTTTCGTGTGAACCATTTTGCTCTAGTGGGTGGTTCCATTGCCATGTCATCAACCCTAAACGGAAAAAAACAAAAAAAAACAAAAAAACACTTAACTCACTCCAATAATATATATAGAGAGAGAGTAAGATCTCTTACACTCCCGTGAGCAGGAAAATTCATGTTCACTTAGTATGATATTTATTTATGTCAATCACATCCAACGACCATTATAATAGGTGAATGAAGTCTCTAGCAGTTCATACTCACCTCTATATTAGTATGACAATCACATCCAACGACCATTACAATAGGTGATGATGAATTTCTTACTCACTCGTGAGCAAGAGATCATTAATTTGACTATATATATACATACGAGAATGTAGGGACGGCCCTGAAATTCAAAAATAAATGGAGGTTCTAGGCAAGATAAAATGTGAGGTCCTTTAAACGTAAGACTTCATGCTTTAAAAAAATTATTAGTGTAAACAAAAATTATTAAAAAAACACATTACATATATTAATATTAAAAAAAATTGAAAACAACCTCCATCTTGGTGTTGTCTTGGAAAGTTGTTGTTGGGTGAGTGCGGCAGTCGCTATAGTCTTAAGTGTAGTCGCGTGAAAATTGTTACCGACATTGTGCGAGTGAATAATGATCTTCTATCTCTAATAAAAATATTGGTTTAATTTGGATTAAACATTAGTTTCATTAAGTTAAAAAATTGAGGTTAATTTTTTATATTATTTCAAGTCTATAGTAATAGTAATGGTAATTGAAATATAAAATTTTGGAGCCCAAAATTATAAAATTAGATTTTGATTTAGTATGAATTGGGTTGTTAAACAAATTAGCTTTTTTTTTGGACATATAGTAAAATAACTTTTATTTTTAAAAAAATAAGGCCCTTGAATTGGACCGGGAAATAATTAATTTTTTTTAAAGCTTTAGAAATACTAATATTTTATTATTAAAAAATTCGATACAAAAAATAAAATAAAATTGGGCTCCCCGGACCCCAGAGGCCCTAGGCGACCACCTAGGTCACCTTGCCTTAGGGCAGTCCCTGCTAGAATATTCTCTTCTTCACCAATAACAAGAAAATTCATACACAGACACCATAATGACCATTACATGTTATTGCGAAATTTGGCTATATATATGTGTGTAAGAGAGAATGTTCTCATCTTCACTGGTAAGGAAGAAAACTCATACACACGAATCATAATGATCGTTAGATGTTATTATTATTATTTTTTTATGATAATTTCTATATTCACAACAATCACATTTAACAAATCATATAGTCGGAGTGTATGAATTTTTTGTTCATCAGTGAGTAAGAAATCATTATTCTTTAAATATGTATATTAATTATATTTAGAAAAATAATCGCCAATGTGATAGTTGATGCGGTTAAACTAAGGTTAAAAATAGTATTTAAAAACAGACTCTTACAATGACCTAGTTTTACCTATCACAATTGCACAAATCGAATTATAGTACAGTTCGGCTTGAGAAAGGTTATCGAACATAAGGGACTAACTGCATAATATAACTATCTACTTGATCAATTGTAAGAGGACGATCAATCACCCGTGAATCAGATTATACCGCAAATGGTCAAATATATTCCTCAAAGAGATACCATCAACTGGATTCGCTATAACCCATCTCTAGACAAAGTGTGATTAGTGCATGCAAACTACTTTACTCTAATATACTCCTACAACATGAAATTAAACTAAAACATATCTACATCACCTCGTTGAGGTATGACCTGTGTAAATCTAGGGTTTCGGGTGTTAAGCACCATTGTGTATAAAATCATGATATGTTAGTAAACACCAGATAAACATGATTGATTGAGATAATGCATTCATTCAATCTAAGACAAGAGTAGAATAAATATAAAACTTCTTATATTAAATAACTATGGTCACTCATCTACACAAACATCACATGTGTGATCTTCAGTTTCCCCTCGTTACAATTGAAACAAATAAATAAACTACGTTACTTGGGAAGAGTTTTGCTAGAAAACCTTAGATACCAGTTTAGTTGCTCATGGTGGGGGAGATCAACATCATTGATGTAGAAACGCCCTACATGATCTTCTACTCCGGATCTCTAGGTCTTAAATGACTCCCTTCTTCGAAAGATGTAAATCTCCAAAGATAGTGTTTTGAAAATTATATATTTAGAAGTTCTCTAGGTCTGGTTCAGACCTTGGTATTTATAGAAGAAGTTGAGAAGAGTCATGCTTGTATTAAACTTGTTCCACTTGGAGTAGGATTCCTTTTTTATATGTTTCTCCTCGATTTTGAGCCAAAATCCTTTAATTTGATGTAAATATACACTATACACGTGCTTAGAGGTATTAGAGTCGGAGATAAGTCAAAATAAGTTGAATCGGATCGGGACTTAAAAACCCAGTTGTCTCGTACGCCCTACGCATATGCGTAGTGTTTCCTACGCTTGAGCGTAGCTTGGCTTACACTTGTGCGTAGCTCATACATAGAAATGATGATTCCAACCATGTTTTGCTTGCTGTCTGCGTAGATATGCGTAGGAAAAATCATAAAAATCACTTTTTCCAATTCATCTTCCGTTTGAACCCCTTTCACTCCGTTAGTATGTTTCCCGAAATTTTGGCTCCGAAATATGTTGTTTTTGCCCTCTGGGAGATATTTTTTGCTTGAAAACTCCTCTTTTTCTCTCTTTTCGGGTAGATACAAGCACATCCTTGGTTAATTCACCAAAATTAGCTCATTTTCTTCATTAAGCTCCTCAAACATGCTTAAACATGCAAATCACATAAAAACACCAAGTAACGGAATGATAAGACGTAACAATAGCGAGTTAGAGGCCTATAAATTGTAAAATATATTATTTAATCATATATTGTAAAACATATGAAGTATTGCAGATATATATATATGTTTATTATAGAACTGAATATATATATATATATATATCTATATGTATAAATAGAACAAAACATGCAATACTATATATATATATTCGAACTGTAAAGCAAGAACATAATTAAATTAACTCACAGTACAGTCACAAAATTCCACAAATGCAAGACATAAAAGATGAATCAGAGCCCTGTACAACCACAATTTTCTTAAGACGTATTTGATCCCTCTCGGTGCTCAAGGTTGATGAGCAACTGCCTCCCAAGATATAACGAATTTTCGTCTCTGAAGAAGTAGCACTCCAATCTTCAAATACCAGCGAACACAACTTGTGTTTGTACTCGAACCCTATCACCCTAATATATATGTAATATATGCAGATAGAGAAAAAAAATATGAAGAGGAGAAGTCCTCTGAAGTATGCAAAAAGGAATTGCGTGCTGGCCTATTTATAGACACTGAAGAGGCACCCCAACTGTCATGGCACAACTTGGAAGAGTCACTCCAACTGTCATGACACTAGTTGGAAGAGAAAAGACACTTCAACTATAGGCACAACCTTTCTGTTTCAGACACAACCTTCTGTGTAAAATGGGTAACCCGTGGGTAAAAAGTTGACCCAGAAGTTGAATAAAATTTCAACAAAAAGAAAGGCACAGGTCCAAACTAGATCCACGCCCACGGCCTGGCCCGGATCGGAGCAGGGCGGCGTGCTCGCGTGTGTGGTAGTCGGCTTGAGCCCAAACCCAAAGTCCAAAATAGGTATATATAAGCACTATACAAGTTCACTTTTTCTTCCATGTGGGACAAACATCCACACCCAAGTTCAAGTGCATCACTTTGAGAATTAATTTTTCATTAAATACTTAATAATTTTGAATAAGTAAATATACCAAATTAATCTCCTCGCGAAGGAGAACACATTAGCACTTGGTCCCGCTCATTTCGGAGTACGGATCTCACTTGTATTTAATCATTAAGTTGCTAAAAACTCTCCAATATATACATATATATATATATATATATAAGTAAAACCAGTATGCAATACTATATATATATATGTGTATTATCATAACAGGGGAACAATAACACAAAATATATGTATATGTATATTTAGAACAAAAAAACATAATATATATATAGAGAGAGGGAGAAAAACATGCAATACTATAGATATATATATGTGTATATATATTCAGACTAGAGAAAGAAAACAAATTACAGAATGCAATATATAAACAGACTTACAGTACAGTAGCAAATCCAGAAAATACAAGACATAAAAGAATCTGAGCCCTGTTTTGCCCCTCTCGGTGCTCAAGGTTGATGAACAACTGTCTCCCAAGATAGAATGGATGTGTTTTGTACTCTCCTTAATACCACTTCTAGTATGGAGAAAGATGCAGAAAGAGAGGGAAAGAAGAAGAAGAGGGACAATGGAAGAAAAGCCAAGTCCAAGATAATCTGAAAGTGAAAAGGGTGAGAAGTATTTATAAACGTTGAAGAGTTGTGACTTAACAATCACAACTGTTATATTAAACAATTAAACCACCAAAGGTTGCTATTTAACCATTTAACCACCCCAACTGTAGACGCAACTACAATTAAAATGTTACAACTTTGGTTAGTGAAAAATTGCACCTTTATGGTTTATTAACAAGTCAAACCTGAACCAAAAAATCTGGACAAAATTTGTCTAAAAAGAATGGGTCTGGCCCGAACTAAACCCTCGCCCGGGGCTCGGGTCGGGGCGGCACGGGTGGTAGTTGGATCGGGCTAGGTCCTCCCTTTTCCACAAAACCTTGGGTGCCCTTGGGCCCAAACCCAAAGTCCAAAGTAACTATATATAAATACACCACAAGTTCACATTTTATTTCATGTGGGACAAACATTCACACCCAAGTTCAAGTGAGTCACTTTGAGAGATAATTTCTTATTCAATACTAAATAGTTTTGAACAAATAAATATACCAAATCGATTTTCTCACTAAGGAAAACACATTGGCACTTGATCCCGCTCATTTTTGAGAATGGATCCCACCTTTATTTAGCATAAAGTTGCTTAAAATCTTATTTTTCAAAACTATTTTCCAACATAAATGATTAAATTAAGAATCTATATAATGGAGTCGCGCAAAATCAATATGACATACAATAAGAGTACTATACTATGGTTGATTGGAATAAAGGAATGAAGAATGATGAAGGTCATAAAGGATGAAAATGAAGGATGGAAGAAGTTTTCTTAATTTAGTTGGAAGGAATGGAAATGGAGGAAGCATACATATATATCTGATTTAGAATTTTATATATGATTTTAGCTTGATATGCACTATTTTGAACTTTCCTCTGTATTATGCCAAAAAAAAGCTCAAAAAAACAGTTGACATATATATATATATATATATATACACATAGGGCAATGCTTGGGTCATGACCAGTGATGACCAAGTTGATCATCACCCCTTACTTGGACCAATAAGATTAAGGCACATGTTCAATATTAATTAAAAAATTAAGATGGGTATTACTCATGATCATGGGTTAAACCCATATTTAAAATATTTAGTTTTTTCCTTTTTCCTTTATTCCTCTCTAATATCTCTATCGTCGACACACACCCATCAAAAACCCTACACCACTGTTATTCCCGTCGAACAGCTCGCCATGCCGCCGCTTCTCATCATGTCCTTAATTAAAAATAAATAAATCCAGTGTTGCTAAGATGTTTACTAGTTAAATACAGGGATTTATGTACATATTTTTATATATCTACACTTTATTTTAATTTCTAGGTCTTCTATTTTTTCTATTTTCCAGTTATACGTGGTTTTCAAATTATTCAATTTTTATACTAGTACTACTCTATCTGATTCTGGAGATGGTCAGTTTTGTGATAAAAACTGACATTTCACTTAGTTAAGGCTAGTCTCTAATAATTAACAATTACTGATTAAACATGCTATAATTCATAACAAAGCATGGTTTTTCTCCAAGAGTCTTATAATATATGGTGGTTAGTTTCCATCATGGAACCACTTTATCTACCTTCTTCAAATTTGGTAATTAATTACAAAATTTTAATTATTATAAGTCAACTATTATAGGGTGAATAGTATACCCGAATCACCTCAAATAATTAGGGCTTTAGACTAGATGCGATTATTAACCGGAGGATGGCGGGATGAGAAGCAAACGGTTCAAGAGTACTAACTGTAGAGGACGATCGGATGAGAAACGGCGACATGGCGAGCTGTTCGACAGGAATAACTGCGGTGTAGGGTTTATGATGGGTGTGTGTATGATAGAGATATTAGAGAAGAAGAAAAGAAAAAGGAAAAAACTAAATATTTTAAATATGGGTTTAACCCATGATAATGGGTAATACCCATCTTATTTTTTTTAATTAATATTGAACATGTGTCTTAATCTTATTGGTCCAAGTAAGGGGTGATGACCAACTTGGTCTTTACTGGTCAGGACCCAAGCATTGTCCATATACATATACATGCATATGATTTTTCTAAGCTCAACTCAATTGACAATTTCCTTTGCAATTCGAAACTTATTACTGCCAATTTCATGAAAATTCATTGCAACTTAAATTTTATATTTAAGCTTGAAATTACCTATGCGGCTAAGACAAATTGCCTAGAAGGGGGGTGAATAAAATTTTTATCAATTTTATGAAGAATTAAAATTATTTTGCGGAATTTCAATTTTAATCAGTCACGAAACTCTAATTCTCTAATCAGATTAATCAATCAATGATGAATATAAGTGCAAAAAATAAATCATGAGACGACACAAAGATTTTTACGTGAAAAAACCTTGGAAATGTTCCACGAAAAAAATCACGGATACATTCGGGTTTCGATGCACTATGAATAAGAGAATTTATACATACTCTATGAAACACATGACTTACAACCACTCTGATTGGCCGTTCTCCACTTGTTGTTTGGAAGTCTAGATCCACTCGCGCTCCACGAAGCTCTTGCTCCGATCTCCGTACTTTAATGACTCTACTTCTCAACGGATCAATTTTTCACGAAGCTTTTTGCTCCGATCTCTGTACTCTGACAGTTTCGCTTCTCAACGGATCAATGCAATCATGTTGCACAAGGTGATGTGATGATTTTTTAGCAGCTAGGTCATCCAATCATGCATAAAGATCTCAAAAGTTGAAGCACAATCGGATAACCTCCACAAACTAGAGAAAAACTTGATATAAAATGATCAAACAATCTCTTTTTCTCTCTGCAGACAAATTTGATATATAAAAGTATTATAGAGATCTCACAAAAGTCACACCCAAATCTGTGGAGACTCTTCTTATTTATAGAGATGAATCTTATTTTGAGTAAACTTGTATCCTATTTGGACTAGGATTCCTCTTTGATATGTTTTCCCTCATTTATGAGCCAAACCTCTATAATATAATGTAAATATACATGATACACGTGCTTAAAGGTGTTGAAGTCGGAGATAAGTCAAAAGAAGTTGAATCGGATCGGGATTCGTATTTGCCAAAATCCCTATTGCTACCTATGCTTGACCCTACGCATATGCGTAAGGGCTCCTACGCTTGTGTGTAGGCTCATGCATAGTTCGTCTAGGCATGTGCGTAGTTATGCGTAGAAATGATAATTTCAGGCACTTTTTGCTTACTATCTACGTAGGTATGCGTAGGGAAAATCATAAAAATCAAAATTTCTAATTATTTTTTTCGTTTGAACCCCGTTCATTCCTTTAACATGTTTCTCAAAGTTTCGGCCTTGAAAAATATCTGTTTTGTCTTTCGGAATGCATTTTTTACTCAAACTTGCTTGCTCTTCATTTCTTTAAGCTTGATTTGAATTTGAAAAAAATTGTTGACGCCTTTTAAACCTACCCGACCTTACATTCACTCAACAATGATTATTGTCTAGAACATGCCAAAAATAATTCTTACAAAACTTCAATTTGAGTGTGACCTTGGCTAGATGTTCATTTTTTTTACAAAATTCTAGTGTTTCTTACCACCTAGAGCTTAAAACAAAAACCAAAATATAAAAATATTTGGGAGTACATGCAATGGAAGAAAATATAATCGAAACAATCAAACAATGAAAAAACAATGTTTTATACGAATATACATGAGAGTGCTTTGTGTTGTTTTTAATTGACTTTTCTATTCATTTTGTTTATAGGATGTCTAAAATTCAGACACAAATAATATTATAAGGCCTGAGCAGCAAGAAGACTTCTGGATTCATGAATAATCCAAACTTAGCTGTTATGCAAATTGAAGGACAGTGAATGCATGGGCTCCAATTCCACGAAAAATAAATAAATAGGAAATTAGGACACTTGACTAGGAAATGTTGAATCCGAATTCTTAAATTTGATAACTATTCAACTGAATTCTAACTTAATTTTGAATTTCAAAATTAGGACTTATAACTCGAATTGAGATTTCAGGTTGTAACTCGTAAAACAAATTGTTACAGCGAATAGAAAAAAAAATAAAAAAATTACCCACCATCCTTGAACAGCTTTATTGCAGAAGTAATAAAAATGCAATCTCTCTGCCTAGATTAGTGACCACAAATCCAAGGATAAGCATCAATTCTCTTCAGATGCAAAATATACAATATATCTAAAAAGAAAAATATTTCTTATACCGAATTGAAAATTCTGTAATGAAAAGAGGTTCATATTATTAAACCCGATTATACATAAAGAAAAATAAATTACCCACCATCCTAAACATCGTTATCAACGCCAAACATATATATATGTATGAAAAGTTGGTAATGTTTTGTTTTCATGTTTTTTTTTTTTTTTTGGACTAGCATCACATAACCCTTTATATATCAAAATAATAAGACTTTTGAAAGCTCTTCTTATTTTTATTGGATCCGGTTGATTGATACTATGCCTAAAATATGATTCATATTTTAAACAAATGAATTGGTTTAACATTGTTAACTATCCCACTCCTCTAAAAGTTTAAGACTATATTCTCTAAAACCTTAAACTATTGTTGAAACTGATGCATCCAATAAAGGATATGGGGGTATTTTAAAGCAATTTAATCCTTCCACTAGTAAAGAAGAGCTTGTTCGTTTTACCTCTGGTACTTGGAAACATGCTCAGCTTAATTATGTTACAATTAAACAAGAAGTTTTAGCCATAGTAAAATGTGTCTATAAATTTCATGAACCATCTTTAAAACCTTAAACGGTTAAAAATAGTATAATTTTAATATTTAATAGTTCAACAACCATCTTATATCATAGTTCAATTTTACTGATATTATATGTATTTCAAAGCACCATTATTTGTGTACTTTTCTTTGCAATCAAAGTGGTTAGAAAAGATTACAAAGTCAAGTCTAATTACCCATCAATAAAATGAAAATTTGTATTTATTTGCTTATTTGTTTACTTTTCTTTGCAATCTAAGTCGTTAAAACAAATCCCAAACCCAAGTCAAAGTAGCAGCGCCAAATTAAATACTTGGAGATTAAAAGGAGAAAAATAAATAAATATTAACGATTATAGTATCTTTTTTAATAATAATAAGTCAAAACGTGTATATAGTGTGGTATATCTCTTATTATTATTATTATTATTATTTATTTATTTAAATCTTAATTGGCAAGATATGAATTCATTTTTGTAAGACAGATGAGTTTGAGTTTCTTATCTTTATAAATATTCCTTTTCATAATCATAATATCAACATAAGCAAAAACTGAAACTGAGATAATTGGCATTTATAATGCTGAAATTATATATATGACAACTTTTTTTAACAATAAATTATCTCCAGTCCTATCTTCACAAACAAAATTTTGTGTAGATGTGTATATATTCAAAAACTACTTGGTTTACTAGTAATTCACGTTTTCTAAATATTATACACTATATAATTTTACTTTCATGCATGGTTTGCCCTATTTTTATCATCTATTGGGTTTGTAATAACTTATAGGGTAATTTGCACTAACTCCCCCTGAGGTTTAGGTTAATTTCACATTTGTGCTGGTCAAAATTTGTTTTGCACTAACACCCCCTGAGGTTTGGTTTCTCTTGCAATGACACCCCCTGGGCCAATAAAATGACCAGAATACCCTTGAGAGAAATATATGTAATGTGAAATGACCTTTATGCCCCAACCCCAAATATATAAAATTTCGAAAAACATATATATAAATTCAAAAATATATATATATTTCGAAAACAAATATTTAAATTTTGAAAAAAATATATAAAATTAGAAAAAATATATATAAATTTTGAAAAACATATATAAATTTCAATATATATATATAAAATTCAAAAAAATATATAAAATTTGAAAAATATTTAAAATCGAATATATATATATATTTTAAAAAAATATAAAATTCAAAATATATATCTTTTCAAAAACAAAATTCAAAAAATTATATAATTTCGAAAAACATATATAAATTTCAAAAAATATATATATAATTCAAAAATATATATATAATTTGAAATATATATATATATATAATTCGAAAAAATATATATAAAATTTGAATATATATAAAATTTGAAAAATATATAAATTTGAAAATATATATATTTCAAAAATATATATATATAATTCAAAATATATATATTTTTGAAAACAAATTTCAAAAAATTATATAATTTTAGAAAAATATATATATATTGGTAAAATGTCATATCTTTTCTAATGAAGTGAATCAAACTACTTACCACCAACATCAATTAGTGGCCTTCTTTTATATATATTTTTTTCCGAAATTTATATGATGTTTTCGAAATTTATATAATATATCCGAATTTTATAAAAACAATTTGAAATTTATATATATTTGTTTCAAAATTTATATATATTTTTGAATTATATATATATATTTCGAATTTTATATATTGTTTTTGAACTTGTTTTTAATTATATATATATTTATCTCAAAAAATTCGTGGACAATTCATCTATGACAAGCCGAGTTGTTGGGTAAAAATTCAAAAAATATATATAAAATTAAAATTAAAATAAAAACAATATATATAATTCGAAATATATATATATAAAATTCAAAAATATATATAAATTTTGAAACAAATATATATAAATTTTGAATTATTTTTATAAAATTCAAATATATTATATAAATTTCAGAATAAATATATATATTTTGGAAAAATATATATAAAAGAAGACCACTAATTGATGTTGGTCGTAAGTAGTTTGATTCACTTCATTAGAAAAGATATGACATTTTACCAATATATATATGTAAGAGTGGAAATGTCCAGCCCAACTGAGCCCATCCGTCATCAGGCCCATCAAGGCCCATCCGTCATCAGGCCCATCAAAGCCCATCTCTCATCAGGCCCATTAACTTTTTGGGCCAGCAAGCTTTTTATGAACCCAGTAATGAAGCCCATTCAGAAAATGTATATAAAGAGAATCCGAAGATTAATAAAGGGGATTCGAAATGGTGTTGAACATTTTTATGTGTTTACACATTGGCGCCGTCTGTGGGAACCAGAGGAGGAGTTCCTGATTTTTCAAATGCCCTTTGGTACCTGTAAAATCGCCTCCTTCTTCCCATCTCAAAAGGCTAAGTCTGTTTGATAGGCAAAAGACCCTCCACCTCCAAAAAACCTCCACTCACTACCTCCCCGGACGAGAATGCCAGTCACTCGTTCACAGGCAGACATTCTGCCCACTGAGGACAATCGTGCAGAGGATTCCCAGACCATGGAGCAAATTCTTCAACGCCTGGCGGCTGCTGAGGAACGTAGCGTGGCCTCGGAGAAACAGAATGCAGAGCTCAGGGAGAGGTTGGCTCCACCAGCAGCTGCCTTACCGGCAGTTACGCCTAACCCTCCGGTGGCGGCGATCGACCATTCTCTGAACCAACCTGAAGAGCACGCCGAATCTTCTCAGCGCTCAAGAAAGGCTCCAGCAGCCGACGAGTCTATAACCCCCCAGAAACTTCAAGCAATGATGGACGAGTTCCAAAGGAAAGTTCTCGGGGACTTGAGGTCCCGATCTACGGACGACATGGCCATCCAGGCGTCCACTGAATTGATACAGTCGCCCTTCGTTCAGGAAATAACCCAAGAGCCTTTCCCAAAGAAGTTCGTTATGCCACAATTCACCCCTTATGATGGCACAAGGGATCCCGAAGAGCACATATACCAGATTCATCAGAAAATGACCATGTACGCCGAGAACGAGTCCCTGCTATGTAAAGTGTTCTCCACAAGCCTTGCTGAGGCCGCCCTATTATGGTTTAGGAAGCAGCCACCCCGATCCATTGGCAGCTGGCAACAGTTAACCAGGCTCTTCATCGCCCAGTATTATGGAAACAAGAGACAGAAGAAGACCATATCCTGCCTCTTCACCATGATCCAGGAGAAAGGAGAGTCACTGAAAAGTTTTTTATCCCGATTCAACATCGAGTCCTCTTCTGTGGATAATTGTGACCAACACTCTGCGGTTGAGGCATTCGGGATGGCCCTCATTCCTGGAACAAAATTCCATCAATCTTTGGTGAAGCGCCCTCCATCGGGCATTGGGGAACTAAACCCTAGGGCCCAGGGATACTTGAGAATTGAGGAGGAGGAAACTATCAGGCAAAGGAGATCAGCCTTTGTCGGCTTTGAAATCCAGTCCAAGGATCGATTGATCGATCGGAAGCGATTAACTCTACCGGGATCGTCAGCCCCAATGGGAATATCAGTCACAAAGCCATCTAAACGACCCAGGTTAGAAGAAAGGATAACACCCCTGAAGGTTAGCCTTGCAAAACTTTACCAGGAGAACAAAGCCAAAGGAATTTTCCAGCAACCCCCTACCATGCGACAACCACTTGACCAGAGAAACAAGACAAAACACTGCGCTTTCCATGGTGATTTCGGGCACATCACGAACGAATGCCGCAATCTAAGGCAACAGGTGGAGACGTTACTACTTCGCGGAGTACTCCGGGATTACGTCCAACGAGACAGGCCAAGAACCGATCAGCGCGCCCCCGGCGTCCCTCGAAACCCCTCGGATGCACAGCCGGTTAAAATCTTCAACATGATTCATGGTGGCCCCCCACCCAAAGAGACCGAAGGATCGCGCCGAAACTATCTACGGAAAGCCCACAAAATGAGAAAAGTCAACGAAATTAGTGAAGCCCGATACAAGGCTGAAGAAAATCACATCACTTTCTCGGTGTCGGACCTTCGGGGAGTCCAAACCCTGCATGAAGACCCTCTGGTTGTGACCCTAATGGTGGCCAACTGCCTTGTGAAAAGAGTCGTGATCGATCCTGGAAGCAGTGCCAACATCATCACCAAATGGGCTTTCGAAAAGCTCGAAATCAATCCATCTGAAATTATGACATCCCGATGCCCCATCGCAGGTTTTGACGGCAGGAAAATCGAGCCGATCGGTGAAATTCAGTTACCTGTGTCTGCCGCTCATAGGACCCTGACCGAGACATTTGTTGTGGTGGACGCCAAACCTTCATACAATCTGCTTATGGGAAGGGGATGGATTCACTGAATGCAAGGTGTGCCTTCGACTCTTCACCAGGTCATGAGATGCTTAAGCCCTGACGGTACAGGCACCATTGATGTCAAGGGCGACCAGGTGGCCGCCAAGGAATGTTATTCGGTCACTCTGAAGGAGATCCGGAAGGTCCAGGCCCCAGGGGTACCCCGATCGAAGGAGCAAAGTTCATGCTCCAAATATCAATTAAAGAATGGGGAGCCGGGCTCCCCAATTGTGGTTGAACCACTACAATCGGTCCGTGTCGTGCCCGACAACCTGGAAAAAGTTACTTTTGCAGGTACAACCCTCACCGATTCTGAATTTGAGGAACTAACACAATTGCTGCAGGACAACTCTGACGTCTTCGCATGGGAGCATACAGACATGCCGGGAATAGATCCCGACGTTTCACAGCACTCATTGCATGTTGACCCAAACGTCAGGCCAATCAGGCAAAAGCAAAGACGCATGGGGGCACATCGGAACCTAATTATAGCAGATGAGGTATCCAGACTGCTCCAGGCCGGCTTCATCCGGGAAGTCAGGTATCCCGAATGGCTTGCCAACGTCGTGGTTGTCCAAAAGAAAAACGGCAAATGGAGGGTTTGCGTTGATTTTACCGACTTGAACAAGGCATGCCCGAAGGACAGTTTTCCACTCCCAAAGATCGACCAGATGGTTGATGCTACCTCGGGCTATGACCGTCTAACTTTCCTGGATGCCTATTCAGGTTACAACCAAATAAAAATGAACCCGAAGGATGAGGAAAAGACTTCCTTCATTACTGAAACAGGTACATACTACTTTAAAGTTATACCTTTCGGACTGAAAAATGCAGGTGCTACTTTCCAGAGATTGGTCAACAAGATCTTTAAAGGTATGATGGGCACAGTAATCGAAGCCTACATTGACGATACTGTAGTCAAGAGCAGAAAGAAGGAGGACCACATCACTCACCTACGCCAAGTGTTCGCTACCCTCAGGTCCCATGGCATGAAGCTTAATCCAGCAAAGTGTTCTTTTTGTGTATCATCTGGACAGTTCCTGGGGCACATCGTGGACCGGACTGGTATCCAAGCCAGCCCGACACAGGTCAAAGCTCTCATAGAAATGAAGGAGCCCCGAACACATAAAGACGTTCAAGTCTTGACGGGAAGAGTGGTAGCACTTAGCAGATTCATCTCACGACTCACTGATCGGTGCCGACCATTCTTTCAAGCAATAAAGGTGAAGAAGGGAGAGATCTGGGGTCACGAACAATCGGAGGCCCTGGCGGGGTTAAAAGAGTACCTGACCATGCCCCCCATCTTGTCTACACCAACCCCCGATGAAGTCTTATACCTTTATTTAGCAGTATCCTCCGCTTCAACCATCGCCGCCCTCATCAGAGAGGAAGGGAACCTTCAAATGCCAATATTCTACACCAGCAAATCCTTGGCTGAGGCAAAAACTAGATACAGCAGGCAGGAAAAACTGATTATGTCACTGGTGAACGCCAAGAGAAGGCTAAGGCATTACTTTGAGGCCCACCCGATCGTTGTCCCAACAGCTACACCCCTACGGGTTATTATGTCGAAGCCTGACCTCTCAGGACGAATCTCTAAGTGGGCCATCGAGTTGGGCATATATGATTTGACATACATACCCCGGGTTTCCATCAAAGGACAGGCTGTAGCGGACTTTTTGCTCGAGAGTGAGACTGAGGAGCCAGACCAGAACAGTGAACTGGATACATGGAAGATCTTTGTGGATGGATCAGCCAGCTCTTCCGGATCAGGAATTGGCCTGGAAGTTTTAACACCTGATGGGACACGCCTTCATATGTCGGTGCAGTTGCAGTTTCCGGCCACAAACAATGAGGCAGAGTACGAGGCCATCGTATCCGGTTTGAGGATAGCCCGAAACCTTAAGATTCAGTCCTTAGCAGTACAC
Source organism: Cornus suecica (assembly GCA_963922005.1). Taxonomy (NCBI): domain Eukaryota; kingdom Viridiplantae; phylum Streptophyta; class Magnoliopsida; order Cornales; family Cornaceae; genus Cornus; species Cornus suecica. Next base: position 20,593,098 of record OY998246.1, read on the forward strand.
AGTGATTCTCAACTTGTTGTCCGTCAGATCAACGGAGAATACAAAACAAAGGACCCGACAATGAAGTTGTATCGAGGGCTAGTTTTGAAAGAGACATAAAGTTTTCACAGAGTCACCTTTACCCAAATCCCCAGGAATGAAAACTCTGAAGCTGACCACCTGGCCAATCAAGCTTCCTCGGCCGGAGAGGATCTAACCCGGGTTGCACTGTTGGATTTTATTCAAAGGCCCAGCATTCAAGAGCCCGGACGAATAATGTTCATCCCATGGGAGCCCAGTTGGATGGATCCCCTGACAGATTACTTGCGTAATGGAACTCTTCCCGAAAATAAAGCTGAAGCTCACAAGGTCAGGAGGAATTCGGCCCGGTACTCAATCATAAACGGGCAACTCTACCGAAAGTCCTTTTCCGGTCCCTACCTGAGATGTATCACACCGTCAGAATCTAGAGAGCAGTGATGCACGAGATTCACAGTGGGGCTTGTGGAAACCACTCCGGTAGCAGGTCCCTTGCCCATAAGGTACTGTCTCAAGGGTACTTCTGGCCCTACCTGTCTCGGGATGCCGAGGAATACGTCCGAAGGTGCAAGCCCTGTCAAATGCACGGGGATGTTATCCATTGGCCACCTGAGTTCCTGCATCCCACTATAGTACCGCACCCATTCGCCCGGTGGGGAATGGATATAGTGGGACCCTTACCGAAAGCAATCCGGTCGAATGCGTACGTCCTTCTGGCAACCGACTATTTCACCAAATGGGTTGAAGCCGAAGCCTATCCCACCGTCAAAGGGAGTCACGTCGTCAAATTCGTATGGACCAACATTATATGCAGATTTGGGCTACCAAGAACGATCATGATGGATAACGGAACAAACCTGGACAACAAGGAGGTTAGAGCATTTTTTGCCGAACATGGTATCAACCAAAACACGTCTTCTGTCGGCTACCCGCAAGGGAATGGGCAGGCGGAAAGGACAAATCGAACTATATTCAACACTCTGGCCAAAAAACTTGAAGAGGCCAAAGGGGCCTGGTTAGAGAAACTGCCCGAAGTTCTCTGGTCATACAGAACGACCCCCAGACAACCCACTGGAGAGACCCCTTTTGCCATGGCGTACGGTGCTGAAGCTGTGATTCCGACTGAGATCCGGGTTCCAACCCTCCGGAGCGAGGCCTGGGTCGAAGGACCAAGTAACCAGCATTTGGCTCAGAATCTTGATCTTCTGGATGAAAGAAGGGAGGCCGCCGGGATCAGGATGGCTGCTTACCAACAGCAAGTCCGGAACCACTTCAATCAAAGAGTCAAAAGAAGAGAGTTCCAGATCGGAGACATGGTCCTTAGGCGCAAAATCGGGCTTGTAGGCAAGCTCAGGGAGCCTTGGGAGGGCCCGTACACCATCTCTGAAGTCATCGGTCGCAGAGCATACCGAGTCCGAAGGAATATTGATGGCGGAATGGAACCAAACTCCCAGAACGCCTCTCGCCTCAAGAGGTACTACCCTTGATGGGCCAGGTCCTGTTTTTACTTGGATCTTTTTGTAAAAAGGCTACAGTAACTGGTCGGTAAAAATCATTATTATGATTATTATAAAATCTGCTGGTGTGCCCGAAGTCACAACACAGATCCTGAAGAGATCGTTGTTCCAAAAATAAACTAAGTGTTGCATTGACTTTCGCATGGCCTGAAGAGCCCGAAGTCACAACACAGATCCTGAAGAGATCGTTGTTCCAAAAATAAACTAAGTGTTGCATTGACTTTCGCATGGCCTGAAGAGCCCGAAGTCACAACACAGATCCTGAAGAGATCGTTGTTCCAAAAATAAACTAAGTGTTGCATTGACTTTCGCATGGCCTGAAGAGCCCGAAGTCACAACACAGATCCTGAAGAGATCGTTGTTCCAAAAATAAACTAAGTGTTGCATTGACTTTCGCATGGCCTGAAGAGCCCGAAGTCACAACACAGATCCTGAAGAGATCGTTGTTCCAAAAATAAACTAAGTGTTGCATTGACTTTCGCGTGGCCTGAAGAGCCCGAAGTCACAACACAGATCCTGAAGCGATCATTGTTCCAAGAACAAGCTAAGTGATCCATTAACTTTCGCATGGCCTGAAGAGCCCGAAGTCACAACACAGACCCTGAAGAGATCACAAAACTTTGAAAAAATAAACAAAGTAACCAAGAATCGTTATAACTGTAAAAGTCAAAAGTGAAATGGACAAAACCTATTATATCTCATTCAAAATGGGCCCATGTGGCCAAGGCTTACAATGCATTTCATAAACAGTAAATACTAAAGGTCAACGCTGGTGCCCGATACATTTGGGTTCACTGAAATGATGGCCCCATCGGGAGCCGGAAGATTAGGAGGGGCGGTTATGCTCATTCCTGGGAGAGGCTTGGTCAGGAACTCGCAGAAACGAACGTCGTCTGGACCACCAACCGGATCGTCGTACGGAGGGGAGATGCCCAGACTCTCATCCAGCTCTTCCACCGAGGCAAAAATCCTTTCTTCGACGGGTTTCTGCATGTCATTAAAGCATGACCTCCAACCAAACCCGATCAAGTATTGGGAGGTTTCGCAGAAACGCTTATACATTTCGTTCCCACCCCGGTGACACATCTCCACCACCGACCTCTCCGTGGCAAGGAGATTATCCATCTCAGCCCTCTCCTCCAGGAGCTTCGAATTGGAAGCCGTCAAGCTCTCATTATTAGCTTTCAGATTCCCATTCTCAGCCTTCAAGGCCTCCGTCTCAGCAAAGAGGGCCCGCCGAACTGCTTCCATTTCTTTAATTTTTTCTTGAGCCGCCCGAACCTGTTGCTCTGCAGCGACTGCCCTTCGGGTCTGGACATCCAACTTTTCATTGGATATGGACAGTTGGTTGGCGACCTTCATCCGGGATTCCTCCTTCAGTCTCAGGAGCTCGTTGGACTTCTTGAGCAACTTAGTGTCCTCCTCCATTTTTGCATTGTAGGCCTGTGTCAGGTAGAGCATCTGCCAAAAGGTTAAGTGTTAGCCTGATAAGGAAGTAAATAAAATATTAAATGCAGTTGAGAAATCTACAGATTCAAGCACTACCTTCATAGCAATCTCTGGACCTGTCAGTGCCAACTCCTCCCGATCGATGGTTCTCAGCCTCTTTCGGTCTATGGGTGTCCAGATCTGAGATCCCATAGCCCGAAGGGCAGTGTCATTGTCAATCGTAGCATGCCCTGCAACCAGAAAGTCGCTGCCCGGGAGTCTAATCTTCGGCGCCCAGGGCACGGGTAGCTCCATTTCAGCTGCGGCCCCACTGTCATCCAGTATGATGGGAGATGATTGTGTCTCCGTTCGGGCCCTTACTGACTGTTCGGGTAGATCCTCCTCCGATCGGGGATGTCGCGCCCCCGTCAGGCTCGTTTCCCCTTCGACCAACCGGAATTCAGGGACGGGAATATCCCCTGAGAATTGAGCAACCTCCTCTGATCCTTGAGGAAGAGTCTGGCCGCTTTGCACATTTCCCATCGGTGGGGATGGAGCTACCGGGCTATTCTCTACAGGAGGCGAGAGAACAGGACCAGCCGGAGAGGTTAGAGCACTTTGTGATCCCTGCCCGATCTGGATCTCACCGGGGGCTGAATTTGAGGCTTGAGGTCCAACTGCCCGCTTAGGCTTCTTCTTCAACACCGCCTGCGGGATCCTCAGCATCTCTGTAGATAGGGCCTGCAAATTGGAACCTGTCAAGAAACTGGTACACATCCTCAAAGGCTGTCCCCAAATTTTCGATTTAAGCAATTCAAAACGGGTTCTGATATAATTTGAGGTTTTATATTCGTCGGGCGCTCCCAGAAACTCAAGCACATGGAGGCCTAACTTATCATTGCACTGATCACAATTGCATGCCTCCCTATGGAATGGCTTGAAAGAAAGGAAAAGGTGTTGGTTAAACTCGTTGGGGACTTTGAATCTGGATGAGCTTGGGAGTCTCCAACTCCCACTCACAAGGACCATCCTTTCTTTCCACCCTTTATTGGATTTTTCAGTACCATCACAAATTTTCCTCCCACTAAGGGGAAAAAGATTGTACCGGCCCCTGCACTCCTTCTGGGCCTGTATTTTGTAACAGAACAGAAGTTCCGCCAGACCAAGGTCAAGTCCTAGATCCCGATTGATCATCAAGATCATGGCCAAGACCCGGAAGAAGTTAGGTCCCACCTGAAGTGGGGCCAAACCTAAGGTAGCTAAGGCATAAAGGAAGAAGGGCTGGATCGGGAATCTAATGACCTGAAGGTGAAAGGCCGACAACATAATCTAATGATCCAAAACTCCCTCACCCTTCCTAAAATCATACTTTTTAGGATAATTTTTAATAATCACCCGATCGGGTACCCCGCATTTAACCCTTAACTTTTTTAATACCGACTCTACCCTGTTCATAGGGGGAATGGGATCAGCATAAAACTGATCTCCCGAAACCCCTGCAACCGGATTTCCGGCTGCTGCGGCGTTCCGGTTAACTTCCGTTGGGCTAGACACAATTGTCCTAACCACCTCCACTGAGGGTGAACTGAGGGATACGTCCGGGTCTACAGGGGAAGGTAAACGGTCGCTACCCGACCGGGTATCATCACTATCAGACATTTCGAAAAGAAAGACGTTGAGATGGAAAGAAATAACTTACTCTAAGATGAATCCCGAAGGATTTCTGACGCTTTCCTGAGAGGGGATGTGGACTCTGGCAATGATAAGTCAAGATCTCAAGTGCAGGGAGTTCTCTAGAATTTTTTGAACTGTGAAACGGAATGAATCCATAGCACTACAGTCATTATTTATAAAAATCTCAGAGGCGCCTGAAAAGTCGTGCGCTCGGGAACCGAAACGTCATCTCACTTCACGTGCGCCTCCACAGCCTCCCTTTTCGCCAACCGAGGCCACCCGGACCACGAATTTCAAACGTTGCAATGATTGTAGAACCGTCATATTAATTGCGTCAGCCACGTCACCCCGATCAGGGGTGATGCATCTCATCCCCACTCTGTATCCTTTTTAATGGGCCGGGAAGATCGACAACCCATCACAAAAGATAGGGCCTGTGTAAGAGTGGAAATGTCTAGCCCAACTGAACCCATCTGTCATCAGGCCCATCAAGGCCCATCCGTCATCAGGCCCATCAAGTCCCATCCGTCATCAAGCCCATCAAAGCCCATTTGTCATCAGGCCCATTAACTTTTTGGGCCAGCAAGCTTTTTATGAACCCAGTAATGAAGCCCATTCAGAAAATGTATATAAAGAGAATCCGAAGATTAATAAAGGGGATTTGAAATGGTGTTGAACATTTTTATGTGTTTACAATATATATATTTCTAAAATTATATAATTTTTTGAATTTTGTTTTTGAAAAAATATATATTTTGAATTTTATATATTTTTTTGAATTATATATATTTTCGAATTTATATATATTTCAAATTTTATATATATATTCGAATTTTATATATATATTTTTGAATTATATATATATTTCAAATTATATATATATTTTTTGAATTATATATATATTTTTTGAAATTTATATATGTTTTTCGAAATTTATATATATTTTTTTCTAATTTTATATATTTTTTTTCAAAATTTAAATATTTGTTTTCGAATTTTATATATTTTTTTGAATTTATATATATGTTTTTCAAAATTTTATATATTTGGGGTTGGGGCGTAAAGGTCATTTCACATTACATATATTTCTCTCAAGGGTATTCTGGTCATTTTATTGACCCAGTGGGTGTCATTGCAAGAGAAATCATACCTTAGGGGTGTTAGTGCAAATTACCCTAACTTATAATATGTTTATACTGTTATACAACTACTTGTCCCATACTCATTTTTAATACTAATATGATCCAAGTCTAGTATACTAATACTGTAACGGTCACCGTAATCAATATCATGCTTTCAATTTTCAAGTAATAAATAAATATAGTAATGATCTCACCGCTATGTAAAAAATTCATACTAACAAAACATATGAATCATTAGATTTGATTCATGTGAATAAAATATTTATCATAAGAAAAACGTAGACGGTCATTATGATTGGTGGTTATGCTTGCGTGCTATGAAACATAGACACTTCGTCTAAGATCGTCGTACCTATATCAAACGCAAAAAATATGTGTCCTGAATTATTTTTAAATTAAACACGCGGAGAACAGACCGGGTACACGCGATTAGACTTGTCAACCAATCGGATGTAGTTAAATTTGAATCTAATTTGTTAAAAAATCGGATTATTGGATTCGGATCCTAATCGGGTTATCGGATTTTATTTTCAATCCATATCCGATTAAATCGGATTCGGATCGTAATCGGATTATTGACGGATTTATTGATAAGGATAACAAAAATCACCGATCCTCGATCCAAATACGATAATTCGACATATTTTTTTTGTTAATTCATATCCGAATTTTTTCATTATAGGATATATGATCCAATTATCTAATTAAAAAAATACAAAAATCAATAAATATTGAAACATTGAGATTATTCACATTTTTAATAATGATATTTATGATCAATTATTAATAATAAATAAGAAAATAATTAACAATTAACATTTATATACAGATATAATACTAAATATATACATATAAACATATCAAATATATATTGATATATTTATAAATATTATATAATTTTGGATCGGATTAGCATAAATCCAAATCTAATTTGTTAAGAAATCGGATTATCGGATTCGGATCTTAATCGGGTTATCGGATTTTATTTTAAATCCATATCTGGCTAATCGGATCGAATTCGGATCAAAATCCGATCCATTGACTGGTCTACACGCGATGGACACTGCTGGGCAAAATTGGAAAATATAAAAAGTGCCAATAATTTGGTGGGTTACTTATGGAACTTTAACATTCCTAGTCCAATATTTGATTTTAAAGATATTTGGATATCTTTATTCCTCCTCATCTTGTAAGAGAAATTGGAGAACCTATTTATTTATCCACTCTATGAAGAGTAACAAAATAATAATACAAAGAGCTGAAGATTTGGTATTTGTACATTCCAAATTCATCATCTATCAATATGTGAGATATTATGGCAGATGCATTTGATTCATTGGATGGTAGTGGACTATTTGAGATTGCAAATCTCTCACCTGAAAAAACGAAGTTGAAGGCCATAATATTCATCGATGATGATGATGGAATCGATGATGAGTTCATGAAAAATCCAACTCAATAAAGAGGATTATAATTTTTATTTATTTAATAAATTTTTTTTTTGGCCTTTTCATGTGTTTATAGTTTTAAATTTACTCCAGAAAGATGAAAATATCATAGATTTTTTTGTTTTGAACTTGTGACTTTTATGTCATAAGTAGAAATTTGTTTTTAAGGACTTGCTATGTTATCTAGGATAAATAACTAATATGTTATAAGTTTCTTTGTCAGACATACTTTAGCCTATGCTTTATTTTTGTTTGTAAGTTTATTTGGTTCTCATTATTTAAGTAATAAATAAAATATTTTGTGCAATGTAATGTGTATATATAATTTTTTTTTTTATGTTTTTTTTATAGATGTGTCCGAGACGTATCGTGTCTTATTTTTTTTGAAATTTGTCATGTCGCTGTATCCGTATCGAGTCGTGTAGCTTGCGTGTGAGTAAGATATATATATATATATATATATCCCATACATGTAGCGATAATTATAGTTCAACCCCTCAAAATATGTTAAATTACACCTGCACCCCATCTTTTTTAGATTTTGATAATTTCACCCCCTCTAGTTTGTAAATTGTAAGAAATATCCCTTCTAGTAAACTATCGGAAAATTTAAAGTTAGTCAACGTTTACGTCATCACTTTTATATAAATAAAATGTCTATAATACCCTCAATTAATGGTTTCTTAGATTAAAACAACTGAGGGATAAAATCGTAAATGACTACATTCCTATTTTTAAATTTTTAGAGAAAAATATGCATGAATATATAAGTAATTTCACATATCTGATCAGAATGCCGATCAATTTGAGGGAGTGAAACTGTATATATCCAAAAGAGAGGGTGCGCAGGTGTAATTTATCATATCTTGAGGGGTGAAAATATAATTATTCCTCAATATATATATATATATATATATATATATATATATTTAGTATTTTACGTTTTTGTAAGTAGCAATTCCCGTTATTGTAACTTGATTTCTCAGAAAATAGTTCACGGCAGTGGATCTAAACCCCTGCAGTCCGTACCATTTTGCCTCCCGCAAGCGAGTTCGAGATCGAGCTACGAGCCTGGTAGGATTTGATTTTCATCATTCATACTTCCTTCTATATCCGATTTTCTTTTTCATTCGCAACACATCTACAGATTTCCCCTTTCATTTTCTCACCTTCCAAACACTACTACACACTTTTTCTTCCACCTTTCGATTTTCATCAAGCTCATTAGGGTTTCATTTTCTGAATTCCTTCTAATTTCGTCGGGTTTCCTCTGTATTTTGTTTCAATTGCATCAGGTGGTGATTCAATCTGATTGAACCATACATACATACATACATACACACACACACACACACACACACACACACACACACATATATATATATATATATATATATATATATATATATATATATATATATATATATATAAAGAGGTTACTTTATAGATTCAGCGAAAATGATGGTCGAAGATCTCGGCATCGAGGCCAAGGAGGCCGCAGTTCGCGAGGTCGCCAAGCTGTTGCCGCTTCCCGAACTTCTTCAATCCATTGCATCAATCAAAGCCGACTACAATGCGCGTCAACAGGTTTGAATTCCGATGTATTTTCTATGCAATTTCGAGTTCTTGGCGGTTTTTATTTGGATAGTGTCTAATTGTCCAAACTTATTGCTTGAGCTGTAGTAAATTCACTATATTTTTCTAGGTTAGTTATGAGTTCTTGACTTATTTTTGAATAGTGTCCAATTATTCGGAATTGTTGTTTCAATTGATGTTTATTGAATTTATTTTATCGAGGATGTCTCGTTATTAACGACGGGATTACTCATAGGTTGCTCAGTTTTGACCACGCCTATTTAGAAAGGTGTACTCTTCGTACGATTTGGGTGGATTAGGGTGGTGCTAATTAATAAGGGTATGACTATTTTATTGTTACCGCAAAAGATTCAGAAACAATTCTTGTAAATAGTGCATTACTGAATTTGCTGTATGGCTTTAGAAGGTGAGGTCACGAAGAGAGTGTTATGTGGTGGAGCATTCCTGATTAATTTGTTCGCATTTGGGTTATTATGTTCTCTTTTATCTTGCCTGAGGTAGAAAGATAGGATTGGCCCACCAGAACACTCTTATTGTTAGTCTTCTTATAGGGGCACACAGGGGAAAACCTTTTATTGCTCTGGCATAATAGCATTGGGTGTTTGAACTGCAGTTAGTTAAGGTAGTACTCTGAAGAATTCATCAATCACATTCATTCTTCGCCAAAGTTGTCCTTATTTTCACTTTTTACTGTTTTCTTTTATTCTATTTTTTCTGCAAAGAAACTCTTCAGGACCTTGTTGGGTAAGGATGAGAGTTTTGAAAATTCTTGCTCCCTATGATACTTAATTAGAGTGAAGAAAGCATGATAATTGTTAAGGGTAAAACTAAATAAGGTAAAAGAGATATTACAAGGTAGTTATTCCGCTAATTATCTAATATGGAGCAGAATGTTGGGTCTCAAAAAAGAAACATAAACAATGCATTTATGTAGTAGAAATGAGGAGAATGTAACTATGGATGATAAGGATGGCTAGAAGAGATATGATAAGTAATCATTCGGTGTGGGAGAATTTAAGAGTGGTGCCCATTAGTGCTAAAATAAGAGAGAGCTATATTTATGTGATGTAGACATCTTTAGAAGAAGATGAGTTAAACCGGCTTATATTGATCCACTTTAAAATTGCAAAATATCCACCTCTCTTTGTGAAATAGGTTTTTCATTATAAGGTTATATGCCAATGAAAAGTCTAAGAAAGCCTCCCCAACAACATTTCTATTTCCAAATCCATTCCCATGTACCTTCTCATACCCTCAACCTCTCTTATGTATATTTGTTTGCTTCAAGTCTCCCTTGAATACAATCATCCTTATGCTCCCCAAATAATGGTCTATTCATCGAGTCCTACTGAAAGTGTCTATAACTCCTCTTAATACCAATGTTTCAATTATTTTTCTAATAACTGTTTCAAAATCTTCTTTAAAATTTACCACCAGTTAAACCTACTCTTCTTTTATGTCTATCTTTTCTTCTATAATAGAGCTTATGTGCTGTGTTCTCGATTTCTCTAGCTTTCATCCTACCCAATTTAGGATATTGAAAATATACTATATTAAGCCTTTTTCTAATTATAGTGTCTAGGGATGACAATAGGGCGGTTTGGAGCAGTTTTCTCAATCCCCATAACCAAATCGTGAAAATTCTCATCCCCCATAACCGCCCCAAAATCGTATAAAAATTTGACCTTTACCCCCATAACCGTTCCAAACCGTTCCCATGTCCCCCAAAACCACCCCAAACCGCCCCATTAAACCCTTTTTTTTCCCTAATAGCAAGTGGAAAAAATCAATAAATTAATATAACATTATGATCTATATAGGAAATAGGTTTAGAAATAAGGGTTTTATATATATTAGAGGGTAGATAAGTAAATGTTTATTTTATTTAAGAATATTAGTGTAATTTCAATATAATAAACTGTAAATACATATATAATTATGTAATTTTAATATAAAAAATTGAATATTTATAATGCGGTTTGGGGCAGGGTGGTTCCCCATTGGGGGGAACCCCTCAAATCGTCCCCCGCTCCATAACCGTCGTTTTTTTTACCCCAACTTCCCCATTTAAAAATGGGGTGGTTAAAAACTGTTAAAAATATGACGGTTTGGGGCAGTTCCCCGGCAGGGTGGGTTTTTTCCATCCCTAATAGTGTCTGCCAACTCCATTTCTTGTCAATGTCCTTCGATTCCAAGTCCTATCCTAAGCGTACATCCTCAAGCTAACTTCTTTTTGGATAAGTATTATATTAAAGAGTGCTCAAGAGAGGAGTGAGTCCTAAAACAAGAAAACAATCCAAGCCCCTAAGGGCGGAGAGAACCCAAAAAATCAACCTTTTCATGTATTGATATAAAGTGTATAGAAGATTCAATTTTGTCTAAGCATCGACGCTTACATTCTTTCCAAAGGCACCACCAAAGACAAAGAGTAGCTCCCTCCAAAAAATACGGGCATGAGCCCCACATGACATCCCCTCCAAGCGTTGAAGGCATGAACCATTGAGTTCCAAAACAAAATGAGAAGGAGACCCCAACAATGAAAAGTGAACGAACAATGAAGGAGTTCATCGACTGACTCATCATCCCCCTTGCACATAAAGCATCTATTAACCATGACGATATTTCTTCTTCTAAGACTCTCCAAAGTGAGAATCTTGCCCCCCGTCGTAGTCTAGACAAAAAAAGCGATTTTCAAGGGAACCTTGGAACGCCAAATTGCCTTCCAAGGGAAAGACTGTTCACCAGGGCTTGAAAGACCCGGAACAAGGAAGAGACCTCAAACCTCCCACGAGAAGTGGGAGTCCACACACAATGATCCGGGCCACCTTCGTTCACACTCTAACATTACATCAAGAGACATTGTATAGCTTCCAATCCTGAAGTTGTCTCACAAACTACACATCCCAAACAAGCCTACCGGTATCAAGCTAATAACAATTGGTAATCAGGGCGTGGTGATCACGAGCAATACTGCATTTTTTACTCGTCGTTTCTCTAGGACAATATGAAAACCTAAGTACGGTGTGATGGACTAAGCACGGAAGATTCTCAGTATGCCATAACACGTGAGAGAGCATAAAAGGATGAATTTAGCGATAACGTTTTGCATTGCAATAAGGACTCGAGAATACCTTAACTTACTCATATAGGTCAATTAGTGGAGATAGTGTTCTCCGCTGTAGGGGCCCTGGTGAACTTTCTATAGGTTCAGCCTCTCCAGAGGGATGAGCAAATGTCCAGCATTACCAGCTTCCTTTTTTAACAGATGGAAACCCCTGAAAGGATTGTGATGGTTTGAATTTCGATATGTTTGCATGAATGCACATTGTGCCACAGCTTATGCAGCAACGGTGTCACCTTGGTACATGTGGCATCAGAATCTTGAAAGGGAAATTGGGTTGTTGAGGCATGGTGGATTGAGAGAAGGGCCCAGGTTCATACAAGTAACCCACTAACCTCACAAAAGGGTAACCTTTGGCCTGACCAAAAGAATAATGGAATGGACATGCGTAATGCATAGATGTAATAGAGGATGATTGCTACCAAGTACCTATGCCTGGAAGTATTCATAAGAAGGTACCTGTGAGGTAAGGGAGGCAGGACATTTAAAGTGCTTTTCTAGTCTGTTATCCTCTTTGCCTTCTCTCTCTCTCTCTCTCTCAAGTTCCTTCTCTTGCCATCTAATTGAGAAAAAAACCCTTAGTTCTAATTATCTTTGCAGACTTTTCCCCATCTTTGAAAGTATCTGTAAATTTTATGTGCTCGAGTGTATGAGTCATCCCTTCACCAATTGACTCAGTATGGAGAGTATATGATAAGATTAGAAAGAAAAGGAATGAGTAGGCAAAAGATAAATTGAGGCGGTAGACAGAAGTCAGATGTGCTTGCTATATTGTGCATCTGTATATCCGAAAACTTTGAGCTTTGTCTATCTCATTTCAAGAAGCTGGTGAGAAGTCAGATATGCTTGTCAATTATAAGCCTAGGTATATGCATGGTACAATCTCGTAAATGCCCTGTTAATTGAAGAATTTGTAGCATACAGATCATGGCATGAAGGATTACAGATAAACTGATATGGTTCGTTAAAGGAGTATCTCTCTATAGCACTAGAGGTCAATATTTCAGATTGTGAATATATCTGTAGCCCTGTATATGAGTGAATATCTGGTGCTATATGGCCTTAACTTTGTATATGTCTTTTGTTTCCATGGATTTTCTTGAAGTTTTGATCTTTTGTTTCCCATTGTAGAAAAAGCTTGACAGTTTTGCCTAAATAGGTCTGTGCTTTAATTTCAGGCAAATGATGCACAGCTTAGTACAATGGTTGCAGAACAGGTACTCATGCACCCCTATCCCTAGTCGTAATGCTCAGAAAAGTTGTTATAAATGTTAGATAATTTTTGCAGACCCTGCTCTTTCTAATGTAGTCAACTTCTGATAAGGTTGTGGGGCTGAAGAAATTCTCTCTTGGTGACCATACTTGCATAATCTAATGTGTCCTACTTACTTATCTCCTGAACTGCAGGTTGAACAGGCACAAGCTGGGCAGGAATCACTTTCTTCATCTCAGAAGACAATAAACCAGCTACGCGAGAACTTTGTTTCCATTGAAAAGTATGTGTTGGATGCAGCATAATAACATTATATGTCAATATATGACTTTCCTTGAGGTTTCTCATTTTGTTAACCATTTGCATGATTGTTTTGCTCCCATGCAAGTTGACATATTTAGCTGAGGCTGATTGGTGGGATTGCCTTGTGGATCAGGTTATGTCAGGAATGCCAAACGTTAATTGAAAATCATGATCAGATAAAGCTCCTTAGCAATGCGAGGAATAACTTAAATACGACTCTGAAGGTGGATGTAGCTTCTGACCTTTGGTCAAAATCCTCTTATTCATGATTACTCTTTATGCATATGTATTTTGAATGTCTACATGCATGCTACCGTATTCTAAAATTTGCATACCAGAATACGGCCAGTAGCCAGTAGGTTATGACCTGCTTACTGCTAGGTCCTTGAAACTTCTATAAAAGGCAGGTTTATCACTAGACCAGCAAGCCATAGGTGTATGCGGTTAAACTCTCACTAGTATTTAAGTAAAACAGGGCTCCGTGTACTTAAGTCACAGGCTTGAAGTTCTATGACATCTTTGTCTGCCTTTTGTTTGGTGGCCACTAACTTTTCGCTCTCTTGTAGGATGTGGAGGGAATGATGTCCATTTCTGTTGAAGCTGCTGAGGCACGGGATTCTTTGAGCGATGACAAGGAACTCATCAATACTTATGAGGTAGATATACTCTTAGTTCATATATGAAGCTTCTGCCTAAGTAAATCTTACATTCTGAAAATGGTTCATTGATTGTTAGTATAGTTTTTATAATTTGAATTTTTCATAGAGGTTAACTGCTCTTGATGGAAAGCGGAGGTTTGCATTAGCAGCTGCAGGATCTCACAAAGAAGAGGTCGGCAGACTAAGGTCAGTATTTGCTCCTAAAGTTTGTTATATTGATATGGTTCTAGTAGTTCTTAAAGGAAGGTTACCTCGGCTAAACATTCACTTCAGTGGTTGAGAAGCTCTCTTGATATGCTATGTTTATTTTGATTAATTACTGCCTCACTGGTAGTATTCCATCAGGCTTAGGAAGAGTCTTGCTTTGGGAAGTTGGTGTCTTCATTTAGTTTGGAAATTTAGTATTTGGGACTGACAACATTTCATACCTCTATTTTGTTTTTGGCTTGTTAGCTAAATTTGTAACCGTAAATAGAATCCAATACTTGCCTTTAGATGGAGTTAAAGGGGGAAATTTATGCTGGGCAATTGTGGTTGAGAAAAGGAAGAAAGATGGAATCCCAGAACTGAGAGTTTAAAGAAGGAAGAACCCAAGTCTTTGTAGTGCATATTATTAGCCCCAAAACAATTAGTATAACTGTTTTGAGGTATTAAAAACCAAACCTACGCCTGCTTTGAACTTACAGAATTATGGTTGTTGTCATGATGAGATATAATTAATGCACATATTAGCCCACTCTTGATGAGAAGTCTGGCCAGTCGTCAAACTTGAGGGGTCTTGTCATATCCTTTCTAAGGGTCTTGTCATACCCTTCTAACAGTTTAAGTGTTAAGAGTAGATATTGATTAACATGATACTGGAGTAGGCAAGGTGCCAAGGTTATGAGTTCAAACCTTACGTGCCTGATAATTTCATTTGTCCATTATTGTAGAGCCTACGTGATGGGGGCAGCTGGAGGATATAAATTAGTTAAGATACCCTCTAACAAAATATTTTAGAAGTTTGTTAGTGTAGACGGCAATTGGCCATTTTTAGGATTTTTCCTACAACTCTCATCCGAAACTATTGAAAACTCTGGCTACGAAATGTGTTCTGTTATTGAATTTTAATTCACAGCCCATCGTATTAATAGTAAAGAGTTGCATGTTGCAACTCTTGGGAACTAAGACAAGTATCAAACTTTCCTATCACACTATTAGATTTTTGTCTCTCTTCACTAGTGGACACAAATATTCGGACAACTTTTATCTGCCCATGAATGGCTTCTGTAGTAAGAGCAAGCTTATTGCCAACTGTCGCTTCGATTAAAAAATACCTTATCGACCTATCTATGCACCATAAAGACATTGAGGAGTGTTAAGAAAAGCCACAAAAATTTAGTAGACAATGATGTTGACTGAGTCAGACCCTTCAAAATGTATAATTCTAACATGTTGATATTAGTTTGGCACTAATCTTGTAGTAATGGATTATAAATGTGGTATTTTTTCCAGAGAATATTTCGAAGATGTTGATCGGACTTGGGAGACATTTGACAAGACATTATGGGGTCATGTTTCCAACTTCTTTGAACTTGCTAAAGAAAGGTATACTCGTTTTTATTTGAAGAATTTCTAGCATTCTGGTCTTTATTTTTCGCGTTTTATGATGTCATGTAATAAGATTTCATTGAAATGCTTTTTTCCCTATTGATTCCTATTTATATGGTTATTTTTCCATATCTATTTGTTTAGTTTATATGGGTTTATTTTTCTTTTGTTCTAATGGCTTACGCAACAGGGATGACCTTTCTCCTTCCATAATCCCCTCCTACCTTGATGAAGGTGGGAGTCAATCTATGGTTTCTAATACAAGTATTTGGAGTTAGAAGCTTTACCATTTAGGCTTGCTTCCGCATTTTGCATGAAATTAAACTTGTTATGTGGTAGTTGGATGTCTGAACAACATCTGATTAGCAGAAGCATCTTCCCCCCCTCCCTCTGTGCACAAACGCACACAGAAGATCACCTGGGGATTAGGTAATACATCTTCAAAGGACAGGAAATGTGCTAACGGATCTTCCAGCAACAATAAATCCACTTCAGATCAGATGTCTTGATCTGGCTATTTCATGCAGCGATATCGTAGTGTATTCTCAAGGCAGAGTACAGATGAAAACAATATTTTTAACATTGTTCTCATTTTTTATTTCTAGTGTGGCGCGTTTCCAATATGGTTCAATTGATAGACAACTAATATTTTTGACCAAGAATTTGAATTTCCATTGGTGTATCCTAACTAATATTGGAAGACAGTTCTTGGTAAAAATCTGTAACTGGATATAAAACAGCAGAGTATGACGGTATTGATCTTTACAGGGAATTGAGCTTGTATACTTAAGAATGTTATGATCTTTGTGTGTTTTTTTTTTTTTTTGATAAGTATGTATAAAAAAAGCTCAAACGGGGAGCACATCCCATTTACAAAAACAAGGCCCTAAGAGCCAAGCGAGCCCAAAACTTTAACTTCTCATCAATGGATATACAGTAACAACCCTCCACCCAATAAAACAAATTTGAGATAAAGAAATCCTTGATGCCTCCTAAAGGGACTCAACACCCTCAAAACATCATCTATTCCGCTCAAACCATGATCTTTGTGTTTTGAGATTTATTTTCTTCTGTTTGGTTATGTGCTTGCTCAACTATGAAGTTTTGTTTCAATAACTCATGAAGTCTCGTCTCATCTTCTTGTGTCTTCTTATATGACTCATGTTCTGCCGTTCTGTGAACTGTATGTTACCTTTTATCCTAAACTATCTGAAATTAGGATGTAAAATGATTGTCAAAAACTGTTGGAAGTTGGGATCAATGGAAATGTTGATTGAAAAGAGTGGATATGATGAATTTGTGAACTTGAAATTATTATTTGCTTCCGACATGAGAAAGTCAATTCAGAAATTTGGGGCTGCATCCTCACTCAAACTGGGTAAGATGATTGTCAGAACTCTTGAGTTTCGATTGATGGAAAAATTTGTTTGGAGGAAGCTGAATAAGATGGATTCGCAAATTTGAATTGTGGAATTCTCTCAGGACCATAGAGGCACTCCTTTGCGGCAAATTGTGTGACACAGGTGCAAGATGACACTGGATAAATTAGTTACACTGGTATTGGCTGCTACTCATGCCATGGATGCATGATTATTTGTTTCGATACAGCTGCCTTGGCAGAGCTAATCAGCATTGGCATGGTGTTTGGTATGCTAGTGATTATCTTACCAAAAATATTGAAAGAGTGGATAAGAGATCAGGATTATGTTATTAAATTCATTAAGCAGTTGGTTATAGAATTTCCAGCTTCTGCAAGTTTAACCTAACCACCAATGGGTCTATGGTCTTCTTGTGCCCAATTTGAAGAAATGATTTAAGTTGGATCCGTCAGTTGTGACAATTCATGCGACTTAAGCATAGTGGATGATAAACACCCACTACTGGTGGTCTAAATCAGAAACTCCTACTAGTGGTCGTTCCAAATTTTTTGATGTTTTTACAAATTACAGTTGCTGTTGTAATTTTTATAAATGAATAAAAAGATAAAGAAACTGAGGATAGGCTCTCAAGCAGAGATTCATCCTCCATAGAACAATTTTGGAGTTTGTGAAGATTTGATTCATTTCTGTATGGTTATGCTTGTAAAGTTTGTTTTAATTGATGAAACAGAACAAAGGATTGAAGTGAGAAATTAAGAATGAAATAACACAAGTATATAGTGGGAACGGCCACTACGGCCTACATCCACGGCACACAAAGCACAAATGGCTACAATACTTTATTATATTCTCTCTTAGTTGTTACCATGTCCACCTCCTTTTATATGGCAAAGTACAAGTGATAAATATGGCGAAGACATTGATGCGGGTTCTTACAGTTAATCACATAAATCGCTCCCATCAATATTCTATCCCGGACTTAAATCTCAGTCACTCCTGTTATGATGTTCAACCATTTGCAGGGTACATGGGTTGCATGCAACATGTTGTGTTCTATGAATATTTGCAATTGAAATGGCTAATTGATGATGTATGTCTATATATTTGCATGCATGATAGTTTATTAAAAGCTTGCTACTACTCCCTTAGTGCATTGTCTCAGTCTTTTCAGTTTCCTCTTTTAGGGTGTAAGTAATTGATTTATGAGTCATATATATATATATTGTCAAAAGTGTTGATAATATTGTGCATCCTTCAGTATGCCTCCTTGCCAATTTGATTCATATGTTTTATGTGCTTTTGATTCTGACCTTTTATTTTTCATCTGTGTTGCAGTCCGCAAACTTTGGTTCGTGCTTTGAGGTGAGATTAATTTAATTGGATGCTAAAGCTCACCCATCAATGTATTGTGGGACACACTCCCCTTTTTCAGTGCCTTTTTATATACTTCTTACTTATAAAAAAAGAAGAAGAAAAACTCACCCATCAATGTCGATTAAGTTTGATACTGAATTTGCTTGGTGAATACATAAGAATGTGGACTAAAATACTCTTTACTTTTAAGAATACCGCTCATGTAAAAGAATGACTTGTTATAAGAAACTAATTTCTTGCATATATAGTTCTATAATAAATGGTTTTGTATCAATCCTCCAAAAAAATTTACACGTCTTGTTTGTATATTGCAATATATGGTATTGGGGTTCATGTTCAAGTTTTAACTTATTACTCATATCTTCTTTTACCCTTTTTTATTGTAGGGTCGTTGAAATGCAAGAAATCCTTGATCAGCAACTTGCAGAGGAAGCAGCTGAGGCTGAGGGAGGTGACGCAATGGCATCGATAACAAATGCTCGTAGAACTGCCAAGTATCTACCTTAATTAATTTTTATGTATTAGCTCTTTACCTGATGGTTGCCTGTCTTTCCCATTATATTCATTTTGTGTCTCCCGTGTCTATTGTCGAACTATGTTGTATCTTCTGTTCAACGAGGCATCCAAATTCCAAAATTGATGACTGTCTTTGTCTTGCTTGAAGGAAGTCTACCACTACTACAGGTTCTTTCAAAAATCTTACACAACAAAAGTTGAAGGTTCAGGGAAAAGGCTACAAGGATAAATGCTATGAGCAAATAAGGAAGACAGTTGAAGGACGTTTTAACAAATTGCTATCGGAGGTATATCCTTGCATCCTTCACAAGTTATCTTTCAAGTTAGATTCAAAAATCAACATTCAGATTTGTCCTTATTGGTATATTTATACCTTACTCATGTATCAGCTAGTCTTCGAGGACCTAAAGGGAGCTCTAGAGGAAGCCCGAAAGGTATTCTTATTTGATCTTGAGAACCTTTGAATGCTATTCTTTTTTACTTTTCTCCTGTGAAGGCCTTCTGATGAATGGATTGTCACGTGTCAATAGTTATCATTTCCTTTCATTCATTAATAGCTGAGCCTTGTTTTTAAGAGAGTATAGTTCCTTCTAGGAATTTTCAAAGTTTTATAGAAGAACAAGATGGGAAGATAGAAAGCTTGAGAAGTTTCTCTTGGAAATTGAAATATGAGGTCTTCAAAGATGGTTCTGAATCTATAACAAAGACGGTCAGCAGAGTATAATAGATGGTAGAATTCCTTTAACGCAGTTTTAATTCAGATATATGTACTGACTCAACTAGACATTGAAAACAGTTCTTCTGCGGTAAAAAGGATTCTTAAAGGAAGCCCTGGGGATGTTTCAGTTATGTCCATGTTATACAAATGGGGAAAAGGAACCGAAGAAATCTAAGGCCCTGTTGGTAGGCTGTCTGGTCTGGTCTTTGTTTTCAGGACCAGATCATGTTTGTTTGGACTTGGTCTCAAAATTTGAAATGAGACCAAATTGAACCAAAGGGGGTGTTTTTGGAACCATATTTTTTGATGGTTCAACCTGGTCCGGTTTGGTCTTATTAATAAAATATATTTATAAATAATTAAAAACGAATAAATAATAATAAAAAATGAATAATAATAATAATAAATTAAATAAAAAATATTTTAAAAATAAAATATAAATAATAAATAATAAAAAAAATGAATTAAATAATACCTAATAATAATAATAAAAATGAATATAATAATAATAAATAAATATAATAATAAATAAATGAATAAATAATAAAATATATTTATAAATAATTAAAAATGAATAAATTAATAATATAAATAATAAATTAAATAAAACATAATAATAATAAAAAAATGAATACAATAATAATAAATAAATATAATAATAAAAAATGGACTAAATAATAAATAATAATAATAAATTAATAAAATAAATAATAAATTACATAAAACATATTTAAAAATATAATAAAAATAATAAATAATAAAAAAAATGAAATAAATATAATAAAAAATAATAAATAGATATAATAATAAATAATAAGTAAATATAATAATAAATAGATACTTCATAATAATAATATAAAATGAGTATAATAATAATAAATTAATATTAAATTAATAAAATATATTTTTAAATAATTAAAAATGAATAAATAATATATAAATAAAATGAATTAAATAATGAAATAATAATAAATAAATATAATATATTTATAAATTAATATATAATTTAATAAATAATAATATAAATAATAGTTTAATAATATAAATAATAAAATAATAAAATATGTTATAAAGTGAAGAAATAATAAATAAAGAAAGAAATAATACATAAATAAATATTATAATAAATAATAAATAAATAGTAAGACTAAATTGCTTACCAAACAGATTTTTAAGTTTAGGATCCAGATCAGATTAGACCAAACCGGACCGAACCGAACCTGACCAGACCAGAAAGACCGCCTACCAAACATGGCCTAAGAATTCAGAATGAAGAAGAACTGGAATGCTGAATTCTATTTTCTATATTTCTTCCTTGTTTCAGATTGTACAAGGCTTATTAATATACAAGTGTAAGTCAAATAATAGCAACTACACTATAGGTTATACGAAGTCAAAGATCAGCATACTCTAGGATAAACAACTGCACACTCTAGGAGCTAAAAGACAGAAAACACTTTGACTAAATTGTATCAGAATCAGAATTTCAGATTGTGGTGTTGTGTTTTTCCAATTGAATCTTCTGAAAGCAACGGTTTCCTTTATTGTTTATTTCTCAAGGTCAAATTTGTGGGATTTTCTTTTTGATGGTAAAGTTTCATGAGTGTCAACGGATTCATGTACACATGAATTACAAGTATACGAAACTGAAAGTATATTAGCATCTTCCAAACTTTGCAAAAGAGTGATTAACTAAAGGTTCCCTGACTAAAAGAGAACTCAAATCTAAGAACTTAAGATTCAAACATAACGCCTCTATAAATTGAAAGAACTCTCTGCTCTTTACCACCCATACAGACCAGCGTAGGCATAAGGTGCCGACTACTTCACGTAGCGAAGCTTTCTGCAGACTCTAGCCCTTCATTCTTCTGATCTGTCACCTCCACAAAGGAGTTAGGAGAACTTTATTAAATTAAAATGGGTGCACGAGAAGATCCAACACCACCCTTGCAACCAAAAAGTGAACCAAGAAATGGTTTGCCATCTCTTCATCATTTTCTTTGAAAGTTTTGTTGCTAGACAAGTGGGGAAAATAACGTCTTAGAACTTCGTACCATACTCGATGTTGAATGTCTTTTAAGAGGATCTTTCGAGGGTGTTTACTAGTGTCTTTTTATGTCTAAACCTAAAGGTTGATGGGGATTTTCAAGGAAAGTGAATTTTGGGCCCTGTTCTGGGGTCTGTGAACTGTACCATGGCTTGGTTTTCTGATTCTCAAATCGCTACGGTTGAGTCTTTTGAGTGAGGGAAGGATTCAGCTCACCTAAATGTTTTCTTTGTCTAGTACTGTGGGCAATGCAATAGGAGATGCAAATACCAATGACTCCACGGATTTACAAAGGCTACCATGAATCGGAAATAAACATGGATCTCACCCAAATAGAAGGCTCTTCCCCTTCAAAGGATCTCCAGATCTTTTTGCGCCAAAGGCCCCACCATAAACAATGAGAGGCTACCCTCCAAACATCTCGAGCTTGCTTCCCCACTATAAAACCACTAAGCTTTGAGCAAATATTTCGTGGCAAAAGGCATAGCCCCAGTAGGTAACAAACATGACAAGAAGCAAGTTCCAACACTCCTGAGCCAGTGGGCAATGCAATAGGAGATGGTTGACGGACTCCTCCTCTCTCTTGGCTCTTGCACATGCAGCAGCATTAAAAGATGACTTCTCTTCCTTTCATCAGGTTGTCAATTGTCAGGGTTCCAGTGTGTCTGTAAATATAGAAGCGCACTATGTAGCGTTTCATGATCCTCATTGCGCCTAAACCATGTCATATTTGTCCGACATTCCACCATACTTATCCCTGTGCCAGCCATCTTGAGTCCTGTCCAGTCTTGTACTTGACCCTAATTGCTTCCTTATTAATGTCGTTTGAGATCTGCATGGACACCTTCACGTGTCAGTAGCTATGTGCTGTTTCTAACCCCCTTTGACACTGTGTTCTTACCTAAAAATAGCCACTCTTCATCACTTTATAATTGCCATTAATTATGGGGTATCAATCCAAGCCGTTTTATGATTAAAGCACTTGACATTTCTTGAAAGTCTCTCAACCATAACCTCACCAACCTTTGTACACCTGGTAACTTAAAGGGCTATACTCACTGCCATCTTGCTCCTATCCTTTGGAGCTATGCGGATTTTCGGCCTATCTCCCTGGGTCTTCTGTCATATTTTCAGAATAATTCATCCATCGTTCGTGGTAAGAAATGACAATATGCTTTTATCTGTTCTAATTTTGTGAGCAATTTATATGCTATGGCTTGACTTGACTCTTTTATCTACTAAAATATTCATGGTAATTACTGAACTCTACTAAGTGTTCAAATGTTGCTACTGAATTCCTTAATTCTCATTATATATATATATATATATATCTCCTCCGAAAAGCCTCATTTATCGTTCCTGGTAACCTTTGTTTGCTTGATTGACTTTCAGATTGGTGAAGAGCTTGGAGATATATACGATTTTGTTGCTCCTTGTTTTCCTCCAAGGTTTGTCCTGCTGTCTTTAAAACTGTAAACTTGTCTTCTCTGGCTTCGTGCATAGCTTTTGTCCAAATATCCAATTTATAGTTTAATAATAGAATCAGCTTGCAGCTTTCCAAACTAGTTTCCAAAGGAACTAGTTACTTTTGAGTAGAAACACCATCCTTTTGAGCACTTTTTTATATATATTTCTTATCAAAAAAATAAAAAAGGAAAAAAAGAAAAAGAATAAAAGAATAAAAGAAAAAAGAAGAAGAGTAGAAACACCATCCAGACAACTGGAAATGAAAGATGCCAAAATACTTGTAAGAAGGACTATATCTATAGTTGAAACCTCAGCTTTCCATACATCTTTCTATATTAATGCATTGTTGAAAGGGGACAAATCATTGAATCTGTAGCCCCTAAAGCTCATAAAAATATTAAAATCAATTAAGCTTTCTAGGACTTCAATTTCATAATGATGTTATGCTTGCATCTGGTATATGGTCTATGATTCAGAGTATCCTTTCCTATTTGATCCCTTTGGATTCTAAATGGATTGAATAGTTATTGGGAAGCATAAAGATCTATCAATGACTTGAATGTGATGCATCATGTGAAAATGTAGACAGTGATCCTGACTGCAGTACTCGATATGTTTACTGGCCCTCTTTAGTTGCTGCTTAATGAAAAATTTTTGTAGATGAATAATTGCACCAGCATGTTTAATTTTGTTCCCATTGATGTAGATTTTTTTACATGGTTTGTCCGGCTTGATTAATATAGAAGCTGCTGAAATAAACCACCTGGGTACCAATATAAGCCAACTGGCCCAACCCATTTGTCCTTCACACGTGATACTGTCATGTATCTTAGAAGGTACTGTTGGAAGGGTGTTGAATGATTTAAATATTAAAGTTTCACCCTCTTTAAAAGCTTAAGCTATTAGGGTAGATGAGTTGTTAACGTGGAATCAAAGTCAAATATCTCGTGTTCAAACCTCCCAGTCACCTGCATAACATTAGAGATGTCTCCTACGCTACCCATAATACGTGGACGCATCGAAGTAATCTCATATAGTTATTCGGTTTGAATGCTACCTAAAAAACATGACTTAGATGACGGAAAAAGGAGGCCTAGGATGCAGAAGATCATAACATGAGTGATTAGTAGATTTGGAGTGTGGGGTCTTTTCTACGTAATATTCCTGCGCTAGAGCCGAGCCCGGTATCTTAATCAACAAGATCTTTAACCCATGGACAAATTTTTTTTGTACGTATTGAACCGAAAGAATGCCACACATGAAGGAGCGCGTTGAATGATTTAAATATTAAAGTTACACCATCTCTAAAGTCAAGATTTAACAGCAGATGGGTTGTTAACAAGTGAGATACTTGTGCAATGACATGGCCGTACATCAAAGGATGAATGTAAGAACTATGCACATATACTTAGAATGCTCTATTACTTATAGGGACGGATTCATTGAGGGACCAGTTGGGGCATCCCCACCACCACCACACTGGATTTTCTATTATTTCCATTTTATGGCTACATATTTTGCAGAATTCATATAATGTCCCCACTGAAATTTATAAAAATTCAACTATGCACCCACTAATATTATATAAAAATTCAATTATGCCCCTACTAAAATATGAAAATTCTTGGATCCCCTAACTAAATCATGGAATTTTCTTTTATAAAAATATACTTCCTCTATCCAATTCAATTTTAAAATAATTAGTTTTCTATTCTAATTTTATGTTATTTATGTTTACAGATTTGATATTTTACGAGGTAAATAGTTGATTTATTGAAGTGAATATTGAGTTTTTTTTTTTCATTTTTCAATCAATTGTTTTTTTCTAATTTTCCATACCACCTAAGGATTAATGGGAAACTTAAATTATGGATGTATATTTTTTGCATTTGCTTTTATCTTTTGTGTGAGAATATATGAGAAGGTAAAACCATAAAGGATATAAAAATTTTGTATTGCTCAGTGTCTTTATTACAATAGAACCACCACCTATATATATAGGAGAGAAGGAGTGGTAAAATAGGCAATTACAAGTAATGAATTAGAAATCATATCTCACTAATTATGCTATCAAATCAACCAAATCAATTAAGTCAAGACTTCAATCGCTCCTAAATAATATTCTTCAACAACCCCCCTCAAGTTGGACACGAAGATCTTAGCATCTCTAACTTGGAACCAAAAACGAAGTTGTTTGGAGTATGAGACGAGTAAATCCGAAGATTCAAGACAAGTTGATCCAAAGATCCAAGACAAGTTGATCCAAAGATCCAAGACAAATTGATCCGAAAATCCAAGACAAGTTGGTACAAAGATCCAAAATGACTTGATCCGAAGATCCAAGACAAGTTGATCCGAAGATCCGAAACGAGTTAATCCGAAGATCCAAAACAAGATGATCCGAAGATCCAAGACAAGTTAATCTGAAAGATCCAAAACAAGTTTGATCCGAAGATCTAAATAAATTTTGGTGGGGTGAAAGCAAATCCCACCGAGAATATAATATATATTATATGTAAATATAAATATTTTAATAGAAAATCGTTGTTGGGGATTGGAGATGGAGTGCCATCCCCGGCAGAGATGACGATAAGCGGAAAGAATTACCATGAATCGGTAGGCTCTGATACCATGTGAGAATATATGAGAGTAAAAACAGAGAGGATATATGAATTCTGTATTGCTCAATATCTTTATTATAATAGAATCACCACCTATATATATAGGAGAGAAGGAGTGGTAAAATAGGCAATTACAAGTAATGAATTAGAAATCATATCCCACTAATTATGCTATCAAATCAACCAAATCAATCAAGTTAAGGCTTCAATCGCTCCTCAATAATATTCTTCAACATTTTAAAAATAATTTAACTAATATGGAATTTCTTTTATTTATTGTGATAGTTTAGAAGAAAAAAAAATCACTTCCGTTCCCTCTAAAATAAATATCATATTTGTCGGGCCACTCAACTATTTTTCTGGATCCGTCACTGGTTACATGCATAGTGCTGGTAGGGCATGGATTCCCATATTTGATAATCTGGATGGCTCAATGTTAGTTGTTACTTCTCATATATGTGCGCGTAGGCTTGCATGAGTTCAGATGTACTTGTTTCTCTACTTGAACTTAGGGGCATTTAAGATGTGAAGATTTTTTCCATGAACCTCTCTCTCATTGTCTTTACCGTATTCGTTGTTCTTGCTTGCAGATATGAAATATTCCAGCTCATGGTAAATCTTTATACTGAGAGGTTTATTCAATGGCTGAGACTTCTGAGTGACCGAGCAAATGATCTAACAAATATTGAAATTCTAAAGGTAAATCATTTGGATTTTGGATAGTTTTAGTATTGAAAAGGCACTTTTTTAACTTTAAACTGTTCCAGTCTTGAAACCATTGTAACTATGACTAGGGTTACATTTTGAATCTCATAAAATATCTAAATCCTGGTTGGAAGATGAAATATCGTCGTTGCAAATTCTAGCTCTTATGCTCTACCAGTCAATTTTGATTTGCCTATCACCAAAGAACAAACAGTATTCGTGGTACTTTAGCTGAAAAACCAATTAAAGTAGAATTAATAGTAGAACGAAAAATAATTTGGTAGTTCATCTGAATATCAATTTCTTGGAACTTATGTATGGTTTTCCTATTTCAGTATGTGTACAAGGTAGATTTTGTTTTGTCTTCCACAAAAAATAATTGTCGTAAATGTTGTGAGTGTTCATTTCCCCTTTAATTAATCGTGCTGCTTGCAATCAGGTAACTGGTTGGGTTGTTGAATACCAAGATAATCTTATTGGGCTTGGTGTTGATGAGTCTTTGGCTCAAGTTTGCTCTGAGAGTGGTGCAATGGATCCCCTGATGAATTCATATGTAGAAAGAATGCAAGCCACTACAAAGGTAACTATATGTATCCAATCGACTTTTAAATTTATTAGTTAGTTTTTTATATTGTTCAGATCACACCTCTTTTTTGTTAATCTGTTTCCTGCTGCTCTTATTTCGCTTTCAGAAATGGTACTTAAATATCCTTGAAGCTGATAAAGTGCAGCCACCCAAGAAAACAGAAGATGGAAAGCTATATACACCAGCTGCTGTTGATTTATTTAGGATCCTTGGAGAGCAAGTGCAAATTGTACGAGAGAATAGCACTGATGTCATGCTATACAGAATTGCTTTGGCTATTATCCAGGCAAGTGGAGCTTCACAAATTTTCTTTATTTATTACCATACTAGAAGATGGAAGCCATTTGCTACTTTAAGGAGGAGGTTGTTCTATTTTAAATTTTTTTACTAATTCAATGCATTTCTTGTTGGCTTATCATTAAAAATTGAAGTTACTTGACTGCTTGATGCAGGCTCTATTTAAATCTCTGGTTTCCTCATCCTTAACCGATGTAGACTATGAGAGATCAATCATGTTTTAAACTTCAGTTATTATTCCAAGTGTAGCTTTACAGATTTTGTTTACTATTACCACTTTTTTTTTTTTTGATAAATAAAAATTATATAAAAAGCACCCAACCGGGGGATGCATCCCAATAACACCCTAAGGGCCTAGAGAGCCCAAAAATTCTATCTTTTCATCTATAGATATATAATTCCTTCCCTCCACCCAACTAAACAAACAAGAAATAAAAAAATCTTTGATCATTCCCAAAGGATATTCCACGCCCTCAAAACAACGCCTATTGCGTTCCATCCAAATGCTCCACCAAGGCAAAGAGGGGCCGTCCTTCAAAAGATCCGTGCATGAGAGCCAATCGGAACATTCCTCCAACAAGCTAGCACCTCGCGCACCGAAACCGGCATCACCCACTGAACACTGAAGAAACCAAAAAGAAGGCACCGACTATTATAAACAACCGGGCAATGCAAAAGAAGGTGATCCACTGATTCTTCCTCCTTTTTGCAAAAGAAACACCGATTAACCAAGAACATGCCCCAATGTCTCAAGATATCCAGGGTGAGAATACGACCTCAAGCCGTCGACCATGTGAAGAAAGCTACCTTAAGTGGAGCTTTAGAACGACATACCGCCTTTCAAGGGAAATGCCCTTCCGCCCTAGGCGCAAGACATGCAAAAAAAGAAGATACCGAAAAACTCAGAGAAGAAGTCGGCCTCCAAAGCAAAGAATCCGATCCACACTCGACAGATAGAGAATACAAAAGCTCCAATAGGTCAGATGATGCAGACCAAAAATTGAAAACAAGATAGAATACTCCAATCACCGTTGGAGCCTAGATTTCTAAAGAGAAATATGGGAAAAGCCTAAGATAAACACTTCAAAATTATATTGATAAAAAGTTGATTACAACAGATGTAGAGGTTGTTCTATATATAATGATGCTATTAAAGACACTTCGATTTCCCTAGACTGACTTTCAAAATACCCTCTACTATTCCCATGACATTATATGACTTCCCATACAATCATTAATACCTTTGACCAGACTTATTGACTGCATTAAACATCATTTGCCAATTCTCAAGAAATAGTTGATTGCATCACTCTTTGACAATATCAATCTGATTTGATAATCCAGACTCAACAGATTGCATCAATCCCTCCTCCTTAGAAGAAACTCGTCTACGAGTTAAATTTTGTCCAGCAATCCCATCTTCACTGCCATCTTTGTATGGATACAAATCGGTAACATTGAATATATGGTCAATTCCCAAATGCTTAGGCTATGCATTTCCTCCAATCTTTTTGATAATCTTGAAAGGACCAATCTTTTTCTTACTCAGTTTAAAATACGAGCCAGTTGGAAATCTGCCATGCTTTTTGTACTTGGCATTTGATTCTTCAACTTTCAGCCTTATTTGATCATGCAACCTTTTCATTTCATCAGCCATGTTTCTCCCCTTAGCGTTGCCTTTCCCAATCTGTGGTAGAGGAGCCAATCCTGTCGGCAAATTTATAGGAAAAACGTCGTCGAACTCTTTCAGCACCTTGTCCATTTCAGCAGGTGTATGTTGTAGTTTCTCCTTTCTTTCCTTGGATAGAAGCACGTGTGCAACTTCATTGTCCTCAAATTCACTTAGACATTGTTGGGATGTCAAGTATGCATGCCCTTCCTCCTTCTTGGGCTCAGGAAAGTCTTCATCTTTCATTGGAACTAGGATTACTCTAACCTCAGTCTTATAAAATGCATACACATTTGTTTCACCAAGGCGGATAGTCTTATTATCAAACTGCCACGGTCTTCCCAATAGAAGATGACAAACTTCCATATTCACCACATCACAACAAACTTTATCAGAATATTTTTCAATTGAAAGGGACAAAACATTGCTCAGTTACCTTAACTTCACCTCCTTTCTTGAACCAAGCTATTTGATAAGGCTTTGGGTGTGGGTGCACTTTTAATTTCAGCTTGGTAACCATCTCTTTGGAAACTAAGTTCTCACAACTACCTCCATCAATAATGACGTTGCAAAGTCGCCCGCGAGAGGTACATTTGGTTTTGAAAATGCTGTTTCGCCTCCAATCAGCTTCGGGCTGTTTTGGTAATAACATAGCTCGACGAATCACCAAATTTGGAAGATCTCTATCTTCGAATGTGACTTCATTTTCTTCAAAATGCAGCAAACTATCATCGTGAACTTTATCAAATTTATTCTCTGTGTTACTGGAATCATCTTCATTGATAAGCAAATTACTAGCAGTCTTTCGACAATCAGAGGATTTGTGCCCTTCTTTACCGCACTTATAGCAAATTATCTTATTTTCCATGGACTGGAATGAGGTGTTACTACTTCGGGGAGTAGTATTTGCTGTTCCACGACCCTGGCCTATACCACGACTAAAGCTAGCTGCTGGTGTATTACTTTCCTGCATAACATTGGTTGTTGTTCCAGCCTTTTTAATGTTGCTTTCTTGACTGAATTCAGCTTCCAATTGAACTCGTCCTCTTCTGAACTGATTTGAATAATTGTTAGACTGATTTTGCTGCGTTTCGATCTTCGTGGCTAACTGGACAACACTTGTTAAAGTGTAACAAGGCTGTAATTCCACCAGGTTTCTTATATTTGGTTTGAGACCTATCAAATAATGATGAATGACCTGTGTTTCTGTCTCAACCAATTGTACTCGAGTTCTCATCTTGTAGAACTCATTTGTATACTTCCGAACCGTGTGAGTTCTTTGATAAAGGGATTGGTAATGTTGGAATAGAATTTCTTCATAGTTTAGTGGAAGGAATTGGCTCCGGATCAGCCTTTGCATCTTTGCCCAGGTTTGAACACACTCCTTTCCAGATTGAGTCCTGGTCAATTGGACTTGTTGCCACCAAGAAGATGCATACCCCTTCATCTTAATAGCCACTAACTTCACCTTCTTATTATTAGGAAGGTCAAGGTACTCAAAGATTATTTCCACTTCATTAATCCAGTCCAAAACTTCCTCCGGCTGCTCATTTCCGGTGAAGGTTGGAATTTCCACCTTAATACGTGGATCTTGATCCTGTTGAAATTTACGAGTAAAGGCTGGTTGCCTTGCATGTGGTAAACCTTCATCTTCATCATCTGAAAATTCTTCAGCAACTTGCTGAAATCTTTCCGCTCTTGGTCGGTTTCTCTAATTTCCACGTTGATAAACATTCATTTAAGGTCCCCTTTGTCTTTTTATGGTTGGATTAGGAGGGCAGACAAGTCCAACTTGCTCCAATCTGGTGCATAACTGATTAATCTGCTGTTGCAGGTTCTCCAAATCTTCTTTTGTAGCGGCATTATCAGCATGTTGTGCCTGAGGCACTTCTGTATTGCTCAATTGGTTTCTTGATTGCCCAACCATAGATTCGCAAAATCACAGATCTGATAGCAAGCTCTGATACCACTTGATGCAAACCGAAAATTGAAAACAAGATAGAATACTCCAATCACCGTTGGAGCCTAGATTTCTAAAGGGAATTCTGGGAAATGCTTAATGAGAACACTTTAAAATCTGGAATACTTCAAAATTATATTGATAAAAAGTTGATTACAACAGATGTAGAGGTTGTTCTATATATAATGATGCTATTAAAGACACTTCGATTTCCCTAGACTGGCTTTCAACATACCCTCTACTATTCCCATGACATTTTATGACTTCCCATACAATTATTAATACCTTTGACCAGACTTATTGATTGCATTAAACCTCATTTGCCAATTCTTAAGAAATAGTTGATTGCACCATTCTTTGACTATATCAATCTGATTTGATAATCCAGACTCAACATATTGCATCATCAGATACCTCCTCTAACTCCCAATCCTGAAAATGCCGCACGAAACGAACATCCCACACTAGCTTCCCGGTATTAAGATGATAACAGTCGGCTACTGAAGTATGACGATCCTGAGCTATCTTGAACAACTGAGGAAAGGACGAAGCGAGAGGACCCTCACTGCACCACAAGTCAGACCAAAAATCCACACTAAGACTAATAGCCACTTTAAAAAAGGGAAGCCATCGGCTAACTTTTTTAACTAGGTGTTTGTGCTATTTTGCCCTTTTTTTCATGGTTCATTGCATTCATCTCTTGTTTGCTTATCATTAAAAAAATGAAACTCCCAGTCTGCTTGATGTGTGCAGTGTGCCTAATTCAAATGTCCAGCCTGTTGATTCCTGATCGATTTAGAAGATGAGAGTTTAATTTTGTTTTGAACTTTTAAGTATTTTAATTTATTTTTGGTTTTTGTTTTTAACGTTAATTATGGCTTGATTGTACATGTTTGTGGTCACATTAATATACCTATTGTCCTCTTCTCAAAACTATTTTAATTTTAGGTCTTTGTTGATTTTTAAATCTCCTCATCTTTTCTTTTATTTTTCTTCCCTTCTAAAACTTGCAATATTATTATTTAGAGGCTAAGTCTTATAGTAAGAACCTATTTAAACTTCCTTTCTTTCAATTCCTTCCCATGGAAATATTATTTTTTTCAACAAAGCTTTCCACTAAGCTTTCAAAACTTGGGAAATTCAATCTCCTATAAATAGATTGTTTGGTATTGATGGGCACAGATCTGAACCCTAACCTCTCATAGAGAGTTAGGTTTGTTATGCAAACCTAGAGGGGAAGAAAAATAGGTCTTGATGACAGTCATTTTTACCACTTTTTGACTTTCTTTACCAACTTACAGAAAATACAAATGTAAACTAAGACTAAGTGTTAAGTACCAATCATCTGTCATGCTAGTCATAGCAATGCCAATTAAAAGTTAGTTAAGGCTACGTGAGGCATGAACAATGGACACGACCTTTTCTCATATTGATCGTTTTCTGATTTCCGGGGAGTGGGAGGAGAGGTTTCCCGATGTTATTCAGTCCATCGCCTCTCGTTTTACTTCGGATCATGCCCCTCTTCTCTTAGATTGTGGTGGTATTTTTTCATGGAAGTCTCCGTTCAAGTTCGAAAATATGTGGTTACGGGCGGAGGGCTTTCAGGATCGTATTTCGGAGTAGTGGGCTTTTTCTGGTAGACAGGGGTCTCTGAGCTTTGTGTTGGCTTCTAAGTTGCGCACTTTGAAGTCTAAGCTCATTTGTTGGAATAAGGAGGTGTTTGGCAATCTGGAGTGGAGGAGGAATAGGCTTCTGACTGTGATAGGTGATATTGACGGGGCAGAGATGAGTTGGGGGGGGGGGGGGGGGTGATAAGGTTGAGGAAAGTGAAGTGTTTAACTGATATTGAGGAGATTGCAACTCAGGAGGAGATTTCGTGGAGACAGAAGTCTCGGGCTCTTTGGCTGAAAGATAGGGATCGAAACACTAAGTTTTTTCACTGTATGGCGAACGCTAGCAAGAGGAATAATCATATTGGGTGTATTTCTATTGAGGGCTCACTGCTGTCCTTGGAGGAGGAGTTTCGTCAGTGGATTCCTGATTTCTATTAGCGTCTTTTTTGTTAGAGTGAGAGGTGGAGACCTTTGCTGGATGGTTTGCATTTTGACTCTATTTTTGTTGAGGATCGTGACAGGATGGAGATTCCATTTTCAGAGGAGGAGGTGGTGCGGGCTTTGAAGCAGTGTAATGAGGATCGTGCTTCGGGTCCTGATGGGTTTACTTCGCGGTTCCTTATTGAGTGTTGGCCGATTGTCCGGGAGGATGTGATGGGTACTTTCCATGCTTTCCATGATGAGGGTGCCTTTGTGAAATCCCTTGATGCTTCTTTAATTTCTTTAATCCCCAAAATTGGGGATGTGAAAGAAATTAAGGATTTCAGACTGATTAGCTTGGTTGGGTGTGTATACAAGTTGATTGCTAAAATGTTAGCTTCTCGCCTCAGTAGTGTTCTTGATGGTGTGATTTTTGATTCTCAGAACGCTTTTGTTGGAGGCAGGCAAATTCTTGACTCGACTCTTATTGCTAGTGAGCTTGTGGATGCTAGGATTTTGAGCGGTGTGCCGGGGGTGATGGTGAAACTTGATGTGGAGAAGGCTTATGATCATGTTCATTGGGGTTTCCTTCTGTATATGCTGGAGAGATTGGGCTTCGGGGAGAGGTGGAAAAAGTAGATCGAGTTTTGTATCTCGTCGGTCTGGTTCTCAGTGATGGTGAATGGTTCTCCTTCAAGTTTTTTTGGGTGTTCTCGTGGCCTGCGGCAGGGTGATCCGTTGTCTCCGTTCCTTTTCCTAGTAGTGATGGAGGCGATTAATAGGATGATGTCGAGGGCTTCTGAGGCTGGTCTTGTTCATGGGTTTTGGGTTGGGGAGGCTTCGTCTCAATTTGTGGACATCTCTTACTTGCTTTTTGCCGATGTTACTCTTGTCTTTTGTGATGCGGATGAGGATCAGATGCGGCATCTTAGGTGCATTTTGATTTGCTTTCAGGCTGTTTCATGTTTGAAGGTGAATACTTGAAAGAGCTCGATGATTTTGGTTGGTGAGGTGGACAATATTTCCGTGTTGGCCGAGGCTTTTGGGTGTAGGGTCAGTCATATGCCGTCTGAGTATTTGGGTATGCCTTTGGGTTCTTCTGGTTCGCGGAACCAGTGTCGGGATTCCGTGGTCGAGAGGGTGGACAAGCGGTTAGCCGGATGGAAACGTCTGTATCTTTCCAAAGGTTGGAGGCTTACTCTGATCAAGAGTACGCTGTCCAATCTTCCTACTTATTTGCTCTCCCTTTATCGGATTCCGTGCTATGTAGCTAAGAGAATTGAGAGGATTTAACGTCAGTTTTTTTTTTTTTTTGGGAGAGGGGGGAGAGTTCTTCTCTTCACCTTGTGCGGTGGGATGCTGTATGTTGTCCTTTTCTGGAAGGTGGGTTGGGTATTTGCAAGTTGGTCCCTTTCAACAAAGCATTCTTAGGGAAATGGTTGTGGCGTTTTGGGAATGAGAGGAACCAGTTATGGAGGAGGGTGATCTCTTGTCGGTATGGGGAGTACCCTGGTGGTTGGTGCTCTAGGCCGGTGGATATTCGTAGAGGTTTGAGTGTGTGGAAGGACTAGGGATGGCAATGGGGCGGGTCGGGGCCGGTATCACCCGCCCCGTCCCCGTACCCGATTATTTTTCCCCGCCCCATCCCCGTTTAATTTTTTTTTTCTTTTTTTTTTAAATTCTTTTTTTGAATGGTAAGAAATTCACACACAACACCCACAATGCCTCCTAAGAGGCTCGAACTCCTCACCTTCCCAATTTGGGAGTGAGATTATACCATTGCAACACATGTGTGCTGGTTTACGTATTATTTTTCCCCCAAATAACAATAAAATCCCAAAATCAAACCTAACTATAAGAGATCAAAATCAAACAATAAATCTATATGAAATCAAAATAAAAAAATTCAAAAGCATAATAAACAACTCGTCAATACATGTTTATTCATATATATATAAATATATATATAGCTAATCGGGGCGGGGCGGGGGTGCCCCATACCCGCCCCGATTATAATCGGGGAATTTTTTTTCGCCCCATACCCGCCCCGGTTAGCTAAACGGGGCGGGGCAGGGTGGATAAAACGGGGCAGGCTCGGGGCGGGGCGGGTTTTTTTGCCACCCCTAGGAAGGACATCCGGCAGGAATGGGATCCTTTTGATTCTTTTGACAGGTTTAGGGTGGGTGATGGCCGTTCTGTGTGCTTTTGGTCCGATTGTTGGTGTGGGGAGGGCTCACTAGCTTTTTTGTCCCTTTGCTCTTTAGGATTGGTCGTGATCGCCACATCTCTGTTGTTGACTGTTATCACCTCAATACCGGGAGGATTGTCTGGAATGTTCACTTCATGCGTCATTTTCAGGATTGGGAGTTGGAGGAGGTTTCAGGGTTGCTGGAGTTGTTGTACTCTTTGCCGGATATTGGTGTCGGTTTGGATTTGCTGGTTTGGACTCCTTCGCCTTTCAGGCGTTTTACGGTCTCTTCCTTTTTTCGTTGCTTGGTGCCTCGGGTCGGCACGTTGTTCCCTTAGAAGGCGGTCTGGCGGTCTAAGGCCCCTTTCAAGGTTGCTTTTTTCACATGGTCGGCGGCAAGGGGTAGTATCCTTACGTTGGATATCTTGAGACGGCAGGGTATTGTTGTGGTCAATCGGTGCTTTCTATGTAAGAATGATGGTGAGTCCATTGATCACCTCCTCTTGCATTGCCCGGTCGCTTACGATTGTTGGTGTTTGATTTTTGGGCTCTTTGGGATCTCTTGGGTGATGTCGGCTTCGGTTTTGGAGGTCTTGGTGGAGTGGTTTGCCTGGCTCTCATGTTCGATCTTTTTGGCGCGTGACTCCTTTGTGCTTATGGTGGGTCCTTTGGCTCAAACGTAATCGTCGGTGCTTCGAAGGAATTGAGTCTCCGTTGGGGTCTTTGAAGGATGTTTTTATTTCTTATTTATTTTGTTGGGTGGAAGGTCGCAATTGTAAATCCATAGATGAAAAGATAGAGTTTTTGGATTCTCTTGGCCCGTAGAGGTTTTTCTTTTGTATATTGGGACGCACTCCCCGTTTGAGTGCTTTTTATTTTATTTCTTACTCATCAAAAAAAAGAAAAAGACAATGGACACCAGGATTTTACATGAAAATCAGATGGGGAATTTCTGGAGATCTAGTCCACTTAGGGAAAATATACACTATCACAAAGAGATATTAGACTAGGTCAAAGTTACATACCTAAGAAGCCCTAGTTATCTCTAAACACGGACCAACCCACCACACTCTCTACTTGAATCTCAAGGCACAGAGTCCGTTGACAGTTAAGTGGATTCCGATTCATGCGGGCGTTCTCTGCTGCATTGCTGTTTTTACTCCCCACTCTCCACCATAACAAAAAGTTTCCACTATATCTTAGGAGTAGTCAAAGGAAGTACGGCGGGTTCGAGTAGGAAAAAATGAACTAAGAAGTAGTGCAAACAACAATGGATCAATTCATTCAACAAACGGACTTCGCTTCTCACAAATCTGCTTCTCCATGGAAAAATGTATATCTGATTTACTCATCCACTCCAATCACCACTGATTGATTGTTTGTTGGTGTTGAACTCTTCAATACAGCTCGGCAGCAGTTTAGAGTCAACTTTCCTATAGAACACTCACCCTTCTAATGTAATGTGATGGATGGGTGCTAAAAAATCTCAACAGTCCTATATAACACTCACCCTTCTGATGTAATATGATGGGCGAATGGTAAAAAACAAATATGTATTAAATGTTTTATAGAAGTTCTCTAGCTTGTATGTCTTTGTTTCCTTTTTCTTTCTTTTTCTTGTTCTCTTTTGTTTTTTTGTTTTTTTTCCGTTTTTTAATGTTTAGGGTGATTATAAGAGATACAATGTTGTAGGGAGAACAGTTTTAAGTGTTTCAAACCTGAAAATATTTTTTTCCGGACAACTCGACAGCTCGAGAAGTGTTTTCGATTGAGCAACATGCAACCATCAGCCTTCTATTTATAGGCTGATCTATGGAAGTGCTTGTGCACTTTTCTTGGGTTTATTTATATATTTATTTCAACAAACATTTTTGGCAAGTTTTCGGAAAGCACTTCTATGCAATTCAATTAGGTTTTTAAAATCAAGACATGTTTTCTATTTTTCTTTTATTATTCTCATTATTACTATTATTATTTCTGGTAAGTTTCAAAATCAAAACGTGTAATCATGAAACTCTAATTTTTGAAAGCATGAAACCTAGTTTTCTGAGTTTATATGGTTGTTTCAATTTACCTTTGTACCTTAGTTGAAGCTTGACTCACTCTGATCACCATCATGAGGTAACAAACTTTTAATACTCTAGCTAAACTAAGAATTAATACATAAGTTCAGTCTACATATCCATGAAATATGTCATCACAAGTCCTGTTGACCTAGCAGGTCTAGGTTTTGCTAATTTGAAATCAAGCTCTGGAAAGGAATACAAGATGAAAATTTCATATTTTGGAAGTTAATTTTTTCAGAAAACTGCTTACTGTCTTTGTCTAAACTGGAATTGGCATGATGAACAAACCACAAGATTTCAAAGGTTTTCCCTGGAACTTCAGAATCTTGAATCATCAATAGGAAGATGATAACCTTTTGTACCATGTGGCTATAGTAGGTAGATAGACACCACGATAGTATCGAATGGCATGAAAAACATGTACTCCAAGGTCCTTTTAGCAGAAAGGACCAGTTATTTCATTTGCTTTCAATTGTGCCTGTGGCTGATGAACCTAAAAGATCTTGTTATAGATGATCTCATTTCTCTCTTGACAACTGTGTCATCAGTTTATAGAAATGCTCTAATTTAAGTAATTTACCATGTATTTCTGAGATTTTTGCCTTTACGAGCTCCATCAAAACATTTATGTTGTTTTATCCTGTTCTGGAATAACTTTGACTGGATCTGTGTATGGAATGCAATTCAGGTAATGATCGATTTTCAAGCAGCTGAAAGGCAGAGATTGGAAGAGCCTGCTTCTGAGATTGGTCTAGAATCTTTATGTGCTATGGTCTGTGGATTTTGTTGATGTGTAGCTTGTATTTATATGTAAGGTCTTTTGTAAAACCTTTGTATACTGAATTAACATTTCATGATGACAGATAAATAACAACCTGCGCTGCTATGATCTTGCAATGGAGCTAAGTAACAGCACCATCGAAGCCCTTCCACACAGTTATGCTGAGCAGGTAATACAATCACTGTGTTTTTACTTTTCCATGAATGAAGGCTGCCCAGCTGTGATCTTACGAGCAATGACAGTGTCTTATTTTATGGCTTCTATTTTGTATGACGTCCATGCGATCCTATTGGACTTCAAACACTCCTAATTCTCTTGTGACAAACCACAAAATTGTTAGGATAAAAAGATGCTTTGAACTTGCTCGAGTGGTGTAGCAAAAGTTCAAAGGCCTTGATGTTTTTAAAGGCCAAGGATGTTCCT
Source organism: Cornus suecica (assembly GCA_963922005.1). Classification (NCBI taxonomy): domain Eukaryota; kingdom Viridiplantae; phylum Streptophyta; class Magnoliopsida; order Cornales; family Cornaceae; genus Cornus; species Cornus suecica. The sequence goes on from OY998246.1 coordinate 20,631,637, forward strand.
TGGAAAGGAGTGATCTTGTTTTGGTCTTGATGTTGCCCCCTCATCCTTGAATTGAAAAATATATTTCAAGATAGTTTTGTTGTTCCTTCTTTAATTGATTAGATTCCACATGTGGTTCATATAGAACTTTTGTTAGTATTTTGGATATCACGTTGTAATTGTGTTAGTACATCTTTTATTTATCTAATTATGTCTACTATTCCAACTTTGGAATGTGTCCAAATTAGAAAGTGGCTGTCATTAACAATTGTGATACCTCCAATACAGAAGAAAAGCCTCTTACTGAAGTCTCTTCTTCAGAGGCCTATCGCTGCTAGTAACCCTTCTAATTTATTGCCACATCTTTCATAGAACTACCAATGCATTAGTAAGTTTGTATCACTACGATATTTATTCTGTATGTACACCTACTATGTAATCCTTGGGACCACCTCATTATACTCCTACCTTGTAATCCTAGGCATCACCTCATTCTTCTTGTAATTACGAGAAAATTAAACAAGAACAAAGATGATGAGAAAAAGAAGAGAAAGAGAGCGAGAGTTTTGGGGAAAGAGTGAAAGAATGAATTGAATCTTTTTCATCCTTCCACTATACTTTGTCTATATTATTAAGTTTCTAAAAATACAAAAGTACCCTACTTTAAATAAATAATAACATATAAGTCCCTTGCAACAATTCTTAATCAAGACATCCTCAATTCTAATACATCCTCAACATCCAGTTATCTAACCAAATCAAATTTCCATTCTCTCTAAACCTCGTGTCTATTTTCTTCCGAGTCTAGGTCGTTCTCAACCTTTTTTTCTCTTTTGTATCACTATTTTAATCATCATCATGATTCCCATTCACAAATATACCATAAAGATCCCTCTTCTCATGGTAACCTGTTCCAAATTCCAATAAACATGTCCAGTCAAGAATCCAATGCAGAACCTTAGCCACTTCACATGCTGCCAGCCATCAAACATGTGTTACTACTACGATTAGACCTGAGGTCAGAACCCTTTCCATGACTCCTCATCACATTGGGCTAGACTCCCATCAAAATGTCCTAACACTTCTGATTTACCCCTGGTGACAACCCAGACAACGAGGTTACGGACAATGCAATATCACAAAGGGTTAGACCTCTCATTGCAACCCTACTGACATCTCGACACGTTTGGTCAGAACCCCCGGCTACAACCTAGACAGTAGCACAAAATTAGACAAGCAGGTAACTGAACACTTCCAACCAACTCTCGACACATCACACCATAGGGATGCCTCAACACATTGCAATTTTGGTCATAAGATATGCGTTGTTGTTTGTTTCCTTCTCATTTATGAAGAATAATTTATTTTTCAGTTAAGATTATATTCTACTTTATTTTTCCATCCAAATTAGATGTATGAACCAATGTTTAAGACTGGCCCAGGTAAGCTTTTCTAATTGCTCTCTTTAACGAATGTGCCAAGCATTCTGTATGACACACAATCACTTTAATTTGTCTAGTTTCTTTGGAGAATAATTTTCACAAACTATTGATGTGGAGCTCGCGCCTGTGCTTCTCTAGTTGTGTTTTCTGAATTGGTTTCTTTATCACCTTCACAGATTAATTTTGAAGACACTTGCAAAGGATTTTTAGAGGTTGCAAAGGTAAGTTGAGAGTTCCTTCCCTGTACATGACTTTTATACTTGGTAATTGTTTGCACAAGTTTCTATTATAACTTCTATGCATTCCTCTTAATCCCTTGCTGAGGCTTTAAAATATGTAATTTTATGTGCAAGAAGATTTTGTGTTGGTGGGGGTTCCAATATAGTTAATGGTGCACTAGACTCTTAAAAAAGCCCCAGGATCGATAGGGCTCAGCTAGAACACCTCAACCTACCACGGAAAAAGATCTTTCAGTCAAGCTCCCATAAAGCCATCATGTTCATGCATTTTAGTAGGCTCAGAAAAGGCGTGCCTTGTATTTTTTAATAACATATTCATATTTTTTTTTATATTTTATGACCATTATATTAGAAGGTCCTGTATCATCTAGGGTATTAACCTTTTGACATATTGGATAAAATTCATAACCTCTTTTAATAAGCATTATTAGTTTCAAACTGTGCCTTGGGCTGAAGATCCAGAAGGTATTTGGTGCCTTAGTGCAGTAATAGCTCAGTTTTCAAGATTCAAACATCTTACAATTCACAAACAATGAAAATGTAGTACCGGAAATTTGAAAACATAAAAATAAGAAAATAAGTGAGAAAGATAATGAGTTTAGGAAAGGGCAACTGTATATCCATCACACATAAGTGCAATAAGATTTTTTTAACAAAATTTTAAAAAATCAAAAGAAGAAGTAGAATTTGAAGAACAAAAGAAATGAGAGAATCTAGAAGGAAGAAACATGATCTGATTGAAGAAAGTGAATAAAAAACGTTTTGGAGAAATCCGGAGTAATTTTTTTTTTTGATAAGTAAGTATGTGTATAGTGCATCCCATGTACAAAAGCCCCTAAGGGCTAGAGAACCTAAAAACTCTATCTTCTCAACAATAGAAGAACAGTACCACCCCTCCACCCAACAAAACAAACTAGAAATAAAAAAATCTTTAATCACCCCCGAGGGGGACTCCACACCCTTAAAACAACGCCTATTGCGTTCCAACCAAATGCTCCACCAAAGGCAAGGAGGGGCCGCCCTCCAAAAAGGCCAAGCGCGGGAACCAATCGGCACACTCTTCCAAGAATGCAGAACATCGCGAACTGAGACCGGCATCACCCACTGAATGCCAAAAAGACAAAAAAGAAGACACCAACAGTCATAGACAGACTGACAATGCAAAAGGAGGTGATCAATAGATTCGCCATCCTTTTTACATAAAAAACACCGATTGACTGAAAAATAAAAAATGAAAACCTGTACTATATCTGTAGTTGCAAAACGAATCCTGTGGACTAATTATTAGGAAAATTATCCTCAACTTTCATGACTATTGCAAAAGACCCCTCACCATTTTTTGGGATTTTTCAATGGTCAAACATGATGTGACAATTCAGAAAGACAAAAATGGGGCAAACGCCCTTTATGAAAACGTGTACTATATTTATAGTTGCAAAATGAATTCCATGGACTAATTATTAGGCAAATTATCCTTAATTTTCATGACACTTGCAAAAGCCCCCCTCATCATTTTTTGGGAATTTTCAATGGTCAAACATCATGTGACAAATCAGAAGAAAGACAAAAATGGGGCAAACACCCTTTATAACTGTTTTACCCGACCTGAGCACCCACCCGATATGATTCAGGTAAAAAATGGAACATGTTATTGATTCCCAATTTAATATCAACACATCTATCTGCATCAAAATTCAACCCTAGTAGTTCCCAATTCTCTCTATCACATTCAATTTAAAATCTCTAGGATTCGAGATTACACTCTTTCGTCAACATCAAAATTGAAAAAATTGCACTGACAATTGGGGAAATGAAATTCCAATTTATTACTCTCACCCAATTTTGTTGGAACTCTCTCTCTCTCTCTCACTCTCGCTTAGAGCTGGCAATATTTACCCAAACCCACCAACCGGCCCATACCTGCCCTCAAAATTTGGGTGAGTGGTTTCAGATGCGGGTCGATAACGGGTTGGGTTATTGATAGAGTGAATAAATGCGGGTTGGGTGTGGGTACCCGTATAAACCCATCCCTTACCATCAACGGCTCCCTCCGTCTCCCTTTCTTCCATCGATCTGCTATTTTTTCTCAGTTGCTCACCTCACTTTCTCTCTCTATATCTTGTATATATATATATATATCTGATCTATATCATTATATATAACTCCAATCTATCTCTATATCTATCTCTAAACATTAATCTTTGGGATGATTTTGATTATTGATCTATCCAAAGGCGAAAGATTAGCCACGTGTGACTACAAATTCCATCAGATTAATATGAAAACAATAAAAGTTCAAAACTACCCTCTTCCGCCTAAAATATATATGCACGTGTGTATATATCTATCAGTTCAATGTTTTTTTTTTCCTTTTACAATCTGTTGGAAATTCAAATTACAAGAGATAAACGATAAATTTCTGGATGAAACTTTAAATCGAGGGTGCCTTTTATAAATATAGATATATAGATATATGCAGGTGTATATATATATGTATGTGTTGGACTAAAAAAAATGGTTTTGCTTTAATTGGGCTCAAGTCACTTAAAAAGTATTACGTGTAATATATGTTTTATATTTAAGTTAAGTTATACAAATTAAGTTAACAAACTATTACGTGTGTCCTCACACTTTTTTTTTTTCATTTGAATCTTACAATTTAATAAAGGAAAAAAAAAAGTAACTTAATGTAACATATGTTTTATATTTAAATTAAAGGTTATTTACAGTGACACCCCCTGAGGTTTGCTTAAATTACAACTATATGCAACGTTTGCATTTTGCAAACGATTAACTCCTTGAAGTTTCAAAAAGTTGACAAAGAACCCCCTAGGCCCATGAATTGCCATTTTTGCCCTTGATAAATTACTCAATTAGTTGATAACATATATTTTTTTTGAGATGACTGTAATGCCCGTGATTGTAAAAATCAAATTTTTTATTTTAGACACTTTTTTGTAGAGAAAATTTTTATTTGTAAACTAAATTCATAAATCTATATACATAAATACATATATATTATTATTATAAAATTAAAAATAACTTAAATAAATTAAAATCTAAATGTGCATGTTATACTATACTATTAATAATGTTGTGTATTAAGTGTCTAGTTAAATCTCGAAGCACTTAGCATGCTAGACTAACTTTAATCAATAGTATTTTTATTTTATGTAATTAATATTTTTTTTTCGGTCGTTTAATAAACATGCACTTACTATAAAAATTAAAATAGTAAAAAACACTATTAGTATAATGTATTGTCCAAAAATAAAATAATAAAAAGTTATATATTTTTTTATAGATGTATGCAAATATACACATTAGTAGCACTTACTATTTTATTTTTTTTGGTTGTTTAATAAGCATGCACTTACTATAAAGTTAAAATAGTAAAAAAAACACTATTAAGTCCATTTCAAAATAATTTTCTGAATTATTTGTCCAAAAATAAAATAATAAAAAGTAATATTTTTTCCAAATGTATGCGAATATACACATTGGTAACACTTACTATTTTTTTTAGGTCATTTAATAAGCATACACTCACTATAAAAATTAAAATAGTAAAAAAAATTATTAGTTACATAAAAGAAAAATATTATTGATTAATGTTAGTCTTGTATGTGGAGTGCTTCGAGATTTAAATAGACACTTAACACTTAGTATTATTAATAGTATAGTGTAACATGCACAATTAAATTTTAATTTATTTGAGTTAGTTTTAATTTAATAATAATAATATACATATATATAATATATGAATTTAGTTTACAAATAAAATTTCTCTCTACAAAAAAAATGTCTAAAATAAAAAAGAATTTGATTTTTACAGTCATTATCAAATATAAGTAGAAGGTCATTACAGTCATCTCAAAGATAAAATATGTTATCAACTAATTGAGTAATTTATCAAGGGCAAAAATGACAATTCACGGGCCTAGGGGGTACTTTGTCAACTTTTTGAAACTTTTGGGGGTTAATCGTTCGTTGTATCTAGCTGTAATTTTAGCAAACCTCAGGGGGTGTCACTGTAAATAATCCTAAATTAAAATAATTAATGTGATCTAATATAATTTTGTTATAATTTCACTTAAGATATATAAATTTTGATTGGCAAGATTCAGGCCTTGTTTGGCAAAATATTTTTGCTTCTATTCTTTCACAGAAGAAAAGGAGAATCAAAAGTTCTTTTGAGATTCAAACTTTAAAAAAAAAAAACGCATTACGACCCGTCTTAACAGGTTGAGAGCGGGACATTGACCCGTTTATGACCCGCCCGTTTGCCACCTCTACTCTCGCTCACTTGCACTATCACTCCCTCTCTTCGTTTCTTTCATGTGCTTGGAGAGGGATGCGATGGTTTAGTCGACGGGTGAGCTGGCCTTGACGATGACCAATCTGGATTCGTGCAAAGAGATGGCGACAGCATGTGGAGTGCAGTGGCAGCTCAAAGGGAGCTTGCTTCTCGGTACGCTTGATCTAGGATTTCTTTGACCTTGAAAATTATTTTCAGAGAGACGAGAACCTTTTTTGGCGAAGTTGAGGGTCATATTTTGGCCCATTACAACTATGCTGGCGATGCCTATGTGAGAGAGAGCAGGTGAGGCTGCATCCATGGTGAGAGGGAGAGTGGTAGGTTTCGGGGTATATAAATCTGTATTCATATGTGAATATATATATATATATACGTATGGTATATATCTTGTATCTATATGTATATATGTGGTCTACTAAAACAACTTGGTTTATTGATGTGTAAATATGTAATCTCAACCTACCTTAGCCATTAATTAACAACATACCCTTATTTGGCCATTTTAGCGCTGATGTAGCTAACAGTCTGCGGAATCTCCATTTGATCTCATTTTTCTGTTCGGACTTCAGTTGGCCAACTTGGCTGTTTCTTTGAGTGTTTATCTCATTTACTTGTTTAAAGACATTTAGATAATAGAGTATTGGTTTCAGACTGCTAATAAAAAAGTTTACTGAGTTCAATGGATTTAGTTCTTGATGACTGCTTTTGCTGTATTGACTATGGTAATATTGTGAGTCAAGTATCCTAAAACTTCAATTCTGTTAAGCATTTAGGTTCCAATTTATGGTTTGTTGGAGACTGCCCATGAATGAACTCTGTGGAGACATTTTTTGACTATTCTGTTATTTGTGAGGTGGTTTTATGATTAGACATCCTCATTTACTTGCACATGCTCGCCGAATATAAGAGTGTGGTTTCAAGGTTATAACTTGTACTGTCTTTGAAAAACCACAATTTAAAAAGGGCGGAAAGGGAAAAAAAATGGACCGGAGAGTCTTCTTCTCAAAAATCAAGTCTTATTAATTTAACTGATAACTGAAGGATTAGATATGACCCTTTCAAACCTATGGCGCTAAGACTCCCAACTCTGGTTTTTGTTTTTTTTTGTTTTCAAAGTGCTGAATTTCTTACTTTATTGCGTTCTATACCAACTGATAGGTGATACAAAGATTACCTTTTATCATATGCAAAGTGTTATCTCAATCAATTACTTTTTCCATTTTATATATCCAAATTAGAGGTGTACATGGATGGGATTGGTTTGGTTTTACTATAAAACCAGAACCAATCCGATGGAAGCTGTTCCTGGAAAAAGGAAACCAGACTGAACCAATTGAAAAAACAAAAACTCGGATTGTTTCACGGTCTAGAATTTTCTATTGGGCTACTCAGAAGTCATCCCCTTTCTCTCCCCTTTCTAAAAATGATTACCTGTACAGCCTTTAACGTTTGTCACTTGGGAACTTCAAGTATTGTCCCCAACATCTCTAACAGTTTCTTCAACAACAAAATAACCAAGCCTTTTCCCAATTATTTGGTAAATAGCCTTTTCCCAATTTACCAGCACACCCTTGGTGCAATGGTATAACCTCACCTCTCCAATTGGAAGGTGAGGGGTTCGAGCCTCCTAGGAGGCATTGTGGGTGTGTGGTGTGTGAGTTTCTTACCATTAAAAAGATGACATCAACATTTGTGGCAGCATCCATGCAGTTGCATAAGTATAACCACAAAATGATCAAATGGTGTTTAAAAGCGCAAGTTCATTTCCTTGTTATTTTTCTGGGTCATGCGCATCTTTTGTACCTCCTTGGAAGAAAATTTTGTTTTCTTGGGTTCTCTTGGGCTTTACTGATCTTTCCTTTTCTTGTTTATGGGATGCGCTCCCCGTTTGAGTGTTCTTTATATATTTCTTACTTTTATATTTTTTAAAATAGTTCACTTGCCTATTATAAAACATATATACATTTATATAGATATATTAAATTATCCTTTCTAGTGCTCTATATGCTGAATGCTGATTATATATGCGGGCACATATATTTCATAGAATCCATTATGCTAATTGCAGTATAATTAGACTTCACAAAAATATCATAGGAAGAAACTGATTGTAGAAATCATGTGACATGGTTAATGTTACACGGATTGGAAAATTGCCAACAAGAGTGAAAACAAACTGCTAAAGATGAAAATTATGTGGATCTGTGTAAAAGCTATAAATATTTCAGACAAAACAAATTGTGACTTTGCACTGGAAATGAGAAATAATAGAGAGAGAAATCATATCAAGCCTAATCTATGTATATATGTATACCATGGATTGGTTCGTACTGGACTGGATTATATTGCCCTCAACGATTCCTGAGAATTTGGAACCGTAATCAATACGATACCCATTGAAAACCAAACCAATCCACACAGATTGAATGGGTTCAGATTGGATCCTGGTTTGAACCGGATCTATGTGCATCCCAGAACCGTGTGCACCAAGATAAAAATATAGAAATTAACCTTTCAAAAAGAATACATATATATATATAGAAATTAGAGCCATAAGAAGAGTAAGAGTTGCCTTTTATATTATTCTAGATTGATTGAGAAATCTAGATGTTGGAAATAAATAGAATTCATTCTCTCTACATTTCTTATATGACATTGATAGCTGCATATCTGATGGCCTGTATCTGGATTAAAGAGCAGCTTTGTACTAAAGTACTGATTGATAGTATGAGAGAAATAAAATGCAGGAACCATTTTGTTTTATTTCTGTACTTTTAATTTAAGGTGGTATATTAATAACCTCTACATGCAAGAACATTCTTTTATCTTTAGTTGTACTGTTTCTACTGTTGATATTGGACAATTTGCTACTTGCCTGTTTAGTCATGATTCATGAAGGTGGTCAGATTGTGCTTTTTTCCCCTGCTATATCAGTGGTGGTCGTGTTGGCTTTAGGATAGATATGTTTTTCTAGGGAAGACATCATTCTTATAAATAGTACCTGATTTCTTCGTGATGGTAGGAAGCTTTGCATCAAACTGTTAGCGTTATCTTTGAAGATCCAGGAGTTCAGGAATTACTTGTCAAGCTTTACCAAAAAGGTGATTTATTTTTTGCCACTGTACGTTTTACTTGAGGTTCTTGCACAAATTTATATCATGAATCGACCCCAAGCAGTATAAAGAACTTATTTTGCACATGCACACACATATCAAAGATGATATTATCAGGATTTCTGTCACATTTTTCTATACAATCAGAGATGATTTTATTGTATATGTTTGACATGCTTCCATAGGAATAAAGAATTAAACTGTAACTGCCCATAGATATGATAATTTCTGCTTCGGGCCTGAGCTCGCACGGTTATGGTCTTGGATATTGTCCCAAAAGGCCTCATACCATTTGAAGACAAGCATTGGCACATATAAGCACTTTACTTTCACCATATCAGGCGACGCGGGATTGTGCCACCTTTAGCCTGTCAATGTTGTAGCCCATCCAGTTTCTCGCACCCACCTGCATCACACCCGCCCTCAAGGTCATCACAATAACCATTTTTCTTCTCTGTTAGCATCATGTTCTGACAGGTGAGTGAGTGTGCAGATTATACTTCGGTATATCGAGAAATTGCCTCCTTTTATTTGGTCTTATCTTGGCAACATTACTGGCCTTAATGGTGAAGATCTTCTGTCAATGTCTTTTATTTCTTGATTTTAACTTATAGAAATCCACATGATAAATTACTATAGAGTGATTGCATGTTGGTTTATTCTTGGTTCATCAAAGAAGAGAGGGGAAGGGAAGGGAAACTTCAAATTTCAAATGGTAGTGGACTTCGATTTCTCAATTGTTATTGATGGTTGTGGCGTTCAACAGTTCCCTATGTATATTATTTCGGGTTCAGAATGCAGTAGCAATGTTCCTATATTTTGCATCGTATTGTCGATCTTGGAGGCTTCCTCCCTAGATTTTCATGAAGCTCTAGTTGATTAGTAATGTTTGGGTAATCAGGTCAGTTGAGGATGGATGGCCTTCTTGGAGAGGTTCAAGGGTCACATCATCAATTTTTATAGAAGTGATTGGGGAACCAGGAAGCCGACTAAGGCCATGTTTGGTAGGCGGTCTGATCCGGTCTGGTCTGGTCTGGTCTTGTCTAGATCCTAAATTTAAAACTCTATTTAGTAAGCGGTCTGGTCTGATGGTCACGGTCTCACAAATATTGAACTAAACTATATTTGGTAAAGCATTCTGCTATGATCTTTTTATTTTTTAAAAATAAAATTATTTTATTTATTATTTATTATTTTTTCATTTATAAATATATATTTTTAATTTATTAATTATATTATTATATATTCATTTTTATATTAATTTATAAATATATTCTATTCATTTATTATTTATTTATTATTTATTATTATTTAATTCATTTAATTTACTATTATTTATTCATTTTAAATTATTTATAAATATAATTTATTCATTTATTTATTCATTTATTATTATTATTATTATGTATTATTTAATTCATTTTTTTTATTATTCATTATTTTTATTTTATTTTTAAATATGTTTTATTTAATTTCTTATTTATATTATTAATTTTTTATTATTTTTTAATTATTTATAAATATATTTTATTGATTTATTTATTATTATTATATTCATTATTATTATTATGTGTTATTTAATTCATTTTATTTATTATTCATTATTTTTATTTTATTTTTAAATATGTTTTATTTAATTTATTATTTATTAATTTTTAATTATTTATAAATATATTTTATTCATTTATTATTATATATTATTTTAGCAGCAAGCATTTTATAGAAAGAACAGGCTAAAAAGCCATACAAGAGCTAAGGGGCATACCCCAGTGGGATTAAAAGTCCAAATGGAATCCCCAAATCATCCAAAACACAAAAAAACCAAAGCTCTAAAAATACACCCAAACAGATGAGGGAGACAATCACACTAATGAGCAGACAACAACATCTACAAAAGCTTCAGCAAACACCTCCAGCACCATAGATCAGACAAGGCCAAAAAAGCAGGAGAGGGACAAGATAGCGACCAAAGCAGCACCTGGTAGGCATCCTCCATAACAGCCAAACCAAAACCATCAGAACACACCAAAGCCAGATCAAGCTAGGCAAAGATTGAATTAGGAAAATCCGGTAAGGCAGCAGTCTCGACATTAGAGACGGACCTCTTCACCCCATGCAAGGAGATACCCCTAAATCTGATTGGGTCTATAATCTCCCTTTTAAGGCTAGTTAAGTGTCTGAACTCATAAGCAAACAACCTTCTATTTTTCTCACTCCAGACCACATAAACAGTTGCAGCCAAGGACCATCTAAAGGCTTTTGTCAATAAAATGAATGTTGCACCAATTCAGGAGGCCCTCCCAAGATGGAGCAGCCCAGTCAAAACCCCCTTTCTGATCAATGGCAGTTCAGAGGGAGGAGATATCAGGGCAATAAAAAAAGAGGTGGTTTCTGGTCTCAAGGGGAGAAGAGAAGAAAACACATTTAGCCTTGGGGAGAAAACCCATCTGGACCAGCTTGGATTGAGTTAACACCCTATCTTGAGTAACAAGCCATAGGATGAAGGCATGTCTAGGAATGGCCTCAGAGAACCATATGCTGGCAACCTAGACCATCTTGCTCCTTTTAGTTCTCAAAGTATCCCCAGCAGAGTGAATACAGAACTTGTCTTTAGAAGGGAGCCAAACCATTTTATCAGGTCCTTGGGATCTTGGCATCAAGAGGATATCATGCCTTAACTGCTTAAGATCATCGGTGACAGCCCTTGGCCATTTCCATCCCCAATGTGGATAATAGAGGAGACTTTAGCATTTAAGCCCAGACCTGAAGCTACAATGACCCTATTTCCCATGATGTCAGCTATAGATTTACGATAAAGCCAGGGGTCATATCTTTGTATGAAGCAGTAAGGATACTGTGATTCGAAAAATCTCAGAGAATGTTAGGACAGGCACGACAGGCACGCCAACAATATAATAATACAAGTTGTTATCTGCAAAAAAACTTGATTTTAAATATTTTCTAGCAACTCATAATATTTTTTAAATTGAAAAAAAAAAATTGAAAGCAATAGTAGTAGGTAAAATACACTAACCCCTCCTGAGCTTCTTACATAGGGCAGCTATGATCAGTTTTATTACACTGAGTTCCGCTATTACTATTATCATTAGTAAAATAAGAGACTTTCAGTCATGGTATGAACAATATCCAATTTCTATTCACAACCAAAAAAAATGGTTTTTTTTATGTGGAATGTCCTTTATTAAGGAGAGATTTATCCATCAAAGCTGAACTACATGGAATTCTAGCCACCACCGGCCACCCCAAACAACAGTTTTGATCTCTCTCTACTCTAAGCCACTGACAAGTCCCAGCATGATATTAACGTCGTCGACCACCGCACCTTCCAGAAGCTCATCATCTTCTTAGACCGCCGCTTCTGCATACATCGAAGCCCGCCTCAAGTACCCTGTTCAAAGGGCATTTTGTCAATGTCTTATGCCATTTTTTGTCGTATAACAGAAGAAGCTTTGAGTCCTTGAGCAAAACTTCATAAACGAATATGACTGTAAGATAATGGAAGGGGGTTTGTTGAGATCGACTAAACTACATAGTGTAATAGATTGGCAAATATAGTTGTATTACATTGAACCAAACCTCAGGGGAGGTCAGTTATATAATAATAATAATGGTAATTTCACAGTTGTTTTTTGGTGTCCAGAAAGTGTCCCAAACATGCTGGACATGTCCTAGTCTCTCCATGTCCATGTTGTGATCCGGGAAGCATGCAACCTTCGCACTTCAGCACGCTCTCTTAGCTGTGCCAGACTTGCGTCTTCCTATGTGTCATGTTTGTCCATGTAGGACATGTACCAGTCATCATGTAGAGGAGTGTTACTGCTACCTATATACTGAGGGAAATTTTTGATAACAGATTACCACTGCAAGCCTCAGTGGAGGAAGTCTTGCTGCATTCTGTCTTTAAAAAAGAAAGAAAAAGAAAGAAGAAAAGAATTGTGATCTCATGTTATCTCTATGGAAAGATCTCTGAAAAAATTGATGGTTTCATTGTGCAGGAGTTGCACATCGACTAACTTTGTGTGGTCACATGTATTTTACGAACACTAAAGTTTACTTATCTATTTTAGTTTAAAAGGTTGTTCAAATACTTTTTTGTAGTGTAACATTTGACAATAGTTGTGATGAATAGGTATGGACAAAAAGAAAAAGATGAATAACTGTTCTTTATTTTGTCTATTCTTTTTGGATGAAATGAAATTTCTACTTCTTTCCTGAAACAATTACGTCGGCATCTGAGTTGAGAATTTTCTTGTATGCATCTCAGAATGGTGTGAAGGACAGGTTACTGAGTACCTTGTTGCAACATTTGGCGATTATTTTACGGATGTAAAAATGTAAGATTTCCTTCTAAATTCAGCCATTCTCATATTCTCGAAATTCAGGTTTGCATATGTTCTGCACTCATACTAAAACTATTAATTTATTATTCTTGTGTGCTTTGTTGTTCTTAAGGTACATAGAAGAAAGATCGTTTAGGAGATTTGTTGAAGCTTGTCTGGAAGAAACCGTGGTAGTTTATGTTGAACATCTACTCACGCAGGTATTAATGAAAATGATCCATGTTCCTTCATTGGATATACTTTGACATGTATTATCCTCTATAACATCACCTAGTATACTTCTGCATTTATCGTCCTATAAAATCATTGGTAAATGTCATAGTGATGCTTGTGTTTGTAGAAAAGTTACATCAAGGAAGAAACTATTGAACGGATGAGGCTAGATGAAGAGGTTCTCTTGGATTTCTTCAGGGAATACATAAATGTTTCTGTAAGTTCCTTTCCATCTTTATTGGATAAATGATAATTGCATAGCCTTAAAGTATATCAGTTTGTAGCATTTGAACAAATATTCTCTCAAGTTTATTTCAAATGCTTCTTAATTTCGAATATCCATAACATGCTACAGAAAGTTGAAAACAGAGTCAGGACACTAAGTGACTTGAGAGAACTTGCTTCAGCGGAGAGTCTGGATTCTTTCACACTCATTTACACAAATATCCTTGAACATCAACCTGACTGCCCGGTAAGTTGAACAATCCATGGTGTCGGTAAAACGTTTCTTTCTGTTAAACTTAAACTTAGTGCATCGGCTACTTACTATGTGAATACAATAAGACAACATTTGTCGTCAATTCCTCTCTTGAAACTGGAAAGGCATGACAGCTAGTGTCCTGAATTCCTCTGATCAGGATCTCTCTCGGATCACCAATCTTACTACCCCTCTGTTCTCTTTTTATATTGCAGCCTGAAGTTGTTGAAAAACTTGTGGCGCTCCGAGAAGGCATACCACGGAAGGATGCAAAGGAGGTATATTTTAACCCTATTAAGTAGAGTCCTCAATACTGACAATGACTGATTCACAATGGGACCCTAAGGGTGTGATGATAATCTGATCGGGTAAAGTACCTCCTTTAGTAAGATACAAGCTGGTAAATTGGTAATTTAATTTTGAGACACCATTTGTTGGAATCAGAAGAGGGTATTTGTTAAAAGCAACAATTAGACCATGATGTGGCGTGTCACTTGTCATATCCTACTTGAAAAACCAAAGAACTCAGATTTTGAGGATGTCTACACCCCTCCTCCTTTTTACTTATTGTTTTCCCATAGATAGTTTATGGTTGGACTATCAACAAATAAAATGCTTTCTAGGAGGGAATTTAATTTTTTGTTTGTTCCTGACATATCATAGTTTCTCAAATTTCACGTATCAGAAGGAAAAAATATATATTATTGTTACTACATATATCATTTTTTATGCCTACCATTTCATCACAAAACTTGTTAGAGAAGGTGAGAGGGGTTTGAGTTTTTATCCTCGAGACTTGATACTACGTACTCTATTGTACCAGGTTGTACAAGAATGCAAAGAGATTTATGAGAATTCTCTTATTGATGGAAACCCCCCAAAGACTGGTTTTGTTTTCCAAAGAGTGAAGTGCCTATCAGCTTCCAAAGGATCTATATGGCGAAAGCTGACTTAGTTCTATTGCAGTAACAGTGCCGTCTATGTTTGGATAATAGGCACCCCATTCATCAGCCTTTCAATACCGCTGTGCAGATGTATAAAGGACAGGTCAAAAATTTTCCCTCCTCGCTATTAATTTTTCTCAAGATTTAATTCCTTCAATTTTTATTTTTTTTCCCATTTAGTTAATACTACAAATAATGTAGTATATACCCTCACTAGTTCAGATTGACACTTTTTATGTATTCAAAATATGAGAAATAGAATATATGAATTAAGAAACATGTTAGATTGTGGACTACATATCACGTTTCTCGATCACTATCACTACGTTGCCTCTGCTCAATGTTTTGACAAACGTTGATGTTTATCTTCTGTTCTGGTTGTTTGTTGTTGATTTTGATACTATATGAACCTACATTTTATTCTGATTATCGTAAGGTTTGTTTGAATTGCGAATAATGTGGTATTATATGTAGTATGTTCCATAATTCCATAAACGTCAAGTGCTAAGAATAGAGCCCTAGATTTGAATTACAATTATTGAAATCTGCTTATTTACAGAAACTTGAGGGACACATATCCATCATGAAAAATGATAAAAAGTCCAAGTTTCACTTTTTTCTTTATGACATTAGTGATTAGGATCATTATAATTATGACATCATAAATCCCTGGAACAAAATGGACTTCTTGAGAGGACATTTAATGTTGGCTTTATTTGCGTATTTTGTATCATATTTCATAAAGTGCGGAAGCTTAGTTCAGTAATAAGAGTGTACAAATTACCAGTTATTACATTGTGTTCTTGAGTAAGATGTGCAGAGTTAAAACAAACAACGGAGAGGGTTGAGAACTTGAGAGGAAGACAGACGAAAGATCACTAACCTACATCATCTAAGAACTGTTGTAATACTTAATTATATAAATAATGATTTGTATTCAATTTATTCACATAATTAGGAATGAAAAGACATATTTATGATTTCACTTATTTTGTTATTTCATTAAATATTACATTATAAGTTGACATTAACGTTCATTCTTTAGAAACAAGTCTTGGAAGCCAAGTAGCAATTTACTAAAAGTTTAGTCTGTCTCAGGTCGAGTCGATTAAAAGACATTACTTTGTTGTGTTCTGAAAGTGATCATAACGTAAATATGTTGTGATCAATCAAAAAATGAAATATTAAACTTTCAGGATATTTTACGATACTATGGGCATGCTTGGTATGCATTTGTAAAAACAGTTTTTTGTTTTTGGGTTTTCTGAAAATTGAAAATAAAAAAACTATACAATAAAGTCCGTTTGGTTCAGTTTAAATAATTTTCAGAAAATTTAGTAATAAAAATGTCTGTTTTTAAATAAATATTTTTATTATTCTCGGAAAACTGTTTTCTGTTTTCAGAATTCAGAATAATTTTCAGAGATACAAATGCGAGTGTGACATACTGGAACATTGTTTCTGGGAAAAAAGTGTTCGATAGTTCATAACTATCTAAGCATGAGTCACACTCATATGATAAAACCAAATGGGTCCTTCACCATGAGGTCCTAAGTTCAAATCCTTCCAATTACGCTTCCGTCCGGGTCACTAGAGGTTTTACCCGGTTGTTAATTTCATGGCCCCGGGGATTAGTCGAGGTGAGCGTAAGCTTGCCTGGATCACCCTTGTTACCGAAAAAAAAAAAAAAAAACCAAATGGCATACGTTAATTTAAGGTTCTTCTTTCATAGTATTGCTACAATACCTTTACGATGAATTTTTTGGACCTTAATATGCATTACAGTGTAAGGTTCAGGATAATATCATGTATGAAGATGTAGAGGGAGGATGTCTGTGTGTGACTGTTTATATATATATATATATATAATGTGTGTGTGTGAGAGAGAGAGAGAGGCTATTAGCCAACAAATGACAATGCATTATGAAGTGAGGGATTTACGCATTATGCTCGCACTAATCAAGTCATCAGTGCGGAAAATGAGGAAGAAGCATGAAAACAAACAACCATAAGAGAAACAATTAACCCCATTTTCCTACTACTTTATTCCATCTTATACTTTAATTCTCCCAACTGCCCCACTTGACTAATCATAAATTTAATTCTATATAAACTTTTCACTAACAATGATATCAATATATTCCTAACGGTCTCCAATGTGCTATTCTTATTTATATACAAAAAAACCACTAAGATCTTCCTTGTATATCATATATATATATATAGACTATATCCACCCCTCCCTTGGCATTGTAACACATTCTCTTCTAAGTCCTCTATAGCAACCAACATGGAAAATCTTCCACAATGTAACACAACTCAAAGGAGAAGAAGCTCCCGGCACTCTACCGGATACCTCGGTGTCCGGAGGAGGCCATGGGGCCGGTACGCGGCCGAGATTCGGAACCCTTTTACGAAAGAGAGACACTGGCTAGGCACATTTGACACTGCTGAGGAAGCTGCATTGGCTTATGATCTTTCATCCATATCTTTTAGTGGCATTGAGAGAGCTAAGACCAATTTTTACTACCCCTTTTCGGCTCTTCCTTCGCCTGCGCCTTTGACGCCGCCTCCACGGCCACCGCCACCAACGCCGGAGTCGGAAGAGGGTGACCAGCGTTGTGTGGAAATGAGTGGCATTGAAGATGATGAGTCTCTTGTCATTGCTTCCATTTTGCAAAGTTTTTGCCAACCTAATAACCTTTCTGTTTAGTCTTTGATCAGTTTTATATTAGCCATAGGTGTTGGGCTTTTTGAGAGGTTAATCTCAATCTATTGGATACATCTTTGGATGTAACACTTTTTGAATTGAAAATTAAATCATTAAACTGAGAGGAAAAAGCAAGCTGGTCTTTTGAAGTCGTATATTCTTTACCACTTACATATCCAGTTCACCTTCTTGCATGCTTTAGTTATAAGATTGTTATTGTTACAGTCAATAGTAGTATGAGGTTATTGCTTGTAACCCATGGTTCGCTATCGCGGTTTTGGTCGCGATATCGGTATAACGGACTCGGATAATATTGGTTTCAAAAATAAGTATCAAATGAGTATATGTGCTAAATAACTGTATCCGCACTTTCCATAAGCGTTACAAATTGGGCGATACGCAACGTAATGGACCGGTACGGCGAACCATGTTGTAACCGTGGTAAAAACACTTGCATTTGAAACTGGTCACCTTTCTTTTAATGATTTATTTTTAAAAAAATTGACATTGTAGAAAAGAAGAGTACAAAATTCAAAGGTTTTATGGCCAAGCGGTATCAAGCTCCTTTCTCACAAATGAGAGGTCAAAGATTCGGGCCTCACGGAGGCAGTGTGTGTGAGTAAATACTTATTTTAAAAAAATATAGATTAAAAAAAATAATAATAATGTTGATTAAGTCAATGAGCCACTAATAATAATGTTGATCTATTTCAACTCAATTTACAGCAAATTAACCACTCCAAATTCCATTTACTATTGAAATCAAGTTTCAATAATTAGACTAGGTAAACATGGAGAGGGAACAAAATATTTGGTAAAACTCAACAGGAAGATTACCAAATGAACTGGTTCCAATCCTAAAGTAAATTTTCAAATTTTCACTACCTTTGGTATGTTATCAATCATATATAGAAATCAATAAAATTGATTTAAAAATTGCAACTTACACAGAGGCAGAGCTCTGTTAAATTGCAAATTTCGCTGTTTACCCTACAAATTTTTGCTTCCATTTATCTCATGATGGTGTTGATTGGGTATACATACATTTATTTGTGATTGATTGAACGGACCACATAAAATTATATATTGGGTGTTATATCTATACGAGTGTTGCTCATTCTTTTTGGACGGCATAGGAAAAAGTGAATTTTGTAGAGAGGAGTTATAATTATCCAACGAGATCGATCAATGCCTACGCATCTAATTATTGATTTTCAAGTGAAATAGTGAAAAATATTCAGAGTCAAACACAACCCAAAATATAATCATTAAGGCTTTTATCCGATATTAATAAGACAGTAATCACCTAATAGGTTAAGTGTTTGGATTAGGTTTCAGTTGCTATTATTTAATCAAAGTCGGATTCAGTATTTAACTCATGTGACGCTAAGTGCTTGTTTGGCTAATGGAATGGAGCCAACATTTTGGATTTTGTTTGAAAAAATGGCACCAAATCATGTTTGGTATATGGAGTGGAAATTTGGTACCAACACTGTAGCAACTCCATGGAGCCAACTTTGTGAAGGAATTTTGAAAATTTTGGAACCATCTTTTTTTTTATGGTTCATGGTTTTGGTTTTGGTACCAACACTGTAGCAAATTCATTTTTGATATTAATAAATTTCGAAAAATTAAATATTTATGAAAAATTAAATATTTCGAAAAAATAAATATATTAATATATTAAAATATATTAATATTAATATATTTTTAATATTATAATATTAATATATTAATATTATAATATTAATATATTAATATTATAATATTAATATATTCATATTAATATTTATTAATAAATAAAATGTGAAACCCATATATTAATATTTTAATATTAATATTAAAATATTAAAATATTAAAATATATTAATATTAATATATATTAATATTAATATTAATATTAATATTAATATATTAATATTAATATTAATATATATTAATATTTATTAATATATTAATATTCAGAATTTCAACCCATACCAACTCTACCAAACATGGTTTGGTTTTTCAGCATCACTTTTTCTCACACCAAAACCATCTGCACCAAACATGGTTTGGAACCAAAATAAAGTCACACCAACTCCAACCCAATTCCAACCAAACCAACTCCACACCATCTACCAAACAAGTACTAAGTGCTCACGTAGGTATCACAACATAGGAGGCGGTCGGATCTAAGTCGTGTGGTTGTAAGGGTTCGAAGCTGGAAAATGATTAGGAATAGTTTCTTCACTCGCTAATCTTTGCACGGAATTGATTTTATTAATTTCAGAACAATTATAAGATTCACAGAACAATTATAAAACTCAATGAATGGAAAACAATAATGATTTTGCAACGATTCAGTTTCTCTCTCTAGAGTTTTCTCTCTCTAACTCCAAAACTGAATTCCGAAAGTGTGATCTTACATCCTCACCTTCTTTGTAATCTCCAATCCGCGACCGCTATCCTAATTAAGGGTACTCGTGAATCCCACTGTGGCCCATCTCGCGACTCTCCTCGCGAGTTTTCCTGTGAGCCCTTTCATGAAACTCCCACCCTAGACATTTTATGTCTCGTGATGACATAATGTGTCCCACGAATCATGGAAAGAAATCCCCTCCAGTACGCCTCTCATCGAAGGGGGTACAATTCGGATCCAAGCACTGCGATGAGACCACGTGGCATGGATATTATTTGTGGGTCCCAAGTGTTGAGTGTTTTGCCACATCAGCATAAGTAAAAAAAAGTTACCGAACCTCTCTCTCTTCTCCCTCTTATACATATATACATGTATTATACATTTGACACTATTATTTATACACACCAATTTAATTTCTATTTTATTCCCCCAAAAAATTCTTCACTATTATCTATACACACCAATTTAATTTCTATTTTATTCCCCAAAAATTTCTTCCTCTTTTTTAGGAAGGGAGAAGCCCATCATCTAAAATTCAAATTATCTCTCAAATTTAAATTGCACATAACTCCATTATTTCCACGCCAACACACAAGAACTATAAATTTATGGGTTAATTTCAATTAAGCCCCCTTTACAATTGAACTTAATCAAATAACCCTCATCCTCACATTTCATCGAAAATATATATATATATTTCAAAATAAATATATAAAACTCAAAAAAAATATATAAAATTCGGAAAAATTTTGTAAACAATATATAACTTTCAAAAAATATATATAACAAATTCGAAAAATATATATATACATATTTTTAAAAATCTAAAAATATATATATAATTCAAAAATATATATATAAATTTTTAAACAAATATATAAATTTAGAAAAAATATATAAATTACGAAAACTATATATATTTTGAAATATATGTATAAATTTTGAAGAAAATATATTTTCGAAATATATATAAATTTTGTAAAAAAACCTAATCATGTATATATTTTCAAAATTTATATATATTTTTTGAAATTTATATTTTTTTTCAAATTATATATATTGTTTTCGAGTTTTATATATTATTTTTGAAATTTATATATATATATTTGAATAATATATATTTTTTGAAATTTATATATATATTTCTTAATTTATATATTTTTTGAAATATATAAAAAAACTTCAAAATTTATATATATATATTTTAATTTATATATTTTCTAAATTTTCATTTTTGCAAAATTTATATATATTGTTGAAATATATATATATATTTTTCGAAATTTATATATTTTATTCGAAATTTATATATTGTTTTCGAAATTTATATATATTGTTTTCGAATTATATATATATATATTTGAATTTTATATATTTATTTCGATATATATATTTTTTTGATGAAATGTGAGGGTGGGGGGCAATATGATTGAAATTGAAAAGTATCGGGGATAATCCGGACATAGGAGGAGTTAATTGATTAAATTAAAAAGCATATGGGGCAATTCAGACATAATGCCATAATGGGGGTTAGTTTATTAATTTCAATAGTAGTGGTGAGTTTACTGAAACTAACCTAAATTTATTTTGTTTTTAAAACTTGAAAATACTTCAGAAAATTAGGTGGATTATACTAAACAAATTGTGAAAACACTCTTCCCGCCAAAAACTTGAACACCATTCCCTCCAAAAGTTTAACATCATTTCCTCCAAAAGTTGATCACCATTTTCTCCAAAAGTTTAACATATATTGAGCCAAAAGTTTTACACTGTGATATTTTAACAATGCAATATAATTTTTACTCTATGAAACAAACATTTTACATTACATTCTGCAAGTGTTCATTATCTGTAAATTGAGAAGTGTTAATTCTTTGTACATTTTAGGTGGAACAAAAAAATTATATTGCATTACAAGGTTTACACTATGAAATATAAGTTTTAATCGGTGCAATATAAGTTTAACACAAATGAAACAAAAGTCTTACATTACATTATGGAAGTGTTCATTATCTGTAAATTGAGAAGGGATTTACCCGATTTCACTTAATTGAAGTCAATTTAACTAATTTGAATTGGGATTTGCCCAATTTCATTTAATTGAAGTCAATATCACTCAATTTAACTTCATTTCACTATTTTGAATTAGAGATTATTTCCAAATTCATTCATTTGAAGTCAATTTCACTACTTAAAATTGGGGATTTACTCAATTTCACTAAATTGATGTCAATTTAACTAAATTGAATTGAGGATTTGATCTATTTCGCTAATTTGAATTGGGAATTTACCCAATTTCACTAAATTTAAGTCAAATTTACTACTTTTAATTGGGGATTTACTCAATTGAAGTTAATTGCACTCAATTTCACTAAATTGAAGTCAATTGTACTAAATTTAACTTAATTTCACTACGTTGAATTGAGGTTTTCTCTCAATTTCACTCAATTGAAGTAAATTTAACTAAATTTAATTAGGGATTTGGTCAATTTCGCTAATTTGAATAGGAGATTAACCCAATTTTACAAAATTTAAGTCAATTTAACTCAATTTTAATTGGGGATTTACCAAATTTCACTAAATTGAAGTCAATTGCACTCAATTTCACTACTTTTAATTAAGAATTTACTCAATTTAAATCAATTTAATTAAATTGAATTGGGGATTTGGTCTATTTCACTAATTTGAATCGGAGATTTACCAAA
Organism: Cornus suecica; assembly: GCA_963922005.1. Taxonomy (NCBI): domain Eukaryota; kingdom Viridiplantae; phylum Streptophyta; class Magnoliopsida; order Cornales; family Cornaceae; genus Cornus; species Cornus suecica. Next base: position 20,654,540 of record OY998246.1, read on the forward strand.
TTTCACTAAAGTTAAGTCAATTTCACTTAATTTAACTGAATTTCAATAATTTTAATGGGGGATTTACCCAATTTCACTCAATTGAAGTCAATTTGACTAAATTGAATTGGGAATTTGGTCAATTTGGCTAATTTGAATAGGAGATTAACCCAATTACACTGAATTTAATTCAATTCACTCAATTTCACTAATTTTAATTGAGGATTTACTCAATTTCACTCAATTGAAAATTGAATTGTGGATTTGGTCTATTTCGCTAACTTGAATAGGAGATTAACCCAATTTCACAAAATTTAAGTCAATTTTAATTGTGGTTACCAAATTTCACTAAATTGAAGTCAATTGCACTCAATTTCATTCAATTGAAGTCAATTTAACTAAATTGAATTGAGAATTTGGTCTATTTTCCTAATTTAAATTGGAGATTAACCCAATTTCATAAAATTTAAATTAATTTAACTCAATTTTAATTGGGGATTTATCAAATTTCACTAAATTGAAGTCAATTGCACTCAATTTCACTACTTTTAATTGAGGATTTACTCAATTGAAGTTAATTTAACTAAATTGATTTGGGGATTTGGTCTATTTCGCTAACTTGAATAGGAGATTAACCCAATTTTTCAAAATTTAAGTTAATTTAACTCAATTTTAATTAGGGAATTACCAAATTTCACTAAATTGAAGTCAATTTAACTAAATTTAATTGGGGATTTGATTTATTTCGCTAATTTGAATAGGAGATTAACCTAATTTTACAAAATTTAAGTCAATTTAACTCAATTTTAATTGGGGATTTACTAAAGTTCACTAAATTGAAATCAATTGCACTTAATTGAAGATTTACTCAATTTCACTAAATTGAAGTCAATTTAATTAAATTGAATTGGGGATTTGGTTTATTACGCTAACATGAATAGGAGATTAACCTAATTTCACAAAATTTAAGCCAATTTAACTCAATTTTAATTGAGGATTTACCCAATTTCACTCAATTGAAGTCAATTTAACTAAATTTAATTGGGGATTTGGTCTACTTTGCTAATTTGAATAGGAGATTAACCCAAATTTACAAAATTGAAGTCAATTTAACTTAATTTTAATTAGGGATTTACCAAATTTCACTAAATTGAAGTCAATTGCACTCAATTTTAGTACTTTTAATTGATGATTTACTCAATTGAAGTCAATTTAATTAAATTGAATTGGGGATTTGGTCTATTTTGCTAATTTGAATCGGAGATTTACCAATTTTCACTAAAGTTAAGTCAATTTCACTCAATTTAATTGAATTTCAATAATTATAATTGGAGATTTACCCAATTTCACTTAATTACACTTAATTTCACTCAATTGAAGTCAATTTAATTAAATTGAATTGGGGATTTGGTTAATTTGAATAGGAGATTAACCCAATTACACTGAATTTAATTCAATTCACTCAATTTTACTAATTTTAATTGATGATTTACTCAATTTCACTAAATTTAAGTCAATTATACTCAATTTCACTACTTTTAATTGATGATTTACTTAATTGAAGTCGATTTAATTAAATTGAATTGGGGATTTGGTCTATTTCGCTAACTTGAATAGGAGATTAACTCAGTTTCACAAAATTTAAGTCAATTAACTCAATTTTAATTGGGGATTTGCCCAATTGAACTCAATTTCATTAAATTGAAGTAAATTGCACTCAATTTCACTATTTTGAATACAATTTGACTCGATTTAAGTTGGAATTTACTAAATATTGAAATACTAATGAATTGGGATTTTAGATATTTAAACTCAATTTGACTCAATTAAATTATTAATTTTACTAAATTGAATTCAAATTGACTCAATTGAATTGATATTATCATTATTTAAACTTATTTTGACTTAATTGAATTGAAAATTTTATTAATTTTACTTATTTGAGCACAATTCGATTCAATTGAATTGAGAATTTACTTTATTTCACCTATTTGAGTACAATTTGACTCGATTTAATTGGAGATTTACTAAATATCAAAATACTAATGAATTGGGATTAGTATTATTTAAACTTAATTTGACTTAATTAAATCATGAATTTTCTTAATTTCACTTATTTGAATACAATTTGAGTTGATTTAATTGGTGATTTACTAAATTGAACTCAATTTGACTCAATTAAATTGAGATTTTTCTATAAACTCTTTATTCTACTATTAGAAAGAGTTTAAAAGCAATTGGATTAGATTTCAAATATCGAAATACTAATAATATTTTTAAATTAAAAATATTATCAATAATTATTATTTAAATAAAATAATTACTTAATAATATTTAAATAGAATATTTATTTTCCAAAAAATAGAATAATTACTTAATTACCTTTAAATTTGCAAAAGAAAAAGAAAAAAAGAAAAGAAAAAAGAATACTTAGGGTGCATTTGAAAAACTGTTTTTTATATTTGTTTTCTATCTTCAAATATAAAAACTGTTTTTGTATTTGTCTTTGTTTTTTTTCATCAAAAAACTAAAAACAAAAAAACGTTTGGATGAAGGTGTTTTCACCACTTTTATTTGGTGAAAGTTGTATTTTATGGATTTGGTGTTTTCACTGTTTTTACCACATAAACAGTGAAAAAACTCAAAAAATAACTAAAAGTTGTATTTGGTGTTTTCACCACTTTTATACACTATTCACAGAAAACAGTTTTCTTGGGGAAAAAAAGTGAACAGTAAACGCGTTTGCCAAACGTATTTTTTTTACAGTAAAAAACACAAAAACAGAAAACAGTATCCAAACGTAGCCTTACCCACAGGCCACATCCAACGGCTTCAGAAGAAACCCTAGTAATCCATCACCTGTATACTCCTTGCGTAGCCTCACTCACTCAGTCACACACCAGACCAAAGTTTTTTCACTCTGTGCGATACTGTTTCAGACCACCACAACATCACCAATCTGCACCATCTCTGCCCTATCGAAGCACCACTCCATCACCACCGCGTTACAACCTCCTCCGCCGCACAACCACCACCGTTTCTCCCTCCTCCACTGTGAATAATCCCTCTATCTACGGAACCTTTTTCTATCTCACCGAAGACCCTTCTCTTTCTCTAGTCCGACGACATCTCTCTACTCTTACGACGTCTCTATCTCCCTCTCGCGAACTAGGGACAAAACCCTAGCTTCTTGCAGCCACGCCGCGAGGGTTGCTCAGCTGTCCTCTTCGACGTCTACCTTCATCACCATCACCCATTACTCTTCGGTAAAGCTTGTTTATCCCAACAGCAACAGTTTTCATATCTTCAATTTGGGATTTATAAATTGCATTTCTATTTACAAAAATTTGGTAATTGTTGGGTACTTGGAAATTTTCTCTCTTTTATTTAGGTACTAGAAAGAACATGTGCTGAATAAATTTTACAAAATGTAGAATATTTTTTGTATTTTTTAAATAAGAAGATATATAGAAATTAGAAAGAGAATATTCTGCATCCTTCAATTTTGTATGAAGAATGTATACAAATTGACATTTTTTTTGTTTAAACCAGTATTCTTTGAACTCCTTCTTAATGAACATTATGGAAATTAGGAAGTCTATATATTCATTTAACTCTTATTACATAGACATGTGCCTGTAAACTTATTGAATACTTTCCTTGAACTCTTATTTTTATTTTACAGGAATTAGGAACAATGGTAAGAATTGAATTAAGAAGAGCCATATGCATAAGATTTTGTATGTTAGAAAAATATGAAAATTGTTTAGGATTATGTAAACGGTTTTAACTGCATCGATTAACATTGAAGTACGAAGATGTAAAGGAATTTGATGAAGAATCATATAAATATACATGTATATAATTATATAGTTGGGCTTTGTATCTGTGGAAGTTTCTTCAATTTCTGCTGAGATTTTCATATATTTATTTTATTTGTGTAACAGTTGAGTGACATTGGGAAGTTTTCGTGAAAGGGGTTGAGGTTTTCAAATTGAAGATTAATTTTGCTAATTTGGAGGCATAGAGGAAGAACCCTTTTCAGGAGGTACGTTATTTTTTACGATGGAAGGCCTTTTGCAATTCAGAGTTGGTCAAGTCAACTAGGCCATAAATAAGCTTAATATCCTCTTCAAATTCTAAGTTAAATACATTAAAAGATAAAGATGTTCTCATTCAATGGTTAGATTTGGAGAGTGTTATTAATCTGCAAAAATGGGAGACTAGTGGAAGAATTCTGGAAAAATTGTCTGCATCCACTTTTGCCACCTGTTGTTTGCACCCCTGATTGGGATTTAGCAACACAACTTTCCAAGCCAATAGGGAAGTGGAGAGCCCACTATTCATTCAACTGCAGAGTTTTAATGGAAGGGTATCATCATCATTGCCTTTAGGATTTATCCCATGTGTAATGTCTAATAACTGACTAGATATACAAGACTCTATAACTGACTAGATATACAAGACTATAACTGACTCGTGTGACCCCACCCTAAGATGTTTCATGCGTTGTAACTTGTATGAAGATGTTCTCCTATATCTATATATAGGTTTGTGTGTTGGGAGTTGTGATTTTAATTTTGTTATTTCTTATTTATTTGTTGCTATGG